>CM076582.1:423659351-424006851 GCA_034641835.2 Pinus albicaulis
TCCACTCGGGCAGGCCGTGCGGCACCGGCTAAGTGGTCACCCTTCGGGTTTACCCTTTCCGGAATACGCCTTTACCAATTTTTCTTAAGTGTTAGTCTTCACTTTTTATTATGTTTGCAGCGGAAATACAAAACATAAATCATCAACCATCAGTACACAAAACCGATTTGCAAAAGCCAATTTTATTATCCAAAATAATCAAAATTGCCTCGCTGTTTTTATACAGGTCGAGGGCCTGTTTACATTGAATTTTACACAGAAACGCAACCTTGCTGGTCGCACCGGCGTTCGGGTCGGGAGTCACACGACTCGCCCGTCCGTCGTGCCCGCCGTGCACGTCGCCCTCCGTTCAGCGCGCCCGCCGTGTTGCCTCCGTCGCACGTCGTTGCCGCAGCGTTGTGCGCTGCCCGACCGTGCCGTCGTTCAACCTGACAGTCGTTCCCCTTCGTTCGGCGTTCGCCCCTTGACGTCGCTCGCTTGGCCGCAGCACGGTGCGCTACCCCAACTGCAGCGTTCAAGACTTAACGACCCGCCCTTCTTCGTCGACTACCCGCTCGGCGGGTGCATCCACACTTAGCCGCAAATATGATCTGCGCTGCTTTGGAATGACTCGCACTTGCAGTCGAACTTCGATGATGAATTCGCTCTCCAACTCCGCCATACTTATACGCGTCGCTTGTTTGAAGAGTCGGGTCGCTCGCCACCCGAGTCGACCCGCCCATAACACCGACGCCCCCGTTGAATCGTCGTGTCACGGGTGAGGGGCGCCCGCCGACCCGAGCCGACCCCCCGGTTGGTGTGAGGGGCGCTCGGCCGACCCGAGCCGACCCCCGGTTGGTCTTCACGTGCGCCCACGCCCACACAAACGTTCGTCGGTCCGTGTTGTTACTTCGCCGCCCTTCGTCCGTGTTCGTCGTGACGCCCTCGTGTGTGGGCGCGCCCGTCGCCGTGGCGCGCGCCCGTTCATCGCTCGCCCACGTATTGTGTCGTTCGTGGGTGTTGGGGGCGCTCGGCCGACCCGAGTCGACCCCACCGTTTGTTGACTCGCCCGCTACGTGTGGCGTCGGTCGCGCGCCCAACGCGCTGACCGACTCACCCATCGGTTCACTCATCTACGGCGCCCGTCGATATAAACTCCCAACGCCAACGTCTTCGTTGACTCGTCGCACATCAACTCGCCCATGACTCGTCTCCCACACTAGCGCGCCCGTTACACGCCAACGTGCGACGCGCGCCCGTTATGTCGACGCGCGCCCGTTGCGTCGCAACGGCGCCCAAGCTCATCAAACGCCCGTTCGGCGCGCCCGTCTCACCGACGCGCCTATGAAGTGTCGGGGCGTTACATTCTCCCCCACTTCAAAGCGTTGTCGTCCCTTGACAACATCATTCTTCCGTCGCACGCCCGTCACAACTCCATGTGTGAATATCGTCGCAACAGCCTTCAAAGTGTCGTCGCACGAATCGCCGTTGCACCCATGTGCACGATATCGTCGCAACTGTCGTCGCAAAGTGTTGATGACTCCAACATCCTCCAAAGGTGTTCATGTCTCCAACTCTGCTATGAAACCATGAAGAGCACCCAGATGTGAACATCTTTGATCTGCTACATGCTTCGGCCATGTCCCAATCTGCGTTAAGTATCCAACCAACTCAACATAACAAATCTGCTATGTATCCGGCACAACTCTGCACATTACGCGTCCCCACAACTCGAACTAGTTGGGTAGCTAATCCAACCATAGCGTCCTCATCATGAGAATGTCCATCCTCATACCATGCGCTAGTCCTTCCTTTTGCATTAAGGCTGCCAAACATCCTGCTATCAAATGCTCCATCTCGCTCCATAATCTGCTCATAAGTTAGAGGGCATCATTGTCTTGAGCAGGAGACAATGAGCCTCATCCTCCATGTTTAGTCTAGAGGGTGGAGGAAGTAGGAGCCAAAGGCTCTTCCTCCTCACTTAACAATTCCAGCCATCTGTCTGGATCTTCCTCTTCCAACCGCATCATGTATGCTTCCCGGCTTTCTCCATGAATTCCTGGGTCTGCATCCTCCTTTGCTTCCATTGTCTCAAGTCTCTTTGTTACATCCAAAAGACTCTTGGACAATGCCATAATTTCCTGCGCTTGCTCCTGAAGTCTGCCTTCCGTATTGGCTATCCTCCCTTGGAGTTCAGCATGTCTCTTAGTGTCCTCCACACTCATGGCCGTTATCTTGCATTGGGTCGAACCACCTCCTCCTATGGTTGGTATACCAATAGGACGGTCAGTCTGCCCATCATAGATATACAACTTCCTCATGTGAGGAACCACCATCACTTCGAATTCCTTGAAGAATTCCATGCCCAATACTGCTTCAGAGTCATCCATTTTTACCACCATGAAGTCAACATTTGCATGCCAACTCTCTATCTCGATTGGTGTCTTTTCTGCAACCCCAATCACATAATCAGGTGGGGAGTTCACAGTCTTCAACTTAGCTTGGATTGGTTTGAACTTCAACCCAACTTTCCTTGCGGTGTCCTCTCCAATAAAGTTATGCGTAGCACCACAATCCACCATGGTTAGAAGTGTGCCCTTCGCAATCTTCATATTCACAAATTCCAAATTGTTTCTTTCCGGGTCCCTTCTTGGAATAGCTTCATAAGCTGTTGCTGCACTTAAGACTTGCATAGTCCCAACTGAAGGTTCCTTTCTTTCTGCTTGCACTGCGGCGGCCAACTTCGGTCTTGAAGGACAATTCTTCACCGTATGTTCCTCATCGCAGATCCAACACCTTAGAGGCTTCTTACCCTTCGACTTTGCTTGCGCATTGTTAGGCCTAGGAGCTTCCTTCTTTGGTGCATCGCCATTTTTCTCAAAAGGCTTCTTCTTCTTTTCTCCTCCAGATCCTCCCGATCCTCCAACATCATGCTCTATCAGTTTATCCACTATAGCAAAGGCTTCTTCCAAAGTCTTGGCTTTCTGCCTCTTCACCTCATCTCGGGCCCAAGGTTTCAACACAATAGTGAAGTTGAACAGCTTGTCACGCTCTGCCATGTCAGGTAGCTCTAGGATAGCGCTCTGATATGCACTTTGATATTGCTGAAGAGTTCCATCTTGTTTAATATACTTGATGATAGTCCTAGCGTCCCAGGTTTCATCTTGTGGACTAAAGTAAACCTGCAAAGCATCCTTCAACTCTGGCCAAGTTGTGATGTCAGATATGACACCTTGTGCAATCTGATCAAGTCTCCTCCTCCACCACATCTTAGCATCACCTGTAAGGAATTGGGCTACAATCTTCACCTTGACATCTTCATCATGGATGTTCAATCGGTCCAAGTATTGTTCCATATCCCACAAGAAGTTTCCAAGTGTCTTTGAGTTTCTTGCTCCATCATATGAATCTGGTTCCTTCGCTTTAATCACAGGGACAGATCCCCCAGATGACCCTTGTCCCATGGCCCTTTTCACCAAGACCATTTCGCTTTCCACATCCTTGATTCTTGTAAGAGCTTTGGAAAGCTCATCCACAAGTCTATCATAGGATAGGTCTTTTTCATCCATTCTCTTCGTTACTTCACCAAGCTGCCATTCCGTGTACACAGAACGTGTAGTCACCGTGTCTAGCTCGGCCTTCCATGTGGTTACATCATTTTCCAGCCTCATGTTCTTTTCTCGAAGTGCTTCAATCTCTTCGTAAAGACTCATGAGCTCCCTTTCTCGCTTCTCCATGTTCTCCATAAGCTTCTCGAACAAGTCTTCTTGAGAGTGCGTTTGAGACCCCTCGATGACTTGAGGCATATCCACTACGTCCTCCATCTTTCTTGCTTGAGACCTCGTCCAGACCATAAATCAGCTCGCACTTATAAGTCAGCTTCGTCACCCTTCGGGTTTACCCTTTCCCGGGCATCGCCTTTACCAATTTTTCTTAAGTGTTAGTCTTACTTTTATTTATGTTTGCGGCGCGGAAATACAAAACAAATCATCGACCATCGATAATTTTTTCCAATTTTTGCAAAAGCCAATTTTATTATCCAAAATAATCAAAATTGCCTGTTGTTTATACAGTCGAGGCTTTGTTACATTAATTTTTTTACACAGACGCAACCTTCTTTGTTCTTAAATTCGAATTAGGAGTCTACATTTCTTGTCCCGTGGTCACCGATCTGTCCGCACCTCCGCTTGGCGCGCCCACCGTGTCCGCAACACCGTGTGGAGCCGCCCTTCAACTCGCCGTCGCTACCCCGTCGCACTACGGTTGTCCGCAGCACCGTGCGCTGCCCAACCCTTCGCTACGTTCAACTCGGCTCGTTCGTCTTCCTTCGACTACCCGCTCGGCGGGTGCATCCACACTTAGCCGCAAATCTGATATGCGCTGTTTGGAATGACTCGCACTTGGTGGTCGAACTTCACTGATGATTTTCTCTCCAACTCCGCCATACTTATACGCATCCGCTTGTTTGAAGAGTCGGGTCGCTCGCCACCCGAGCCGACCCACCCATAACACCGACGCCCCCGTTGAAACGTCGTGTCACGGGTGAGGGGGCGCCCGCCGACCCGAGCCGACCCCCCGGTTGGTGTGAGGGGCGCTCGGCCGACCCGAGCCGACCCCCGGTTGGTCATCACGTGCGCCCACGCCCACATAAACGTTCGTCGGTCCGTGTTATCACTTCGCCGCCCTTCGCTTGTGTTCGTCGTGACGCCCTCGTGTGTGGGCGCGCCCGTCGCCGTGGCGCGCGCCCGTTCATCGCTCGCCCACGTATTGTGTCGTTCGTGGGTGTTGGGGGCGCTCGGCCGACCCGAGTCGCCCCTACGTTTGTTGACTCGCCCGCTACGTGTGGCGTCGGTCGCGCGCCCAACGCGCCGACCGACTCACCTTTCGGTTTACTCATCCACGACGCCCGCCGGTATAAACTCAAACGCCAACGTCTTCGTTGACTCGTCGCACATCCGACTCGCCCATGACTCGTCTCCCACACTAGCGCGCCCGTGACACGCCAACGTGCGATGCGCGCCCGTTATGTCGACGCGCGCCCGTTACGTCGCACGGCGCCCAAGCTCACCAAACGCTCACCGGCGCGCCCGTTTCACCGAACGCGCTCACGAAGTGCCGGGGCGTTACATTCTCCCCCACTTCAAAGCGTTGTCGTCCCTTGACAACATCATCCTTCCGTCGCACGCCCGTCACAACTCCATGTGTGAATATCGTCGCAACTTCGTTGCAAGTGTTCGATGACTCCAACATCCTCCAAAGGTGTTCATGTCTCCAACTCTGCTATGAAACCATGAAGAGCACCCAGATGTGAACATCTTTGATCTGCTACATGTTTCGGCCATGCCCCAATCTGCGTTAAGTATCCAACCAACTCAACACAACAAGTATGCTATGTCTCCGGTACAACTCTGCACATTACTAGTCCCCACAACTCGAACTAGTTGGGTAGCTAATCCAACCGTAGCGTCCTCATCATGAGAATGTCCATCCTCATACCCTGCGCTAGTTCTTCCTTCTGCATTATGAACTGCCAAACATCCTGCTATCAAATGCTCCATCTCGCTCCATAACCTGCTCATAAGTTAGAGGTCATCATTGTCTTGAGCAGGAGACAATGAGCCTCATCCTCCATGTTTAGTCTAGAAGGTGGAGGAAGTAGAGGCCGGAGGCTCTCCTTCCTCGTTTATCAATTCCATCCATCTGTCCGGATCTTCCCCTTCCAACTGCAACATGTACGCTTCCCGGTCTTCTCCATGAATTCCTGGGTCTGCATCCTCCTTTGCTTCCATTGTCTCAAGTCTTCTTGTTACATCCAAAAGACTCTTGGACAATGCCATAATTTCCTGCGCTTGCTCCTGAAGTCTGCCTTCCGTAAGGGCTATCCTTCCTTGGAGTTCAGCATGTCTCTTAGTGTCCTCCACACTCATGGCTGTTATCTTACAATGGTTCGAACCTCCTCCTCCTATGGTTGGTATACCAATAGGACGGTCATTCTGCCCATCATAGATATACAACTTCCTCATGTGAGGAACCACCATCACTTCGAATTCCTTGAAGAATTCCATGCCTAATACTGCTTCATAATCATCCATCTTCACAACCATGAAGTCAACATTTGCATGCCAACTCTCTATCTTGATTGGTGTCTTTTCTGCAACTCCAATCACATAATCTGGTGGGGAGTTCACAGCCTTCAACTTAGCTTGGATTGGTTTGAACTTCAATCCAACTTTCCTTGTGGTTTCCTCTCCTATGAAGTTGTGTGTGGCACCAAAATCCACCATGGTCAGAAGTGTGCCCTTTGCAACCTTCATATTCACAAATTCCAAATTGTTTCTTTCCGGGTCCCTTCTTGGAATAGCTTCGTAAGCTGCTGCTGCACTTAAGACTTGCATAGTCCCAACTGAAGGTTCCTTCTTTTCTGCTTGTACTGTGGCGGCCAACTTCGGTCTTGAAGGAAAATTCTTCACCGTATGTTCCTCATCGCAGATCCAACACCTTAAGGGCTTCTTAGCCTTCGACTTTGCTTGCGCATTGTTAGGTCTAGGAGCTTCTTTCTTTGGTGCATCGCCCTTTTTCTCAAAAGGCTTCTTCTTCTTTTCTCCTCCAGATCCTCCCGATCCTCCAACATCATGCTCTATCAGTTTATCCACTATAGCAAAGGCTTCTTCCAAAGTCTTGGCTTTCTGCCTCTTCACCTCATCTCGAGCCCAAGGCTTCAACCCAATAGTAAAGTTGAACAGCTTGTCACGCTCTGCCATGTCAGGTAGCTCTAGGATAGCGCTCTGATATGCACTTTGATATTGCTGAAGAGTTCCATCTTGTTTAATATACTTGATGATAGTCCTAGCGTCCCAGGTTTCATCTTGTGGACTAAAGTAAACCTGCAAAGCATCTTTCAACTCTGGCCAAGTCGTGATGTCAGATATGACACCTTGTGCAATCTGATCAAGTCTCCTTCTCCACCACATCTTAGCATCACCTGTAAGGAATTGGGCTACAATCTTCACCTTGACATCTTCATCATGGATGTTCAATCGGTCCAAGTATTGTTCCATATCCCACAAGAAGTTTCCAAGTGTCTTTGAGTTCCTTTCTCCATCATATGAATCTGGTTCCTTCGCTTTAATCACAGGGACAGATCCCCCAGATGACCCTTGTCCCATGGCCCTTTTCACCAAGACCATTTCGGTTTCCACATCCTGGATTCTTGTTAAAGCTTTGGAAAGCTCATCCACAAGTCTATCATAGGATAGGTCTTTTTCATCCATTCTTTTCGTCACTTCACCAAGCTGCCATTCCGTGTACACAGAACGTGTAGTCACCGTGTCTAGCTCGGCCTTCCATGTGGCTACATCATTTTCCAGCCTCATGTTCTTTTCTCGAAGTGTTTCAATTTCTTCGTAAAGACTCATGAGCTCTCTTTCTCGCTTCTCCATGTTCTCCATGAGCTTCTCGAACAAGTCTTCTTGAGAGTGCGTTTGGGACCCCTCAATGACTTGAGGCATATCCACTACGTCCTCCATCTTTCTTGCTTGAGACCTCGTCCAGACCATAAATCAGCTCGCACTTATAAGTCAACTTCAACACCAACTGTACCTGCAACCGTGTTCCTGTTTCAGCAAAAGCTCCCTGCGGAGGGATCCGATACCCTTTGCGTTGCAATTCGTATCAGACCTCTGATACCATCTGATGTACAACAGCAGATGTGTTATTCGTATCAGTTCTCCTCGTGCCATACGTCACGCCCCACGGGGGTTGGTCCCTCGGGCGGGGGGAGTGGCTGCCGGCCTAAAGTGGTCACCCTTGGGTTTACCTTTCGAATACGCCTTTACCAATTTTTTCTTAAGTGTTATTCTTCACTTTTTATTATGTTTGCGGCGGAAATACAAAACATAAATCATCAACCATCCCGATTACACAAAACTAATTTGCAAAACTTGATTGCCCTCGTGGTGGTAGAGCGTGTCGAACGCGCCCAGCGCGCCTTGCGCGGCCATGAGCTGCAGCGCGAGCAGGTGCGTGTCGATCACGCGGGCACCGCCTTCGGTTCCGGGATCTCCTCGCTGACTTTCACTTGGTCAGTGGTGCCTGGTCCGCACGTCGCACCTCCGCTTGGCGCGCCCACCGTGTCCGCAACACCGTGTGGAGCGTCGCACCTCAACTCGCCGTCGCTACCTCCGTCGCACTTCGGTTATCCGCAGCACCGTGCGCCGCCCAACCCTTCGCTACGTTCAGCTCGGCTCGTCCGTCTGCCTTCGACTACCCGCTCGGCGGGTGCATCCACACTTAGCCGCAAATTAGATCTGCGCTGCTTAGAATGACTCGCACTTGGTGGTCGAACTTCGATGATCATTTTGCTCTCCAACTCCGCTACACTTATACGCGTTCGTTTCTTGAAGAGTCGGGTCGCTCGCCACCCGAGCCGACCCGCCCATAACACCGACGCCCCCGTTGAATCGTCGTGTCACGGGTGAGGGGCGCCCGCCGACCCGAGCCGACCCCCCGGTTGGTGTGAGGGGCGCTCGGCCGACCCGAGCCGACCCCCGGTTGGTCTTCACGTGCGCCCACGCCCGCACAAACGTTCGTCGGTCCGTGTTAACACTTCGCCGCCCTTCGCTCGCGTTCGTCGTGACGCCCTTGTGTGTGGGCGCGCCCGTCGCCGTGGCGCGCGCCCGTTCATCGCTCGCCCACGTATTGTGTCGTTCGTGGGTGTTGGGGGCGCTCGGCCGACCCGAGTCGCCCCAACGTTTGTTGACTCGCCCGCTACGTGTGGCGTCGGTCGCGCGCCCAACGCGCCGACCGACTCACCCATCGGTTCACTCATCTACGGCGCCCGTCGATATAAACTCCCAACGCCAACATCTTCGTTGACTCGTCGCACATCAACTCGCCCATGACTCGTCTCCCACACTAGCGCGCCCGTTACACGCCAACGTGCGACGCGCGCCCGTTATGTCGACGCGCGCCCGTTGCGTCGCAACGGCGCCCAAGCTCACCAAATGCCCGTTCGGCGCGCCCGTCTCACCGACGCGCCTATGAAGTGTCGGGGCGTTACATTCTCCCCCACTTCAAAGCGTTGTCGTCCCTTGACAACATCATCCTTCCGTCGCACGCCCGCCACAACTCCATGTGTGAATATCGTCGCAACTTCCGTCGCAAAGTGTTGATGACTCCAACATCCTCCAAAGGTGTTCATGTCTCCAACTCTGCTATGAAACCATGAAGAGCACCCAGATGTGAACATCTTTGATCTGCTACATGCTTCGGCCATGCCCCCATTCTGCATTCGGTATCCAACCAACTCAACACAACAAGTCTGCCATGTCTCCGGTACAACTCCGCACATTACTAGTCCCCACAACTCGAACTAGTTGGGTAGCTAATCCAACCGTAGCGTCCTCATCATGAGAATGTCCATCCTCATACCCTGCGTTAGTTCTTCCCCCTTGCATCAAGGCTGCCAAACATCCTGCTATCAAATGCTCCATCTCGCTCCATAATCTGCTCATAAGTTAGAGGGCATCATTGTCTTGAGCAGGAGACAATGAGCCTCATCCCATGTTTAGTCTAGAGGGTGGAGGAAGTAGGAGCCAAAGGCTCTTCCTCCTCACTCAACAATTCCAGCCATCTGTCTGGATCTTCCTCTTCCAACCGCATCATGTACGCTTCCCGGCTTTCTCCATGAATACCTGGGTCTGCATCCTCCTTTGCTTCCATTGTCTCAAGTCTCTTTGTTATATCCAAAAGACTTTTGGACAATGCCATAATTTCCTGCGCTTGCTCCTGAAGTCTGCCTTCCGTAGTGGCTATCCTCCCTTGGAGTTCAGCATGTCTCTTAGTGTCCTCCACACTCATGGTTGTTATCTTGCATTGGGTCGAACCACCTCCTCCTATGGTTGGTATTCCAATAGGACGGTCGGTCTGCCCATCATAGATATACAACTTCCTCATGTGAGGAACCACCATCACTTCGAATTCTTTGAAGAATTCCATGCCCAATACTGCTTCATAGTCATCCATTTTTACCACCATGAAGTCAACATTTGCATGCCAACTCTCTATCTCGATTGGTGTCTTTTCTGCAACCCCAATCACATAATCTGGTGGGGAGTTCACAGCCTTCAACTTAGCTTGGATTTATTTGAACTTCAACCCAACTTTCCTTGCGGTGTCCTCTCCAATAAAGTTATGCGTGGCACCACAATCAACCATGGTTAGAAGTGTGCCCTTCGCAATCTTCATATTCACAAATTCCAAATTTTTTCTTTCCGGGTCCCTTCTTGGAATAGCTTCATAAGCTGCTGCTACACTTAAGACTTGCATAGTCCCAACTGAAGGTTCCTTTCTTTCAGCTTGTACTGCGGCGGCCAACTTCGGTCTTGAAGGACAGTTCTTCACCGTATGTTCCTCATCGCAGATCCAACACCTTAAAGGCTTCTTACCCTTCGACTTTGCTTGCGCATTGTTAGGCCTAGGAGCTTCCTTCTTTGGTGCATCGCCCTTTTTCTCAAAAGGCTTCCTCTTCTTTTCTCCTCCAGATCCTCCCGATCCTCCAACATCATGCTCAATCAGCTTATCCACTATAGCAAAGGCTTCTTCCAAAGTCTTGGCTTTCTGCCTCTTCACGTCATCTCGAGCCCAAGGTTTCAACCCAATAGTGAAGTTGAACATCTTGTCACGCTCTCCCATGTCAGGTAGCTCTAGGATAGCGCTCTGATATGCACTTTGATATTCTTGAAGAGTTCCATCTTGTTTAATATACTTGATGATAGTCCTTGCGTCCCAGGTCTCATCTTGTGGACTGAAGTAAACCTGCAAAGCATCTTTCAACTCTGGCCAAGTTGTGATGTCAGATATGACACCTTGTGCAATCTGATCAAGTCTCCTTCTCCACCATAGCATCACTGTAGGGTGGGCTACAATCTTCACCTTGACATCTTCATCATGGATGTTGATGGGGTCCAAATATTGTTCCATATCCTGATTTCCAAGTGTCTTTGAGTTCCTTGCTCCATCATATGAATCTGGTTCCTTCGCTTTAATAACAGGGACAGATCCCCCAGATGACCCTTGTCCCATGGCCCTTTTCACCAAGACCACTTCGCTTTCCACATCCTTGATCCTTGTAAGAGCTTTGGAAAGCTCATCCACAAGTCTATCATAGGATAGGTCTTTTTCATCCATTCTCTTCGTCACTTCACCAAGCTGCCATTCCGTATACACAGAACGTGTTGATACCGTGTCTAGCTCGGCCTTCCATGTGGCTACATCATTTTCCAGCCTCATGTTCTTTTCTCGAAGTGCTTCAATCTCTTCGTAAAGACTCATGAGCTCCCTTTCACGCTTCTCCATGTTCTCCATAAGCTTCTCGAACAAGTCTTCTTGAGAGTGCGTTTGAGACCCCTCAATGACTTGAGGCATATCCACTACGTCCTCCATCTTTCTTGCTTGAGACCTCGTCCAGACCATAAATCAGCTCGCAATTATAAGTCAGCTTCAACACCAACTGCACCTGCAACCGTGTTCCTGCTTCAGCAAAAGCTCCCTGCGGAGGGATCCGATACCCTTTGCGTTGCAATTCGTATCAGATCTCTGATACCATCTGATGTACAACAGCAGATGTGTTATTCGTATCAGTTCTCCTCTGATACCATCTGTCACGCCCCCACTCTGTTGGTCCACTCGGGCAGGCCGTGCGGCACCGGCTAAGCGGTCACCCTTCGGGTTTACCCTTTCCGGAATACGCCTTTACCAATTTTTCTTAAGTGTTAGTCTTCACTTTTATTATGTTTGCAGCGGAAATACAAAACATAAATCATCAACCATCAGTACACAAAACCGATTTGCAAAAGCCAATTTTATTATCCAAAATAATCAAAATTGCCTCGCTGTTTTTATACAGGTCGAGGGCCTGTTTACATTGAATTTTACACAGAAACGCAACCTTGCCGGTCGCACCGGCGTTCGGGTCGTGAGTCACACGACTCACCCGTCCGTCGTGCCCGCCGTGCACGTCGCCCTCCGTTCAGCGCGCCCACCGTGTTACCTCCGTCGCACGTCGTTGCCGCAGCGCCGTGCGCTGTCCGACCGTGCCGTCGTTCAACCCGACAGTCGTTCCCCTTCGTTCGGCGTTCGCCCCTTGACGTCGCTCGCTTTGGCCGCAGCACGGTGCGCTACCCCAACCGCAGCGTTCAAGACTTAACGACTCGCCCTTCTTCGTCGACTACCCGCTTGGCGGGTGCATCCACACTTAGCCGCAAATATGATCTGCGCTGCTTTGGAATGACTCGCACTTGCAGTCGATCTTCGATGATGAATTCGCTCTCCAACTCCGCCATACTTATACGCATCGCTTGTTTGAAGAGTTGGGTCACTCGCCACCCGAGCCGACCCGCCCATAACACCGACGCCCCCGTTGAATCGTCGTGTCACGGGTGAGGGGCGCCCGCCGACCCGAGCCGACCCCCCGGTTGGTGTGAGGGGCGCTCGGCCGACCCGAGCCGACCCCCGGTTGGTCTTCACGTGCGCCCACACCCGCACAAACGTTCGTCGGTCCGTGTTAACACCTTGCCGCCCTTCGCTCGTGTTCGTCGTGACGCCCTTGTGTGTGGGCGCGCCCGTCGCCGTGGCGCGCGCCCGTTCATCGCTCGCCCACGTATTGTGTCGTTCGTGGGTGTTGGGGGCGCTCGGCCGACCCGAGTCGACCCCACCGTTCGTTGACTCGCCCGCTACGTGTGGCGTCGGTCGCGCGCCCAACGCGCCGACCGACTCACCCATCGGTTCACTCGTCTACGGCGCCCGTCGATATAAACTCCCAACGCCAACGTCTTCGTTGACTCGTCGCACATCAACTCGCCCATGACTCGTCTCCCACACTAGCGCGCCCGTTACACGCCAACGTGCGACGCGCGCCCGTTATGTCGACGTGCGCCCGTTGCGTCGCAACGGCGCCCAAGCTCACCAAACGCCCGTTCGGCGCGCCCGTCTCACCGACGCGCCTATGAAGTGTCGGGGCGTTACACTTCTGGCCATTTGCGGCCTTCCCGTTTTAATACAGGCTGCAGTGAATAGCCACAAAAGCACTGGCCAAGATCCTCCATTGTGGTAACTCCATCTGGTGTTCTTTGGATCACAACTTGTTACTATTCGCCATTCATGACCCTCTACGGTAGGGTATGAAACCTTCAGAGGCATCTCTCCAACCAGATCTTCCCACTGCTCTTCAATAATATCCATTATTCTTCAATAAGATCCATTATTCTCGTAGATTGTTCGGGTGTTGCCAAGGATGACAAAATTGCAATACAATTACCCAAACAAAACCACCTAAAGTCCATCCGAGCTGGGCTGACATTTCCAATAAAATAACCTCCTCTCATTGGCATGAAATCAAATACCCAATTTGTAATGGAATCAGGAATCACATTGAATTTATTTACAGCAGTGTGAGAATATTCCTCGGTCTTGTATCTATATATGTTGTTCAGCTGCTCAAAGTCCAACCAGAAATAATTACGCACGTGATAACTTAAAGCATGCAGCGTTTTGTCAATTCGGTCTATGAACTCTTTTCCCCCACCTTCTTAAGGAGTATCTGGGCACACCTTAGTTCCATGAAGAACCAGGCTTGAGTTACAATGGGATAACCATAAATGCCCATTTTGCGATCACCCATACAACATACATGTGCAAAGAGAAGAGTGGGAAAACTATCAAAGCCTTCAAAGAGGCATAATGTCAAAATAAACCTCATTCCACGCTGGCAGTCAGACATGTCTGCCAGCAAATGATCTCCAGTAGAATTTTTATAGGAACGCAACAAAATAATCCACCAAAATCCAGAATCTACGGGAGAAACTCTGCCTATTGCTCTTTCTCCAAAATCTGCAATCATTGTATCACTGCTAAGAACAGGATCATGGAGTACTTTAAAGATGGCAGGCATAACTCATTCTCCTAAAGTGAAACAATCCACTCGTTTTTCCCACCATGCTTGAAGTATGAGCGTCTTCAATAGAAAATGCTTGATGATCTCAGGTTCGCCATTCATCAAGACAGCCCAACGAATACTGCAACTGTGAACAACGATTTCACATTCACCAGGTCGTCCAAGGCTGTAACGTGCACACTTGTTGTGCCTTTCCTCAAAATCCTGTCAATTTCGTCGATAGGTCCCTCGGAAGAATTCGAATGATCTGATGCCATCTGAAAAACCGAATGCCTCATTGTTCATAGTTAAAAAATGCCTCGTTGTTCAAAGTTAATAAATAGTGTAAGGTTCTTCAAATGGAATCCGTATGAACACCCCGCAGCAATATCTTCCACACATTGTACATAAAATGTCTTAGGGGCAGTGGGAATGATACACATATTAGTATTTTCATATCGGAATTGCAGAACATTGAAAAAAAAACACGTATTTTTACTGTGAAGCGAGTAAGTGGTCCACTTCTTTCCGGACAAACAGAGGCTGCATTGGCAAGGGAAAAATTGGGGCAACTTAATAACGACAATTGAGTATTCATGGCGGCTTTCGGTAAAAATTGGATTCGAGTAAATCTCAATTCAACGAGATTGCAACACGGGCGTGTTAAGAAACGTACGGTACACAGGGATTAAGAGTTATGTTTTTGTATTCAAGCGATGCTGTTCAGATTCTGTCAGGAACCAGGAATCTAAACAGTGTCACAAACATAAATTTTATAATAGAAAAGCTTTTGGCTTACTTTAAGCCTTTGGCTTACTTATAAACAAACTATTGATACCTAGTATATAGTATTTTATTTATTTTTTAATTTTTATATTGTAATTAATTTATGGTATTTTTTTGAATTTTTGGAAAATAAAATAAATTATAAATAAAGTATTGTAAATATAAATAAAATATTGATACATTTGGTAATAGTATGTATTGTTTTAAATTTTTTATAATTTTTATATTGTAATTAATTTATAGTAATTATTTTTGAAAATGAAATAAGTTATAAATATAGTACTGGAAATATAAATAAAATATCACTACAAGAAAAACGGACATTGGTGAGAGTCATGTTTGTGATGGACATTTAAGGTCCGTCACCAATGTCACATATGGTGACAGTCCTTAAAAAAACGTTATTGTAAGTGTATATAATGATGGTCCTTTAAGATCCGTCACCAAAGCCATTTTTAAAGACACTTTTGGTGAGGGTCGTTAAAGGCCCATCACTGATTCTCTGTTTGGTGACACTTCTAGTGACAAACTTTTAATGACCCTCAGCGATTCTCTTTTTGTTACTTTTGGTGACAGTCAAAAAATGTCCGTCATTATTGATCATTCCAATGACTTTTTTATGACATTATGTGTTTGTTAATATATTTTTGTCAAAAGATAATGATTTAATATAATTATTGTGGAGTCTTTTTTATAATATGTCCAAGGCCATAGTTGTTAGAGTTAGTCAATTTTTTAAGAAGTAATTAATCTATGTCATTTCCCTCAAGTAATGACTAGTCGAATAGAGTCTTCCTTTGAGTCAACACATGATTCATATCTATTAATTTTATTATCTAGAAAATTCCCTTTAGATAAAGTCCCACTATTGTGCGTAGGAAATATATTATTTAATACAAACCAATCTCTGTCAATTTTATTAATGAGAATGACGTAAAACTCTTCAACAATCAGGGCACACCATAAATTAATGCTTTGGCACACAATTACATTTCTTAGCTCTTCGCATGTCTTGCAACATCTTGTCATGACAATGACGCCCAATCACATGGTGGCATGTGCATCATCTGTTGGCATGCATGTAGTCCCTAGCATGCCCTCGAACACCTTGGTTGAATGCATTGACATACATTAGCACTTGGCACACAATGCCACCTGGCATGTATTGGGACCTATTATTAGTGTGGCTAGCATGCCCCTTTTGAAAAGTCTCGGCTTATTAACCCTCTTATTGGTTCTTCCTTTTGTTTCCTTGAAACTTCTTGACACATATTGACATACCCTAGAACCCTACACATCCTTAGCACCTAGCATGTATTGGCATATCTTGGCACTATTTGGCACATATAATTAGCACACCTTGGAACTCTTATGCACAATTTGAGACTTTTGGGCATGCCTTGATATTCCCTAGCATGCCTTACCAATCCTTAGCATACCTTGTCACTCCCTTCTTGGCATGACAACTAGCACATATTAACACTAGTCCCTGGCACATGTTCCTCATATTCATTAAATTCCATGAATTTTGACCTAGTGCTCCCTTAATGTTTTGTCCTATTGCTCCTTAACACTCCTCAATATGCATTAGCACTCTCTAGCACACCTTAGCACTCTTCAACATGCCCTTCCACTTCATAGCATGCATAACACTCTGTGACACATATTGGCACATGGAACATGATGGCATTTAGAAAGTATTAACATGTATTGAATACGTTGACATGCCTTGGTATGATTTGGCATGGTTTAATATTAAATTTATTTGATATCAACTATTGGAAAGTAGATGAGAAGAAACAAATGAATACTTGGCACTTAGAATGCACTAATACTTTTCACTTGGCACCTATTGGCACCTAGTGTTGGTGTGCCTAGCATGCCCCTCTTGGAAAAGGTAAATTTATGACTTATTGACCCTCTTATGTGTTCATTTCCTTGTATTTTAACTTGTTTTTCCCTTTTGTTTCCTTGACAGTCGCTGGCACGCATTGACACACCCTTGTACATATTGGCATGCCTTATCACTTGGCACATATTAGCATGTTTGACATGCCTTCACACTATCTGACACATCTTAGCATTCCCTAGCATGCCTTGGAACTCATGTCCTCACATCTAGCCTTTACATTTTTTCACGACTTGGGAACCCAATCAATTCCTTGGCTATTGCAGTTCATGTGACAATATTGGCTTGCTTCAAGCGAAACAACTTCACCAATTCCACCTACTACAAGTAGATTGTGACTTGGTCACCTAAGAACTGCCTATAACTCATCTTCTTCCACTCATGTCCAAGCTCATCTTGTCCAACTTAACTAGTTACCAAGACAAGGATCACATGATCTAACCATGGCCATAAAACAACTAATAAACATAACTTACATAGGAAATATTTCACATCTATGTTCGTTTCATATAAAAAGTGGAACATTGACTGATATTTTTCAAGAACCATAAGATGCACAAGGCACACAAGATATAAGCCGACACAAATCGAGTGCCCCAAAAATTATACACAAAAATTTACAATATGAAATTATCTAGAATATTTTAAAACATGAGCATGTATCCAAAGTGTGCCACATCTAATATAGAAAAAAATACCTAAAGGAAAAAAAATGTTGAGCCTAGCACAAAGTGATCTCCCTTTGTCTAAAAATTCTTTTTCGAGCCCCATATAAAAACCGTAGGCTTGCCTCCTATAAATCCTATTCTGAACTTCCACCAACACACTTTGTCCTTAGCACACTTGAATTTGATGACACTCCCTCTCACACACTCTTATTCATTCCTTTCCAAGCATTTTAACCAAGTTATCCCTTGATATGCCCCGACACTCCCTAACACTCTTCAACATGCATTGACATTGTCTGCATGTGTTAGCATGCTTTTTCATTACTAATGTGCATGCCCTCACCCTCCCAAGCTATCATGCCCTCACAAGTACCCTTAATTTTCAACTTGGGTACCCAACCAAGCCCTCGCTTGATTAAAAGATCTTGACCAAGTTACAGTTACTACAACTAGACTAACTTGTTGAATTGGGTATCTTGGGAGGTACTCCACAAGCCTAGTGATATGGGTTTGTGTGAGTTTAGTCACAAAAGGCTATGTCGGCAAAGAAGCCAAGAAAAGGGATTTTGGACCAAAGATGGGGTTTAAATATAAAAGATAATTAAAAAGGAAAATTAACATTTCGTAAGGTCTAAGTGGTTAAAACTCATAAGTTCTATAGGGTTCATAAGAGGTCTAGGAAAAACTACTTATGGAGGCCTTATGATGAAGGAAATAACAACAAGTGAGAAGGATCTCATTTGATCAAGGTGGTGAAGAGAGATGTAGTCCTAAAGTAGGTCGAGTAAGAGGGTTAAGTAAGGGCTGCCAAAGGAAGGCCATGATCATCCTCCAAGAACAAGATCATCATGTGAGGGTCCACAAGAATTTTTCATACCTTAATGGTCAGTTCGAGCTAGGAATTAGGATGGCATATTGTTGGTTCTGTTATGGAAGATCAAGCTTAAGAGAGGTTTCTAATGACAATATGGGCATGTGATTTCAATGGTGTCTTTATGTGAAGGTCACATCAAATTTTGAAATGTTGAAATTTGCAACAAGAAACATTGAAATTGGAAACCAGAAAGGACAAAAAAAATAATGCACCTACACTTGTGAGGAATTTTGGTGCACCAGGAGTGAGGAATGTGTGACATCTAATTTATTTTTCCCTTAAATAAATTGTAATTTTATCTCATAACAACTTGTGTCAGTTAACTAAGTCATGATGACTGAGTTAGCTCAAGAAATTCTAGTTGAGGGTCTAAGATGAGGCATGTAGAGGGACTAATCTAATATTTTTTGGGTTCATTTTTAGTTGATGCATTAGTTGGGTTCATATGTGAATTAGTTAACTCAATTAAATGATTTAAAATTAGTTTAAATAGTTCTAACTAAGTGATGAGCTAGTGAGAGGTCAGCTAGTGAATCAAATTAGATCTAATTCACAATGAATGATGAATCATAAAACTGATAATTCACTATTAATAGCTGCATGCATGTCAATTCCAAGGAATAACCGGTTGAGATAGAGGTTAAAGGGAACATAAATATCAGTTTTATTTATACAAAAGTTCCCATGTGAAATTATAAATTCATTTGGATGCCATGATGGATTGAGTAATCAAGAATGTCCGATTTTCCTAATTAATATGGAGCTAATTCACTAGGAATTACATGAGAAAGTCAGGCTGAAGGAAGGTTGGGAATTAGCTAAGTACTAGACCAAGTTTTCCTAGATCATCGGGAGACAATTGGCAGAGTGTTGGAGAATCTCATGAGAGATTAAGCATTGTATTGTTTCGTAATTCCTTGAATTAATACACATTAATAGAGATAGAGCAGTTTAGAGCAGTTGATTTCCCCAGATACATCCTGTGTTATGCAATTGATTTATTTCTCTTACTTATATGTGATTGTGCGACTGTGTTTTATTTCCGAAAATTGTAGGAAGGATTCGGTATCATGTTATAGTACATTAAAAGTTCAAGTTAAATCTTGTTGGTTATATTTTCTATATGGTATCAAAGCAGGATTTTTTTTGGGCGCTGAGTTTGCAGAGAATATCTGAAGATTTTGGTGTAAAATTTTCAAAAAATAATAAAACATATTTGGATTCCTTACGAAAACCCACCCAAATGGAAAATCAATTCGGAGCTCAGATGAGGGATATATCGTGGATTTAGAATCAAAAATTTTTTAGAAAATTTTGTAATGGCAGGACAATTACAATGTGTGTGAGCCAACAACATATATGCACTTGAGGTACGATATGAATCTAAAGCTTTGAGGAGCAAAAGAGAGGTTAGAGACTTGGCTATTGAGAGGGAGTACAAATTACCTCTCAACATGTAGCCTTAGAATCAGCCTTAGAACGTTGTGGAGCAGCCACAATTGGAGAAGAAGAGAGGATACCAAGTGGACATGTTCACTCAAGCAGAGACCTCCATGAGGGGTAAATTTCGAGCCATATGGGTAGAGGGAGCACATGCAACTATACCTCCAAGTGAAAGGTGGGGTGATATGTAGACATAATCGGAAGATAATAAATTTGGGCAAGTTCCATTGAGACAATGTGTCTCATGGATCAAACCTAGCTACAAGGATTCCATAGTATAGTAGTAGTAGGAAGGATCAATTATATGGATGCAGTCATATTGCAGGAATAATAAATGAGAGTGACAACTGTCAGATACTGGAGTGTAGATCAGAGTTGGAAACAATGAAAATGTCATAGATGCAGATGTCAATAGTAGCATAGAGAGTTTAGTAGATAGGTGTAGTAGCTAGCAGCAATAATCAGACTCTTATAAAAAATGCATTATACTGATTCAATTGTTCAAAGGCTATTCAGTTTCAGGATTTGTAGGTGCAAACAACACTAGAGAAGTGTTGCATGCGGAATTCCAAAGGTATTGGATTGGGATAGATTGAATTCCTTTCTTGTTCATAGGGAGTGCTGAAATTTGGAACAAGAAATAGTGAAATTGGCAACCAAAATGGAAAAAAAAAAATTGCACCCACACTGGGGAGGAATTTTGATGTACTAGGAGTGAGGAATGTGAGTCGTCTGATTTATTTTTCCATTAAATAAATTGGACAATAAATTGTAAGTTCATCTCATAACAACTTGGGTAAGTTAACTAAGTCATGATGAGTGATTTAGTTCAACAAATTTGAGTTGAGGTGATCAAGGTGGATATTGGTGGCCACCCGCCTATTCCACTTGGGCCCTTGCCATTGTCTCTCTTCATTTTTCAATTTCCTTAATTATAGCACAATTTATTATTTCTGTCAGTTTTTCGGGGCCTGAACTTCCAGATCTATTTTCAGAGAGATATTTATAATGAGGTGTCATGTGCATCAAAGTGATATCATATGACCAAGTTACGACCTAGAAAATTTGGCTGTCCAACTACCCCCAACAGGGCCCAAAAACTCTTGGTGTTACATCTCTTCGGGTTAGGGTTTTCTCTTATTTTTCAATAATAGAAAGGCCCTTGAGCCTTATTGTAACATAGTTCAGAGGCATGTAGCCACCACATGTCTTCTCAAAGATAAGCTACCATCGCCCGAGCTATTTTGTTTTCCATTCTGTCTATAATCATTTTTTAGTGTTTGATATTAATGAAATGAAGTGTCATTCCTACTGCATATCTGTGTTTATGTTTATTTATGTATTCTATTGCATTTCTCCATATGTTCGGATCATGAGGGTCTAAGATGAGGCATGTAGAGGGATTATAATACTTTGAGGGTCCAGTTGCAGTTGATGCATTAGTGGGGTCTAGGTGTGAAGTAGTTAACTCAATTAATTGAGTTAAAATTAGTTTAACTCGTTCAACTTGAGTGATGAGCTAGTGATAGGTCCATTGAATTAAATTAGGTTTAATTCACAATGAGTGATAAATCAAATAACTGATAATTTGCTACTAATAGTTACATGCATGTCAATTTCGAGGAATGCATAGTTTAGAAAAAGGTTAAAGGGAACATAACTATCAGTTGTATTTATACAAAATTTCCCATGTGCAATTATAAAGTCATTGGGATGTCATGATGGATTGCACAATCAAGGAAGGTTGATTTTCCTAATTAATATGGAGCTAATTCCCTAAGAATTGCGTGAGGAATACATGCTAAAGGAATGTTGAGAATTGGCCAAGTACTAGACCGATTTTGCCTAGATTAGTAGGATACAATTGACAGAGTGCTGGATAATCTCATGAGAGATTAAGCATTGTATTGTTTCATGATTCCTTGACTTAATATACAGTAGAGATAGAGGGTTTTTGAGCAGTTTCTTTCCCCAGATACAACTTGTGTTGTGCCATTTATAATTTCTTTCTTTTAATTATATGTGATTGTGCTACCATATTTTGTTTCCGCAAATTGTAGGAAGGATATAGTATCCTGCTTTAGTACATTACAAGATCATATTTAATCCCGTTGGTTAGATTTTCTACATGAAATAGAAGATATGGTTGATATGATCTTGTCCTGTGGTGATTAGTAGGCCCCAAGGTCTGTGATGAATACCAACATAAATGGAGGAGGACTTGCACTGTAATTTAGAGGCAAAACAGAAGTAGACGCAGGTGTAATATTGGCTGAGGTAACCCGAGTTTGAGGGTCGACATTGAGATATGAAGTTCATGTCAATATTCAATCAAAGAAATTCCCATAATCTATGGATCCATATGAACTACGTCAAGCCTCTTATGGAGGAAAGAGTTGTGGTTTTTTCTATGGGTGGATAGGGTTTGTTCTACAACAATTAGAAGTTTTTAAGTATAGTTCCCTAGTTAGGAAAATTTCCTAGCATGTTTAGTTAATAAGGTATGCCTTTAAGACTGTGACCAATTTGTGTAGAAGAAGAGTGGTTGTGACCCTTAGAGAAAGTTTTGTTTATGCAATATAGATTGTAGATCTAGAAGATGGTTTGCAGATTTAGTATGTGTGGAGATAGTAGATCCAAAGGAGGGCACAATCTAAGAAGAAGATTTAACATGTAGAAGAAATGTGTCATATGAAGAATGGATTGACATGCAGAGAAGTTGATTTTGGTGGAATATCCATAGAGTTCTAGATAGATATCTGAAGCAACCTATAAAAAATTATTCAATGTACTGTTAGTGGCTGATTTGTGACCCTAGTTCACTCATCTAAAAATTATTAGAAGGATGATAAGAGGAGTAGTTCATAATTTTTCATATATTGGACAACAAAGATCAAATTGTTGATACACAAGAAAAATGATTTTTAGAGGACTCAAACCATTGCTAGGTGGAATATTTTAGGAGCCCTATATGAAGACAATATTGTGGGCCCTAGATCTGTAAAAATAATTGACTGTGGTCGAGAATATTGATGGTAGTCAAAGTACATTTGTAGGGTTATTAGGTGACTATCAAATAAGATCCCTAACTCTTGTACTTGTGAAGGACAAAAATATTGATAGAAGGGCATGTATATAGGGCATAAGGATGTGCAGAATTTGAAGGACTAAAGTAGCAGTCAAGTGGCCCAACCAACTAGCTCTATTTCACTATATTGTAGAGGATCAATTCAGTGAGAATAAGGAAAACCTCCATAGCCCTAGAATTCTCATCTTGGAGTCATAGTATGGAAAAAGTGGGCATACCAAAGAGTTGTTAACAAATGGAATTGTGAAGAACCTATTAGAACTCAAAATAGTAGTGGACCTAAAAGGGGTTCCTAAGAGGGCAACTGTTAGGACACGGGCAACGATGGAGGTTTATCCCATTCTCACCACAACTAGGGCTCCTTTCTCTTAATAGACTTTGACCGATGGGAGGAGTCTCGCTAGATTAGGAATTCACTTGAAGAGTATTGATCAATGAATATGTGGGAAGTGACCCTAGAAACCATTTCCTTAAGATAGAATAAAGGGTTGGAATTTCTTTCCTTTTAAGCAAGGGACCTGATCTTCTAGGGATAGAGGAGGGGGATTAAAGGATTGAGGGAGAAGAATAATACCTATGAAGGAATTTCTCAATTCCTAAAATCCCTCCTTAGCACACCTAGAACTCGTTGATACTCACTATCACACACTCTTATTCATTCATTTACATGCATTTGAGACTAGTGCTCCGTTGTTTTTCCTTGGCACTCTGAAACACTTGAGCCTAGAATGCATTGGCACATCCTAGCACCTGGCACATCTTAGCATGTTTCCCTGGCCTCTAGAATGCCTTGACACTGCCTAGCATGCCTTGACATCACTCCCTCCTTAGCACACCTGAAACTCACTAACACTTCTTGTCACAAAAACTTATTCATCGATTTTTAAATATAGTTTTATCCGGTTTGTTGTGATGAACTTTCTAGTGGAATATCCATCATATCTTATGAATCACCCCAACATATATCCTTTATGTAAGTCATATGATGATATTTCTTCACACTTATTTATCTCTAGTTGACCCAACACAGTGCAGGTCATCACCACCACCCTTGCAAAATTGAGCATGATAGGCTTGTGGTCCTATCTAAGGTTGGAAGAAAATTCCAAAACATAGTTACACAACATGATGGAAGATTATTATAAAGGTTTCCCATGCATTCTAATCAACAATATATAGTGGGATTGGAACAACAGCACATTTTTTTCACGTGAAATATCCATGATAGTTTACGAATCACCTTAACATATATCCTTTATGCAAGTCATATGATGATATTTCTTCATGCTTATTTATCTCTTGTCCCAACACAGTGCAGCTCATCACCACCACCCTTGAAACATTGAACATGATAGGCTCGTGGTCATGTCTAAGCGTGGAAGATAATTTTAAAAATTAGTTACACAACATCATGGAAGATTATTATAAATGTTTCCCATGCATTCTATTCAGCAATATTTTGTGGGATTGGAACAACAACACATTTTTTTCACAAGAAATGTCCATGATATTTTATGAATCACCCCAACATCTATCCTTTATGCAAGTCATATAATGATATTTCTTCACACTTATTTATCTCTTCTCCCAACACAGTTCAAGTCATCACCACCACCCTTGAAAATTTGAACATGATAGGCTCAAGGTCCTATCTAAGCTTGGAAGAAAATTTCAAAACTTAGTTACACAAAATCATATGGAATATTACTATAAAGGTTTACCATGCATTCTAATCAACAATTTCTAGTGAGATTGAAGCAACAACACATTTTTTTCATGAGAAATATCCATGATAGTTTATGAATCACCCCAACATCTATCCTTTATGAAAGTCATATTATGATATTTCCTCACACTTATCTATCCCTTGTCCAAACATAGTTCATATCATCACCGCCACCCTTGCAAAATTGAACATTATAGGCTCATGATCCTATCTCATCTTGGAAGAAAATTTCAAAACATAGTTACTCAAAATCACGGAAGATTATTATAAAGGTTTCCCATGCATTCTAATCAGCAATATCTGGTGGGATTGGAAAAGCAACACATTTTGTTCAAAAGAAATATCCATGATACTTTAAAAATCACCCCAACATATATCCTTTATACAATTCATATGATGATACTTCTTCACACTTATTTATATCTTGTCCTAACACAGTGTAGGTCATCACCACCACCCTTGCAAAATTGAACATGATAGGCTTGTGGTCCTATCTAATCTTGGAAGAAAATTTGAAAACTTAGTTACACAACATCATGGAAGATTATTAAAAATCTTTCCCATGCATTATAATCAATAATATCTGGTGCGATTCGAATAACCTAACATTTTGTTCACAAGAAATATCCATGATAGTTTACGAATCAGCCCAACACCTATCCTTTATGCAAGTCATAAGATGATATTTCTTCACACTTATTTATCTCTAGTCCCAACACAGTGCAGGTCATCACCACCACCCTTGCAAAATTGAACATGATAGCCTCGTGGTCCTATCTAAGCTTGGAAGAAAATTTCAAAAATTAATTACTCAACATCATGGAAGATTATTAAAAAGGTTTCCCATGCATTCTAATCAACAATATTTGGTGGGATCAGAACAAAAACACATTTTTTTCACGATAAATATCCATGATATTTTACGAATCAGCCCAGCATATATCCTTTATGCAAGTCATATGATGATATTTATTCACACTTATTTATCTCTTGTCCTTACATAGTGTAGAGGTCATCACCACCACCCTTGAAAAATTTAACATGATAGCATGGTCCTATCTAAGATTGGAAAAAAATTCAAAACATAGTAACTCAACATCATGAAAGATTATTATAAAGCTTTCCCATGGATTCCAATTAGAAATGTCTGGTGGGATTGGATCAAAAATATTTTTTTTTCATGAGTAATTCTAATAAAGATCACAATTGAATTGATATTAAATAGTGTTTGGAAGACAAGATTCATCCTAAACCACAAAAATAATGGATTCTGGTAATTCCTCCACTCCCTCTTGGATGCCCTTGTGACTTCTTTGATGGTGTTGCAGAAGTTATCCCACCTAGATACAATGTGGGTGTGGTAATCTTCCTCTCCCAGTCTTATAGAAAAAAAGTAAGATATACGCAAAGTTAAGGATCCAACAACTGAGTTGATTTCATTTCTCTTTGTACCCTTCTGGAGATTCCATCCATAAAAAGAGTCAAATCCCTATAGATCATGGGGAATTCAAAAATCATGATCAATTGGGCCAATAATTCATGATATAAAACATCTACCTACATCCCATCCTACAGGATATCATAGATTCTCCAAACTCTTTAGACTAGCTATCTTTCATACACATTCTCAAGGAGCTAAATACCACAACACAAAAGATTTAAAATAATCTCTCAAAATGCCCATAAATACATTTGTGATATCAGACTCCATCGATAGGATGGAGTATGACCAAATGATTATTCATGTCTAAGCCTAAAAAACAAGCCAATGTAGATTGATGCATGCACATTCCAATGATAACAATCAATTTCTACATCTTCTCAATAGAAAAACAAGTAATATTTTTTTGTGCTCACTTTACAACATAAGCACCAATTTCACCTATAATGTTAGGAAAAGTTTAATGATATGAATGAAAAGGTGGGAATAATATTTTGTGGTGTGTTGAATAGGACTAGGGGACACACATGTAGTAGTAATGGGTAGAAGTGGGATGTCCAAGCATGGTTTACTAAGATCTATAATCCACACAGTAGAGAATGAGAAGGGGGATTAAGATCTAATGTCATAGGGGCTAGGGGTCCTAGAGGGAAGGTAACAAGAGAAATTGAAAGGGAAACCCCCAATAGTGGTGATAAGGGGATTAGGGGCCTCATTATCACAACCAATAAGCCATTAACCTATAACCACTAAATTCCCTATCCCTTAATCCCGAATCCATAATCCCTTAACACCTACACTCATAACTCATAAGCTATCAACCCCTTAACGCATTAAACCTTAAGCCAATAACTCCTAACCTAGAATCCATGAACCCCATAAGCAATAACCCCTTATTCTATTAACTTGTGACCCTTAAACCTTAATCCATAACCCCGAAACACCTTAAAACCTAACCCCTTAACCCCTAAATTCCTTTCCCCACAAGCCCTTGGCCCTTAATTCTTAACTCTTGAAGCCCTTAACCACTTAGTATCAAAGGAAAAAAACACCTCAAACCAACAAAATAAATTGTTAGGAGAATCCTTCACCTCTAACTAAGAATATAGGTACCATTTGATTTTCAGAGAAATAGATATTGGTATCAAGGGTGTGTGTTTTTGGGTAATTCCCTTATTAACATGTATACCAAATGTAGAAAAACTGGATAATTTTCAAAACCTCAACAAGAATTTCTTAGAATATCTAAACTTCATGTTGAAATGGAGCTTCTAGCACTCTTCCACATAAGGAGTTGGCAATGAATAGATCACTCATAATGATGCAACCTCTTCAACCATAATGAACAAGGAGATAACCCTTGATAAATATATTCTCTTTTCCAAAAAAACGCAATTGTGTCAATGCAAAATACTATACATAAGAGAAAACAAAATCATATTATCATTATCAATGCTTGAAATAGCCTCACATTTTCCCTAAGTGGTGAGCCAAGGGGTGAATGTAGGGCATTATTAAATTTATATCATGTTTAAATTCCTTTTACATCAAAAGATTGTTCTTCATTAGGGTTGATGCATCATCACAAGGGAGCATGACACCTTTTTGTGGGGGAGTGATTAAAGTTGTAACATGATTCAAGTGACATGCACCTCCATTGTAAATTAAATCATTATATGGTTGTGTTAAGTTGTTAAATAGGTTATTTATAAACAATAAATTTAGTAATTGGACTTCATTTTTTCACGACCTTGACTCTAAGATGGATTTGTACTAGGAACAATTCATGCAAATAAGAGGGGGGCTTATTTTTTAACCGTCATACACACAAGAGCACTAGACATTTCCCTTCAGATCCCCCTTGGTGGTTTCAAAGTGGGTTTACATTAGTGTCTAGTTGAAACTAATAACATCATGATATTCCTCTTCTCAATAACATATTATAGCTTTTCCATGTACACAACATTGAGTTAGAGTATCACCTCATCTATAGATGATCCATTTATTATGGGATTCAGGGGATGTTATATTTTCTTTTATCAATATTTAGATGGTCATTATTTACTTTCTTTCAATACATTTCTAACTATTTTTATGAGGGAAGTCACTGCATTTAGATATTTATATAAGATATTATGTGTCCTTCCCCTTTTGAGCTTTTCCAAGGGGGTCGCCTCCTTCCATGTTGCCTTGCCTACTTAGGGCAAAAACTGACAAGCCAATATTCAAACTTCTTCAACTATCAAATTGGTGCGGCCTCATACCTCTTATTGAGCCCCTTAATGGGACATTATTTCTCCAAAGTGACTGTTGAGGATTTCCCATTGCAAATCACACGTTGGATGTCATAGGACCTATTACCCCACTTTCTATATGAGTTTTTAGTGGATACTTTTAAATTTTGGTTGACATATAAACCCTTGTGATTCTTGTGACATTAATCATTTTCCAACTCAGATATATGAATGGTTGTATAATTGGTTTGATGACACCTTGCCTTGCCCATCTACGACACTAGGTGACGTAGGAATATGTTTATTTAGCGATCACTTTAGCTTGATATATATGATCCATGTATGTATCTCTAATGTGTATTATTTTTATTGTGATCACTTAAATACTCTATTCTACCTCTTAAATTTTTTTTCCATAAATTCTATGATGAATTGTTCCATGGTGTTTCATAATTTTACTCATAAAAATGTGTCATCTTAATTGTTTAAATATATAAATGGTGGTTTGATTCATAATTATAACAAGCCAATGTAGATTGATGTGTTAACATTCCAATCATAATAATAAATTTCTATATCTTCTCAAAAAAAAAAAAAAACAAGTAATATTTTTTCTCTTTACAGCATAAACACCAATTTCACCCATATTATTAGGATAAGTTTAATGATAAATATTAAAAATACTTTTAATTTGAAAAAATAAATTAAAATGATTTTTAATTTATTAAATATTTTATTTTTTTAATATAAAAAATAAATAAATTATTAAAAATCTAAATATTTTAAAAAAATTGAAAATTAAATTCCCGCCCAACAGCTTTTAACTAAACCCAACCCAAAACAAATAAAAACAATTAGTGTTGCCCAACTAGATTTTGGCACCACTTAACAAATATTTAAGCCTGTGTGAGGAGTTTATAAAACATTTTTTTTAATTTATGTTGCTTTTGATGTTTATTTCTTTTGGAACAAGTCGGAGGAGGATCGTCTTTGCCTCAGGGGATTGGATTTTTCAAAAATTTTGAAGTGTGTTTTTGGATATATTTAGACAAGAAAGATTGCGCAAACAAAAATAACATTTCCAAGTCTTCGATGTCAGTACATGGATGCATTATCTTCACTGTAGTACATGCCAATTACAGTCTATTAAGAGGTAAGTCGATTTAGTTTATGATATGGTAATTTTACTAGGTTTTGGTAGCTGGTTAAATTATATTGAAATCTAGGTGTTTATGGTTGATATTGAGTGCTCTACATCTAATATATATTTATTTCAATCTGAAGTGAAATCTGTAATGGTATATTATATGCTCATTTCTATATTGAGGCAAAATAATGACTCCTATTAGCTCCCTCTGTAAAAAAAATTTGAGGGGTGTTGTTAATTCGGAGGAAAGACCACTCCTCCACTCTTTTTTGCACTTGGCTTTCTAGTTTCTCTTGCAGTGGAAGTTGAAATATTCTCTCCGCTCTAAGTTCATTGCATTTATTATAAATTAAATGCATATTTTTCCCTCTATATCAGTTTGCAGAGCAAGTCAGATTCCAGTAGTTTGGGCAGACTTGAGACTGATTTAATTTAATTTCTGATCACTGTAGTTCATTTTCATTTCTTTCACTAAGGATCGGGGAGGCAACTTTGGCATAATAGGAATAGGTAGAGGTGGCAATGGAAATAGAAGCCAAGGTCAAGGTGAGGGACAGGGTTAGGGAAGAGATAGAGGTAGGGGTTCAGCGGATCAACCCCGGGGTCCTCCGCTTGTAGAAAATATTTCTAATATTTGTGAAACTTTTCTGGCTTCCAAAATGGGGGATCTTAATATCAATACTCAAGAGCCTTCTAGGGTACCTTCCATCCCTACGCAAGTGCCTCTGCCTACAGCTGAAGCCAGCTACTCATCATCGATGGCTTATGCGAAGGAGTCTATTGAGGGATTTAACAGTGTCCAGATCCCTTTGAACTCTAGTTCATTCAGATCCATTATAGTAGAAATCAAGTTGGAGAGTTGACAGAGATTTAAGGCCACTCGTGTTCCCATTAATCAACTAGATGGCGGAGGCAAGAGAGCCATTGGGCCTATCAGACCTTATGCCAATCATTTCTGTGTTAAATTTAATCCGAGAGTGAAAATTTTCCACTATGAATTCTATATACAGAGAGTCAGTAATGGATCTAGGACGTAAAACGGTTCATTCACGTCGTCATTGTCGACAATGAACTACACCATGCATTAGGGGAATTTTGAGGTATAAAATGGGCTTCCTAAGAAAAATGTACAACAAAAATAGACTTTATAACAACCAATAGGATTCAAGATGATGATGTCAACCATGGGGGATGATTTACCATTTTTTAAATAAAAGGGTAAAAATATTAAAAAATAATAAAATAATAAAACTACTTTTTCAACTCGTATTTTCAACTTATCTTCCAAATTTTTTACTCAAATTTCGAGTGGGAGTACTCGTTGGATGCAGAATTTAATTCCTCATCCAAGGAGTACCCATGTTGCATACTTTCAATGAACCCTGCTACATGAAAAATGGGAAATACATTATAAAAAATAAAAAAAAATTAAAAAAAAAATTAAAAAAATAAAAAATAAAAAAAAACGTGATTACAATCACATTTTTTATGTATTTCTCATTTTTCGTGTAGTATGACCCATCGAAAGTATGCAACATGAGTACTCCTTGGATGAGGAATTAGATTTCGCATCCAATGAGTAATCCCACTAAAAATTTGAGTAAAAACATTGGGAGATAAGTTGAAAATATGAGTTGAAAAAGTAGTTTTTTCATTTTTCCCTCTAAAATTTGATGATGTCATCAAATATTATTTTATTTTTTCCACTATTATTTTATAATTTCCTTAGGAGGTCCATTTTAGACCTCAAAATTCCCCTAATGTCATTCACATTTTCCTGCAACCTTAACCGCAGGGCCATCAACTTTCGTCTCTTTAGCTCAGGGCCCGTTAACACCCTCTCTAGTGCCCATGACAAGATATTCCCATCACTAGGTTTATTTAAACACGACCATGAAACTATTAGCTTCTAGGCGGCCTGTCCACAAACATGATAGAATAGAAACAGATAAATAAAATGCAATATAGGATTTTAGTGCTGAAAGTTGTACATCAAGGCATTGCATTCATTATAGCGAGCAATTGTGATGTCCATCACATTCATAACGATCACAATTTTCATGAGCCTAATTCCATGGCAATAATCTCCCTTAACCTCAAGGGAAATCAAGAATTCAAACAAACAGAAAGAGGTGTTAATTTGATCGCCAACCACTCCAACCAAAAGAAGCGCCTCTAATATAGTTCCTGTCAAGGAAATATCTCTTCCAATTCCATTGTCATCTTCTCCATTGAGGAATATCCTGATGGCAATGACCCCATAATTCTCATTCAGTTCAACCTTGTGCGCGTCATGTGCACCTAATGTAGCCGAGTCTAATTCCAAGTATTTGCTGAAATATTCCAAGTTTACATGGAAACCTTAGCCTGGTTATGAATCAAATTCTACAAATCTCTCATGTGGAAAATATAGTTTCAATTGGTCACTAGATTTCAGGGCCAAAATAAAGGTTTTTCAATGTATTGTTTTTTAATTGAAAGTTAGAGATAGAAGTGAATGCATACACTAGTTTTAAATTTATATTCAGTTAAGTGTTGCTCACTGCTGATGAAGACAGTCCATCTATGGATTTACAGATTTAGCGTAAAGGGAAATAATACAGTATTTCAAATCACTTCCAATCAAGCTTAGTGGATTTCCAAAATCTTCGGTTACAATTGGGTAAAAATTATAACAACAATGTGCATAATTTAGGTCATCAGAATGAGTTCGTGGAGAGAGCTAAATACATTGCAAAAAGTAAAATTACTTCACATACTAAAGACTCCAAACCTCCAGAACAAAAAATATTTAAATACGGCCATCTAACTATTAGCTTCTATGTTTCCTCTCAGCAGACACGATAAATCAAAAATAGATAAATAAAATGCAATACAGGATTTTAGCGTTGAATGTTGTACATCAAGGTATTGCATTCATTATAGCGGGCAATTGCGATGTCCATCACATTCATAATGATCACAATTTTCACGAGCCTAATCTTGGCCTTTGGTTTTTCTTCATCGCTCATTTATTTACTACCAATGAAGTAATTTTATGGTAAGTTCACTTTACCAATGAAGTGGTTTTATGATAAGTTCATTTTTCCCATTTTCCCTGGTAGAGAAAGGTAAATTGTCGAATTTCATGAAGTCAATTTTAACATATTTTCAAATATGCAAAGAAAGTAAAGAGGGCAAGCAATATTTATGTTACTATATGTTATTTAATAAGTTCATGTACCCGATAGCCTTAATCAGTGTTTACTTTTTACAACTCTATCGGTCATTTAATACACTGTAAGGAGAAGGATTCTCACAACTATTTTAATTGTCAACCGTGTGCATAATTTTGCCAGCAAACATTTTATTTTTAAATGGTAATCGATTAAAATTTATTATGCATGAAAATTTTCCATTATGATTTAGATATAGAGAGTAGTAATGGATCTAAGAAGAAGGAAAAGGAGAAGAAACTTGGGAAATCAAAAAAGGAAGTAAAAGTTGGTAGGATTTCTAAAGAAGATAGAATGGAAGTTAAAAATAAGTTGCTGATAGAAAATTTCCCATCCATTGGTAATGCTAAAAAAAATTTTGATGGGGAGAAAACATATACAGTAAGAGCTTTTTCCTAAAGGCAAATACAATGTTAAACTACTGAAAGATGAAGAGGCCACAACCAAAGATTTTTCTATGGCACTGAATTATAGTGGGCATGAGCTTAGTGGAGTGTCCTTGGCCCAATTTATAAACACCAATGATAAGAAACATGTAGAATTAAATGCAGAGCTTCTACAGTGCTTGGATCTGGTCATGAGGGAGCATCTAAATGAGACTCAAATTCTAGTGGGAAGAATTCTTTATCTGAAGAAACTGGAATGAGATGGAGATATTGGTGGTGCAGTTGTGGCTTGAAGGGGATTTTATCAAAGTCTAAGGCACATGACAAAGGGATTGGTGTTGGACATGGACCTATCTACAATATTTTTTCACAAGAGAATTTTTTGTGCTTGAGTATTTATGGGAAATTAGTAAAATTGACTGCAAAGACAACCAAGCTCTCTCTAAAAGAGAAGCTAAGGGAAGCAAATAAATCTCTAAAGGGGTTGAAAATTAAATTTATCCAAAGGCGGCATTCTCTTCCTACTTATTTCTCTTTGTTTTCAAACTAAGGAAAGTGAAGCGAGTCATTGGGGTCGTTGGAGAAAAATATAAAAAACCTTTGAGAAAATATTTTGGGTTTCTTGTACGTGAGGAAGGACAGATAAAGGACCTTTTTTCATGTGCCTTCCACTTTGCAAAAACAATATTCTATCTTGCAACTACAAAAACCCCTCTTTTCATTCTTGTCATGTGCTTTTAAATTAATAGTGATAAAGCAAAATATTTCTTATACAGGTTACAATAAAGTTGAGTCAATCCACTTTATGAATGTGAGATACACCGAAACATACACTAAAGTGAAATAAGACATTAAACACATAAAATAAACTAAAGTCCATATGACATTATTAGTTCCTAAATATAGTACCTAATTGACCATTATTGAACAATGAACTAATATTTACTTTAATACCCTCCCTTAATGGTCAATATACTAACTACACCAAGCTTATCCCAGAATTTTACATATTTTTCAGGACCCGAACCCTTGGTGAGAATGTATGTAGTTTGATTCTTTATAGGAAAATACTACAATTCGATAGACCCATCTTCTACAAGCTATATGATGAAGTGGTAATATACCTCAACATGTTTGGTATGATCGTTAAAGACCAAATGCTTCGCAACTTTCATCAAGCCTTGGTTCTCACATCAAAGGGGTGTTGGCTATGTTTGTTGCATTTCAATGCATCCTCTTGAGAAAAAATTCCTATCATGCTTCTTTCACTACTCCTCGATATTTTTCTTCTATTGACAAAAGGGATCTTAGCTCGTGCATGTTGCTTCTTGCTGGTCCATGTGACTGCACCTATGTCAAGGCTAACAACATATCCAAAAGTGGATTTTCTATTATGAAGAGAACCTTCCCAATCTGAATCTGTATACCCAAACAAGCTAGGGTCTTTGCTTCTGTTGTAGAAAATGTCAAATTCAAGTGTCCCTTTCACATATATCCACACTCACTTTGTTTTTGGATAGTGATCTACCTTTGGCATGATCATGAATCTGGAAATGAAGCTCACAGCGAAGCTTAAATTAGGTCTAGGGACAAAAGATATATCAAGCTACTGACTAGTTGCATTTACATTGACTCGTTGACTACCTTAGAGTCAGTTTTGGTTGAAAGTTTCAAACCCTTTATCCATAGGTGTAGACGAGACTTTGAAATCTATCATTCTAAACTTGTCCAACAAACTCATGGCATATTTTTTTTGTGAGACAAAAATGTTGTTACCTATTTTCAAAACTTCTACAACTGGACAGTAGTGTGGGAGGACTTGATCTATCAAGTCAAAAAAAAATCTCATATTGGATTTGATGTGTTATTGAACTTGCCTAACCACGTATGATAATGATATCATCTACATGTATGAACAAAAAGATGATATAATTACCAACTCTTTTCACATACATGTTGGAATCTGAAGCACTCCACTAGAACCCCTGTTCATCCAAATACCTATCAATATTGATATACCATGCCCTAGGTGCCTATTTCAAACCATACAGAGCCTTCTTCAGTCTGCAGACCAGATGCTCCTTGCCTAAAACCTGAAAACAATATGGTTGATACATGTATACTTCTTCCCACTAATCTCCATTAAGAAAGGCACTTTTCATGCCCATATAATGGGCCTTCTAGCCAAATTGTGCTAGCGTGGATATAACAAGTCGAATGGTGCTCATATTTTTTGTAAGAGCAAATGTATCCTCATATTCAATGCCCTATTTCTAAGAAAACATTTATGCAACCAACCATACTTTGTACTTGTCAAATGTACCATTTTCCTTGTACTTGATATTGTACATCCCTTTGTAGCCAATGGGTTTATTCCCTAATGGAATTGTCACAAGTATGATTTTTCATCAAACTCTCATATTTGACTACCATGGCTCTTTCCCAATTCAGTCTCCCTTGTTCTTCCTCAAAAATCTTGACTCATATATTTCCTTAATATTGACCATGAGAGCAAAGTTGACTATGTTCTATGTTTTATCTTTCCACTTAATATTCATCCCTTGATCATTTCGCTTATTCAAACATATCTAATGGTGTTGTGTCATTACTTGGGTCTATTCTTATGATCTTCCTCATCCAAGTTAGTATTGCCACCATGAACTGGACCACCTATATCTAGATCATAAATTACTAGTCTAGGAGACTCATCATGCTTAAAATCTTCCAGCCCCCTTCAAGTGCAACTACCTGAAGCTTGACACTTAAATCCTCAACCCTTTCTAGCTTCTATGTAATTCAAAACTTAGGAGAAGTTTGGAAAGGTCGAACCTCGTCATCAACAACAACATCATTATTGGAGCTTACCCTACCAGTGCCAATATTAATCAACCTATAAACCTTATAGTGTTATTGTACCCTATAATCATTAGCTTTTCTCTTTGGATCTAATTTGGTTATCTTCTTAGCTAGAATCCAAGTGTAGGCAATACAACCAAAAACTTTAAGATGACTTGGAATTTCTTCCAAACCATGGTTCTTTGTGACCTTATACTTCATCGCCGTCATGGGAGATATTTTCAATAGGTATACTATTGTTAACATTGACTCAGCTCAAAACCTATTTGGAATAGACTTCCTCTGCAACTTACACCTAGCCATCTTTGTGATAATACAATTTTGCCTCTAAACCAAAACATTTTTTTGTGGAGTGTAAGGTGTAGTATATTGTCATTGGATCACATGATTAGCACAAAATTTAATGAAATATTTTAAGTATAATTCCCCACTAGTATCATATCTAAGAGAGGAAATATGACAACCTAATTGTTTCTCTATTAATGCTTTGAAATTTTGAAATTCATTAAACACATAATATCTTAATTATAGAAAATATACCCACAATTTTCTACTGAAATACTCAACAAACGGAAGGAAGTACCTAGCACCAGTGGTTGATTTCATGTTAATTGGTCCACATATGTCTGAAAGTACCAAATGAAGGACCCTCTACACTCTCCAGGCTTGTCCTTCATAAAATGGTATTCAATGTAGCTTCCCTGCCTGACAAGCTCTGCAAACTCTGTGGATCTTCTACAAAATGTTTGGAAGCCCATCTACTAGTTTCTCTCATGCAAACTGAGAGAGATAGTTCAAGTTCAGGTGCCCAAACCTATGATGCCATAGGGGTGCTAGATTTTGTAATAACAATTACATTTAGCGTACAATTTCTAATAAGATCGATATTCAAAAATCTTAAGATAGTGAAAGCTAAGAGATTCATCCAGAATGGATCATTATAATTTTGGACATAGAAAGCACTCATCGTTGCGTAGTTTCCAAAAGGTCAAAAAACCTCAATTATATGTTGAACGTACCACTTATTTTGAGGTTCAAATCGTAAGACATCAAATTCTCAGCTGCAAAGGTGAAATAAGAAAGGTATCAGTTGTCACACCTCCAATTTACGTAACAAAAAAAAAAGTTGTTTTTATTTCAAGCCTTCCTCTTTTCAATTTCATTCTGGAAGGATACTATACTTATGTTGGTTTACTCAATTCATAATTGTTTACCTAATTATGTTTCATTTTCCCATCTCAACTAGATCCAACCTCAAATGGGATATAATAATATTAATACTGCCAACCATCATTATTTTTAAAATACCACCCAATGGTTTTGTTTATCAAAACTCCACGGTTATATCTCACCACCTTGTTTGTGTCGTAATGAACCTTGGGTCCTCGACTATAATCTTTTAATAGATAGTGGGGAACCCATTCCCTTTGCACATAATAACCCTCTCGATATAATTTGATCGACTTATATGAAATAGTGAAGATTGTTCACCTATTCCCGTTTGTTTACAAAGTATGAATTATAATTTGATGTAATGTATTCGGGTGGCTATTTGTGCGTACATGCTCTCATGGCCATTCGTTGAATTCTGGTCAGCATTTATATTAAACAAAACTCCTTTACTCGGATATCCAAGTCATATGGATTAGAATGTGATTTAATTAAGTTGCGACGTGAATTTTTTATCCACGTAAGTCTGTAGACGATTTTGGGTGTAATTGTGTAGTTTGGAATGAGTCTTATTTGATTGGCGGTCACGTGGGTTTGCTCCACGCAACTCTGGAACCCTCCATGCTAGCTTACCTTGGTGCGATTGTAATTTCAATGGCACGGCTGGCCTGTATTGACATTTATGATATTGCAAATCACATTAAACGTTGAACATATTTATTGTTCATTACGCATCCCACTCTTTGATCCGTGGCTTCATCGTTAAGATATTGCCAGGTGGATGATGTGGATCTAACGATGCGTTAGGGTTTTGTACATATAAATCTCAGTATTATTGGTTTTGCTAGTTCTTTTCTCTTCATTCTTATTCTATTGGTCTCGTAACAGTGCACTTCCGACGCCATTGAGTTCTCAATGCATCTATTCATTCATTCTACGCGTCTCAGTGCTTCATTAAACCACACAGGTATGTCTACTCCTGAGGTTATGAAGTGTATCCTTATTCGTTTATGGTAACGTGTATTTGTTAGACTAGTTACTGAGATTTGGATTTGTTTGGATTGTTTACCATCATTCCATACAGATGGATTTATGTCTGCTACTTCGCTTAATGAAAATTCTTGTTTCTTTTTGCAGTGGGTTGGATTCCACTGCTTCCAACGATTTGATTCATTGGTTTAAGTTTCTGGTTATTATATTTCTCTATATGCATTCTTAAGAACGAGACAAAACCATTGTGTTGTGTTGATGGTCCTGGAAAAATACTCGTCTTCTCCCTTAAGCATATCGAAAGATTGTCTGCGTCCTTCGCACGGCGACAGAAGAATGTGAATCATTTGCTCTTTACTTAACCTGTATAGGTAATAATTTCTATTGTGTGTTTATACAACTATTTTATGTCTGTGAAAATGTCCACTCTCCATCATATGCTTAATTCTATCGTTCCTCTATGTATATGCTAGGTCCTCGTTAGCTTAGAGATGCCCGAACCTCAGGTAATTTGTTGTTCCTCATTTAAATTTTTTTTTTTTTTTGATAGCATTCTTTTCCGTTTTAATTCGTATTCATATTGGGGTTTTTGACTCTTGCAGGTATTGACAATCGAATTCCTACTCTTTCTCTCTCGACCCATGAAAATCGTAGCTCCCTTCAGCACTAATACAAATTTCTTTGATCCTTTCCAGGTTGGTACTCGTCTAATGCTGGTTTGAAGGAACTAGTTCTCCTCACCTCGTTCTCGAAAAATTTTCGACAAATTAATAACTTTAATTGATGTCGTTGTATAATTTTAGCCATTAAAACTTTTTCTGGGTTTCGACCCTGACTCATTTATTGTTTCAATTTTGGAAACGTTTACGATTTTGACCATGTCCTCATGCCACAGTGGACTTGAATCATTGAATTTTGTTGATTATATAAATATGTCTGTTTCCTATTATAAATTGTGCTTATGGTTAATCTTATGTATCTGCAACAAGGCATTTCCTTACTCTTCTAGCTTGAGTTCAGGTATATACTTAGTTATGGAATTATTGAGTAGCTACAGTTATTCCCACTCAGTTGTATTTTGTTGCCATAATACTTACATGCCATTCATAGGTTAGAATTATATACCTGCAAATAGTGACTATGTTATTTAACAGCTTAATTGTGCTCTGCCACAGAGAATTTGGTTGCATAAAATTTTATACTCCATCCTTTTTATTGTAGCTTTCCAGTGATTATTCTGTCTCAGCTATCATTACCATTATTATGCTAGTACTCAAATGCATTTTTGTGTATATTTCTCCTATTTCTCTGGATGGTAATTGGACAATAACGGTGAACTAAATCTTTTCTCAATTAGTGGAATATTTCCAAGTATTGTCAGCTATGCTCTTTCCAGAGATTCAGTCTTGAAAGAAAAAGTACTAAATTGAAATTAATAATTGATTTGCATCATATCTCTTTAGGCTTTGTGAATACCTACAAGTGATGTGCTAATATGTATGTGTGTATCTGTGTCAGGAAACAATTTCGTTTGTAATATAACACTATACCTCCTGGTATCTTGTTCACATAATAGAGTAGATTTTGTTTATGGTCTACTGTTGTAAAATCTGCATGTTAAATTATTTATTTATCCTTCTTTCACAAAGTGGATTTTAACTCATACTATGAGTGTAATTCATGGAAACTAAATATTAATAGACAGTCCCATGCAATTTGTTATTTTCTTCCTTCTGATGTAGAATTGCTTGTTTATATGCAGACATAACTAACTACTGTAATCCTATTCATGTAAAGATAGTGTACTATTTCCTGGAAGGTAGTCTGTAAAAGTTTTCTTTTCATTTTGATACTCATTCTATATGATAGTTCATATACTACTACTCTTAATTGCAGTACAGAATTTCTCATATAGTTCTCTCTTTTGTATGTATATTATTAACTCATTCTAATAATCAGAAACAGGTTAAAATTAATTCACCAATTTTTCTGTGGAGAACTATGTATCCTCAGATCTAAACCAACACTGGTTTAGAGATTCTGTTTGATTCTACTCCACAGATTTTCTTGCTTACAACTATACAGAATCATGAAGGTGAATTCCTGATGATTTATTCTGTTGAATTAGGCATTCAATAATTCTAACATAAAATCAAACAATTATATGTAGCCAATTCATACCACAGAAAATAGAAACACCAATTCAATTTAATTACATACCACTCATGTAGTCGACCAACCTCCAAACCTTAGAGTTCTTCTGTCTCCCAGAACTCACCCCCGAGCTGAGATCACCTCCACCACAGACCAACCACTAATCTGTTTAGGAGTAGCTTATTTAAGCTATTGTTCCCCAAAGCATATTTATAATTCTGCGTCTAGAATAGCAGGATGATTTTCTTCCTGTTTTCCAAGGCTTCCCATTTTAGGGACTCTTTAAAGCTGTTTTATGCTTTTCCTCAGCTTTTCCAGCTTTTTACCTCTTCCCAACTACTTTCCTTATCATTGGGGAAATTTAGATTCTTCCTCAAAAATCTAAATTAGAAATAATTCCTTTCAAGGATTTTTGAAAGATTCTGGGGAAATAGTTGCCTTATCCATCCTCATGGAATTAGCAAGTGATCTCATAATCTCATTTTGGTCAATCTGCACACAACCATTTTATTCATTTCCTCAAATTAAATATTTAATTACATTCACAAAATACTTATCCTTTGGGGTCCACTCCCCTTAGGATTAAAGTTCAAATGTCTAGCTTTGAAATTCAAACACATAAATTGGGAGTGTTACATATTCCCCCTCTGAAAATAAACACCGTCCTCGGTGTTATTTTTCAACTACTAGAGTTCATTTTTCAAACTTAAATGGATATCTTTCCATCATTTCAGCTTCTCTTTCCCATGTAGCTTCTTCAGCAGTAAAGTGCTTCCACTGTACCTTTACTCTTGCTACCATTCGGTTTCTCAATTCAATTTCTTCCCGCTCCAATATTTGAAGCGGTTCTGGCAGAAACTCCCCTTTTGGTTCCACCTGTACAACATTCCAATCAACTATGTGAGAAGCATCATGCACATATTTTTTTAATAACAAAACATGAAACACATCATGAATTCTAACATGGGGTTGTAAGGCCAGTTTGTAAGCTACTGGTCCCACCCTTTCCAATACTTCAAAAGGACCGTAGTATCTAGGAGATAGTTCTGCACAACTTCCAGCATAAAGTGTGCTCTTTTTGGGTTTAATACGTAAGTACACATGCTCTCCCACTGTAAATTCTCGATGCACTCTCTTCTTATCAGCATAATTTTTCTGACGATCTTGTGCTGTCTTGATATTTCTTTGTATCTGTTTGACAATTATTTCCATCTCTTGCAAAGCATCTGGCCCTAACATCAATTTACCCTCTGGTTGACTCCAGCTCAATGGAGTATGACATTTTCTACCATAGATTACTTCAAACGGACTCATTTTGATGGAGGATTGGTAGCTGTTATTATAGGAAAATTCAGCTAAATGCAAATAATCTTCCCACTTTGATGGCCTATCCATCACATACATTCTCAACATGTCCTGCAGAATTTGGTTTGTTCTCTCCGTTTGACCATCTTTCTAAGGGTGATAAGAAGTACTAAAATTCAACTTAGTACCCATCCCTCCAAACAGCCCTTTCCAAAGGGATGCTGTAAACTTAAAATCTTGGTCAGAAACAATTACCTTTGGAACCCCATGAAGTCTTACTACCTCCTTCAGGAACACATTCGCTACTTGAGATGTTTCGAAGGTAGATTTCACTAGTACGAAATGTGAAGCTTTTGTTAAGGTGTCTACTACCACCATCACTAAATAATGTTGGTGTTTGGTTTTTGGTAATCCTGTTATGAAATCCATGGAAACGGTGTCCCACTTCCATTCTGCAATCGGTAACGGGTTTCAGAGACGCGCAGGATGTTGATGCTCAACTTTGACTAGTTGACATTCCGTGCATTTAGTTAAATATTCTGCTACATCTCTGTTCATTCCTGGCCAAAACAACTTCTTTTTCAAAGTTGTTAACATTTTCTAATATCCTAGATGTCCTGCATATGGCTGTTTATGATATTCATCCAAAATTTCCCTTTTTAAGGACTCTACATTGGGAATATACAATCTATTCTTATAACAGATCAGCCCTTTTTGGTTTTGAGTGAAATCAGTTTTCTCTTTCTTCAGTAATTTCACCAGTAGTACTTCATAATTTGGATCTTGGTTTGCTGCCTGTTTCACTAACTCTTCTAAATCAAACTGGGCACTACTTCCACTGCTACCTAGAATTTGAAAAGCATTTCTACTTAAAGCATCAGCAATTTTATTTTCTTTCCCTCTGATATGCTTTATATCCATGTCAAATTCACTTAGAAAACATAGCCATCTGGCTTTTCTAGCATTCATATCAGTTTGGGAAAAGAAATATTTGAGACTAATATGATCAGTCATCAATGTAAATTTCTTTCCAAGGAGATAGTGTCGCCACATTTTCAAAGCATGAATAACAGCAGCTAACTCCAAATCATAGGCACTATAGTTTTGTTCATGTATCTTCAATTTCCTAGATTCATATGCAATAACCGAATATTCCTGCAAAGGAACTCCTCCCAACCCCTCTCTACAGGCATCTGTACATACGATAAATTCTTTATCAGGATCCACAATCTTTAGAATAGGGGCTGTAGTAGGTTTTAGTTTTTATTGGTCAAAACTGTTTTGGAATTTTTCAGTCCACTCAAATTTGACACCTTTCCTTTGTAATGACGTTATGGGATGTGCTATGGCAGAAAACCTCTCCACAATCTGCGATAATAGCCTGCAATCCCCATGAATGATCTCACTGCTGAAACATTAGTTGGCACAGGCCATTCTTTTATTTCCTTTGTCTTTTCAGGGTCAACAGCAAGGCCTTGTTCAGAAATAATACGCCCCAAGTATTGGATCTTATCTTTATAAAATTCACATTTACTAAACTTGGCATATACCTGGTTTTCCTTCAGAGTTTGCAATACTATTCTCAAGTGTTCTTTATGTTCCTCCTCACTTTTTGAGTAGACTAAGATATCATCTATGAACACAACGACAAATTTATCCAAATACTTATTTAACACACTGTTCATTAGGCACATAAATGTGGCAGGGGCATTTTTCAACCCAAAAGTTAGGACTACAAATTCGTAGTGACCATACCTAGTTCGAAAGGCTATTTTGCTGATGTCTTCTTCTTTGATTCTAAGCTGGTGATAACCAGTTCTTAAGTCAATCTTCGAAAAGACTGAAGATCCTCTCACTTGATAAAAAAGATCATCAATTCGAGGCAAAGGGTATCGATTTTTAATGGTCAACTTGTTCAGTTGGCGGTAATCAATGCACATCTGAAAAGTTTCATCTTTCTTTTTCATGAACAGCACTGGTGCTCCCCAAGGAGACACACTCGGTCTGATATACCCTTTATCTAATAGTTCTTGCAATTGCATTTTCAGTTCCATAAGCTCAGGCGGACTCATTCGATAAGGGGCTCGGGAGACAGGTACTGCTTCCGGCACTAGATAAATTGAAAAATCAATCTCTCTTTTGGGGGAAAGATGAGGGATCTCATCTGGAAAAACTTCTTTAAATTCCCTTATCACTAGTAATACATCCAACAGATTTTCTTCAGTTTTCTATTCCATTTCTTCCACCTGTACTGCATAAACCTGATATCCTTTTCTAGCTGTTATTTTTAATTGCAGGGCTGATATTTGTCTTACAGAGATAAGTTTTGGCTTTCCTTTGAGAATAAAAGGTTTCCCTTCCTCATCTACACAATGCAAAGTCTTATCCCAACAGTTCATCAAGGCTTTCTTCTGTTCCAGCCTGTCCATTCCTATCAGTAGGTCATATGAACCTAAGGGAAGAATGTTAAAATTTACTTCTGTTTGAAAATCATTTAATTTGATTGCTGTTCGGGGCAGTTTATGTGTTACCTTTCTCTTGGTTTCAGTGGCCAGCTGAACCAACCATGACTAATGAAATTTTTCAGGTTTAAGATTACACTTTTCTACAATTTCAGGACTAATGTAACTCAAAGAAGCACCCGGATCAATCATAACAGTAACAGATAGGTCAGAAATCTTAGCCTCCATTTCCACCATGGTAGCTTGATGTTCTGCTTGTCGATTTTCCAAGGCTGCAATGATATTTGGTATATTTCTGGCTATGTCATTTACTATAGTGGCTTCTCGATCTCTCATAATCATCTAAATGTTTTGATGGGGACAATCTCTCAACAGATGGGGTTCTCCACATCCCCAGCATTTTATAGGTTCTCTCATTTTCACTGGGCCGTCCTTCCTACTGTCTCCATCTATTTGTTTGGAAGCCACTTGGGACTGAGCAGTTTGACTTTCTTTGGGTTTATTAAACTTTTTCCGCTGATGATCTCTGCCAAAATTTTTCAAATAGGTTGGTTTTTGTTTCCTCCCTTTGAGCTCATTCTTATTTACCCAGCTTTTCCCTTGTTCAGTTTTTCCTTTGAACTGTTGGTAACATAATCTCGCTTTTCTAATAGCTTCGTCCATTGTTTTTGGGTTGTCAAACTCAATTTTCTCTTTGTATACAGCAGGCAAACAATTCAGAAACCTCTGTACTTTTGCCTTTTCTTCCCTTATGTAGGGTACATATCTCAGCAAATTTGTAAAATTAGTGACAAAATCATCAATAGTGAGTTGTCCCAGTCTAAGTTCATGAAATTATTTGGCTTTATCATCATAGTAACATTCATTTAGGTAGCGGCTTTTGAAGTTTTCAAACTAGGGAAAGTGAAGCGAGTTGTTGGGGTCGTTGGAGAAAAATATAAAAAAACTTTGAGAAAATATTTTGGGTTTCTTGTACGTGAGGAAGGACAGATAAAGGACCTTTTTTCATGTGCCTTCCACTTTGCAAAAAACAATATTCTATCTTGCAACTACAAAAACCCCTCTTTCCATTCTTGTCATGTGCCTTTAAATTAATAGTGATAAAGAAAAATATTTCTTATATAGGTTACAATAAAGTTGAGTCAATCCACTTTATGAATATGAGATACACCGAAACATACACTAAAGTGAAATAAGACATCAAACACATAAAATAAACTAAAGTCCATATGACATTATTAGTGCCTAAATCTAGTACCTAATTGACCATTATTGAACAATGAACTAATATTTACTTTAATACCCTCCCTTAATGGTCAATATACTAACTACACCAAGCTTATCCCAGAATTTTACATATTTTTCAGGACCCAAACCCTTGGTGAGAATGTCTGTAGTTTGACTCTTTATAGGAAAATACTACAATTCGAGAGACCCATCTTCTACAAGCTATATGATGAAGTGGTAATATACCTCAACATGTTTGGTATGATCTGAAAGACCAGATGCTTGGAAAATTTCATCAAGCCTTGGTTCTCACATCAAAGGGGTGTTGGCTATGTTTATTGCATTTCAATGCATCCTCTTGAGAAAAAATTCCTATCATGCTTCTTTCACCACTCCTTGATATTTTTCTTCTATTGACAAAAGGGATCTTAGCTCATGCATGTTGCTTCTTGCTGGTCTATGTGACTGCACCTATGTCAAGGCTAACAACATATCCAAAAGTGGATTTTCTATTATCAAGAGAACCTTCCCAATCTAAATCTGTATACCCAAACAGGCTAGGGTCTTTGCTTCTGTTGTAGAAAATGTCAAAGTCAAGTGTCCCTTTCACATATATCCACACTCACTTTGTTTTTGGATAGTGATCCACCTTTGGCATGATCATGAATCTGGAAATGAATCTCACAACGAAGCTCAAATCAGGTCTAGGGACTCTAAGATATATCAAGCTACTGACTAGTTGCATGTACATTGACTCGTTGACTACCTTAGAGTCAGTTTTGGTTGAAAGTTTCAAACCCTTTATCCATAGGTGTAGACGAGACTTTGAAATCTATCATTCTAAACTTGTCCAACAAACTCATGGCATATTTTTTTTGTGAGACAAAAATGTTGTTACCTATTTTCAAAACTTCTACAACTGGACAGTAGTGTGGGAGGACTTGATCTATCAAGTCAAAAAAAATTCTCATATTGGATTTGATGTGTTATTGAACTTGCCTCACCACGTATGATAATGATATCATCTATATGTATGAACAAAAAGATGATATCATTACCAACTCTTTTCACATACATGTTGTAATCTCAAGCACTCCACTGGAACCCATGTTCATCCAAATACCTATCAATATTGATATACCATGCCCTAGGTGTCAAACCATGCAGAGCCTTCTTCAGTTTGCAGACCAGATGCTCCTTCCCTAAAACCTGAAAAAAATATTGTTCATACATTTACATTTCTTCCCGCAAATCTCCATTGAGAAAGGAACTTTTCACGTCCACACAATGGGCCATCCAACCAAATTGTGCTAGCGTGGCTAGAACTAGTTGGATGGTGCTCATATTTGTTCTAGGAGAAAATGTATCCTCATATTAAATGCCTTATTGCTAAGAAAACCTTTATGCAACCAAACATACTTTGTACTTGTCAAATGTATCATTTTCCTTGTACTTGATATTGTACATCCCTTTGCAGCCAAAAGGTTTCTTCCCTAATGGAAGTGATGTGAGACCACAAGTCTAATTTTTCATCAAACCCTCATATTTGACTACAATGGTTCTTTCCCAATTATGTCTCCCTTGTGCTTCCTCAAACATCTTGACTCATAGATTTCCTTATTATTGACCATGAGAGAAAAGTTGACTATGTTCTATGTTTTCTCTTTCCACTCAATAATCATCCCTTGATCATTTTTCTTACTCAAACATATCTAATGGTGTTGTGCCATTACTTAGGTCTCTTCTTGTGATATTCCTCATCCAAGTCAGTATTGTCACCATGACCTGGACCACCTATATCTAGATCATAAACTACTAGTCTAGTAGACTCATCATGCTATAAATATTCCACGCCCCTTCAAGTGCTGCTATGTGAAGCTTGACACCTGAATCCTCAACCCCTTCTAGCTTCTAAGTAGTAAGTTTGGAAAGGTCCAACCTCCTCATCAACAACAACTTCACGATCAAAACCTATCAATTTCAATATCAATCAACCTATAAACCTTATAGTCTTTTTGTACCCTATAATCATTAGCTTTTCTCTTGGGATCTAATTTGGTTATCTTCTTAGCTAGAATCCAAGTGTAGGCAATACAACCAAAAACTTTAATATGACTTGGACTTTCTTCCAAACCATGGTTCTTTGTGACCTTATACTTCATCGTCGTCGTGGGAGATCTTTTAAATAGGGATACTATTGTTAACATTGACTCAACTCAAAACCTATTTGGAATAGACTTCCTCTACAACTTACACCTAGCCATCTTTGTGATAATACAGTTTTTGCTCTAAACCAATACATTTTTTTGTGGAGAGTAAGGTGTAGTATATTGTCATTGGATCACATGATTAGCACAAAATTTATTGAAATATTTTAAGTATAATTCCCCACTAGTATCATATCTAAGAGAGGAAATATGACAACCTAATTGTTTCTCTATTAATGCTTTGAAATTTTGAAATTCATTAAACACATAATATCTTAATTATAGAAAATATACCCACAATATTCTACTGAAATAATCAACAAATGGAAGGAAGTACCTGGCACCAGTGGTTGATTTCATGTTAATTGGTCCACATATGTCTGAAAGTACAAACTGAAGGACCCTCTACGATCTCCAAGCTTGTCCTTCATAAAATGGTATTCAATGTAGCTTCCCTGCCTGACAAGCTCTGCAAACTCTGTGGATCTTCTAAAAAACGTTTGGAAGTCCATCTACTAGTTTCTCTCATGCAAAATGAGAGAGATAGTTCAAGTTGAGGTGCCCGAACCTATGATGCCATAGGGGTGCTAGATTTTGTAATAACATTTACATTTAACGTACAATTTCTAATGAGATCGATATTCAAAAATATTAAGATAGTGAAAGCTAAGAGATTCATGTAAAATTGATCATTATAATTTTGGACATAGAAAGCACTCATCATTTCATAGTTTCCAAAAGTTCAAACAACCTCAATTATATGTTGAACGTACCACTGATTTTGAGGTTCAAATCGTAAGACATCAAATTCTCAACTGCAAAGGTGAAATAAGAAGGGTATGAGTTGTCACACCTCCAATTTATGTAACAAAAAAAAAAAATATTTTTATTTCAAGCCTTCCTCTTTTCAATTTCATTCTGGAAGGATTCTATACTTATGGTGGTTTACTCAATTCATAATTGTTTACCTAATTATGTTTCATTTGCGCATCTCAACTAGATCCAACCTCAAATGGGATATAATAATATTAATACTGCCAACCATCATTATTTTTAAAATACCACCCAATGGTTTTGTTTATCAAAACTCCTGGGTTATATCTCACCACCTTGTTTGTGTCGTAATGAACCTTGGTTCCTCGACTATAATCTTTTAATAGATAGTGGGGAACCCATTCCCTTTGCACATAATAACCCTCTCGATATACTTTGATCGACTTATATGAAACAGTGAAGATTGTTCACCTATTCCTGTTTGTTTACAAAGTATGAATTATAATTTGATGTAATGTATTCGGGTGGCTATTTGTGCGTACAGACTCTCATGGCCATTCGTTGAATTCTGGTCAGCATTTATATTAAACCAAACTCCTTTACTCATATATCCACGTCATATGGATTAGAATGTGATTTAATTAAGTTGCGACGTGAATTCGTTATCCACGTAAGTCTCTGGACGATTTTGGGTGTAATTGTGTAGTTTGGTATGAGTTTTATTTGATTGGCGGTCACGTGGGTTTTCTCCACGCAACTCTGGAACCCTCCACGCCAGCTTACCTTGGTGCGATTGTAATTTCGATGGCACGTCTGGCCTGTATTGACATTTATGATATTGCAAATCACATTAAACGTTGAACGTATTGATTGTTCATTATGCATCCCGCTCTTTGATCCGTGGCTTCATCGTTAAGATATTGCCAGGTGGACGATGTGGATCTAACGATGCATTAGGGTTTTGTACATATAAATCTCAGTATTATTGGTTTTGCCGGCTCTTTTCTCTTCATTCTTATTCTATTGGTCTCGTAACAGTGCACTTCCGACGCCATTGAGTTCTCAGTGCATCTATTCATTCATTCTACGCGTCTCAGTGCTTCACTAAACCATGCAGGTATGTCTACTCCTGAGGTTATGAAGTGTATCCTTATTCGTTTAGGCTAACGCGTATTTTTTCGACTAGTTACTGAGATTCAGATTTGTTTGGATTGTTTACCATCGTTCCATACAGATGGATTTCTGTCTGCTACTTCACTTAATGAAAATTTTTGTTTCTTTTTGCAATGGGTTGGATTCCGCTGCTTCCAATGATTTGATTCATTGGTTTAAGTTTCTGGTTATTATATTGCTCTATATGCATTCTTAAGAACGAGACAGAACCATTGTGTTGTGTTGATGGTCCTGGAAAAATACTCGTCTTCTCCCTTAAGCATATCAAAAGATTATCTGCGTCCTTCGCAGGGCGACAGAAGAATGTGAATCATTCGCTCTTTTCTTAACCTGTATAGGTAATAATTTCTACTGTTTGTTTATACAACTATTTTATGTCTGTGATAATGTCCACTCTCCATCGTATGCTTAATTCTGTCATTCCTCTATGTATATGCTAGGTCCTCGATAGCTTAGAGTTGCTCGAGCCTCAGGTAATTTGTTGTTCCTCATTTAACAAATTTTTGTTTTGATAGCGTTCTTTTCCATTTTAATTCGTATTCATATTGGGGTTTTTTACTCTTGCAGGTATTGACAATCGAATTCCTACTTTTTCTCTCTCGACCCATGAAAATCGTAGCTCCCTTCAGCACTAATACAAATTTCTTTGATCCTTTCTAGGTCGGTACTCGTCGAACGCTGGTTTGAAGGAACCAGTTCTCCTCACCTCGTTTTTGAAACATTTTCGACAACTTAACAACTTGAATTGATGTCGTTGTATAATTTTAGCCATTAAAATTTTTTCTGGGTTTCGACCCTGACTCATTTACTATTTCAATTTCGGAAACATTTATGATTTTGACCATGTCCTCATGCCATAGTGGACTTGAATCGTTGAAATTTGTTGATTATATAAATCTTTTTGTCTCCTATTATAAATTGTGCTTATGGTTAATCTTATGTATCTGCAACAAGGCATTTCCTTACCCTTCTAGCTTGAGTTCAGGTTTATACTTAGTTATGGCATTATTGAGTAGCTACAGGTATTCCCACTCAGTTTTATTTTGTTGCCATAATACTTACAGGCCATTCATAGGTTATAATTATATGCTTGCAAATAGTGACTATGTTAATTAACAGCTTAACTGTGCTCTGCCACAGTGAATTTGGTTGCATAAAATTTTATACTCCATCCTTTTTATTGTAGCTTTCCAGTGATTATTCTGTCTCAGCTATCATTACCATTATTATGCTAGTACTCGAATGCAATTTTGTGTATATTTCTCCTATTTCTCTGGATGGTAATTGGACAATAACGGTGAACTAAATATTTTCTCAATTAGTGGAATATTTCCAAGTATTGTCATCTATGCTCTTTCCAGAGATTTAGTCTTGAAAGAAAAAGTACTAAATTGAAATTGATAATTGATTTGCATCATATCTCTTTAGGCTTTGTGAATACCTATAAGTGATGTGCTAATATGTATGTGTGTATCTGTGTCTGGAAACAATTTCGTTTGTAATATAACACTATACCTCCTGGTATCTTGTTCACATAATAGAGTAGATTTTGTTTATGGTCTACTGTTATAAAATCTGCATGTTAAATTATTTATTTATCCTTCTTTCACATAGTGGATTTTAACTCATACTATAAGTGTAATTCACGGAAACTAAATATTAATAGACAGTCCCATGCAATTTGTTATTTGCTTCCTTCTGATGTAGAATTGCTTATTTATATGCAGACATAACTGACTACTGTAATCCTATTCATGTAAAGATAGTGTATTTTTTCCTGGAAGGTAGTCTGTAAAAGTTTTCTTTTCATTTTGATACTCAGTCTATATGACAGGTCATATACTACTAATCTCAATTGCAGTACAGAATTTCTCATATAGTTCTCTCTTATGTGTGTATATTATTAAATCATTCTAATAATCAGAAACAGGTTAAAATTAATTCACCAATTTTCCTGTGGAGAACTATGTATCCTCATATCTAAACCAACACTGGTTTAGAGATTCTGTTGGATTCTACTCCACAGATTTTCTTGCTTACAACTATAGAGAATCATGAAGGTCAACTCCTGATGATTTATTCTGTTGAATGTGGCATTCAATAATTCTAACATAAAATCAAACAATTATATGTATCCAATTCATACCACAGAAAATAGAAACACCAATTCAATTTAATTACATACCACTCATGCAGTCGACCAACCTCCCAACCTTAGAGTCCTTCTGTCTCCCAGAACTCACCCCTGAGCTGAGATCACCTCCTAGAACAGACCAACCACTAATCTGTTTAGGAGCAGCTTATTTAAGCTATGGTTCCCCAAAGCCTGTTTCTAATTCTGCGTCTAGAATATCAGGATGCTTTTCTTCCTGTTTGCCTAGGCTTCCCATTTTAGGGATTCTTTAAAGCTATTTTATTCTTTTCCTCAACTTTTCTAGCTTTTTACCTCTTCCCAACTTCTTTCCTCATCATTGGGGAAATTTAGATTCTTCCTCAAAAAATCTAAATTAGAAATAATTTCTTTCAAGGATTTTTGAAAGATTTTGGGGAAATAGTTGCCTTATCCATCGTCATGGATTTAGCAAGTGATCTCATAAATCTCATTTTGGTTAATCTGCACAATTCATTTTATTCATTTCCTCAAATTAAATATTTAATTACATTCACAAAATACTTATCCTTTGGGGTCCACTCCCCTTAGGATTAAAGTTCAAATGTCTAGCTTTGAAATTCAAACACATAAATTGGGGGTGTTACATATTCCCCCTCTGAAAATAAACACCATCCTCGGTGTTATTATTCAACTACTAGAGTTCATTTTTCAAACAAAAATGGATATCTTTCCATCATTTCAGCTTCTCTTTCCCAGGTAGCTTCTTCAGCAGTAAAGTGCTTCCACTGCACCTTTACTCTTGCTACCATTCGGTTTCTCAATTCAATTTCTTCCCACTCCAATATTTGAAGCGGTTCTGGCAGAAACTCCCCTTCTGGTTGTACCTGTACAACATTCCAATCAACTATGTGAGAATCATCATGCACATATTTTTTTAATAACGAAACATGAAACACATCATGAACTCTAACATGGGGTGGTAAGGCCAGTTTGTAAGCTACTGGTCCCACCCTTTCCAATACTTCAAAAGGACCGCAGTATCTAGGAGATAGTTTTGCACAACTTCCAGCATAAAGTGCGCTCTTTTTGGGTTTAATACGTAAGTACACATGCTCTCCCACTGTAAATTCTTGGTGCACTCTCTTCTTATCAGCATAATTTTTCTGACGATCTTGTGCTGTCTTGGTATTTCTTTGTATCTGTTTGACAATTCTTTCCATCTCTTGCATAGCATCTGGCCCTAACATCAATTTATCCTCTGGTTGACTCTAACTCAATGGAGTACGACATTTTCTACCATAGAGTGCTTCAAACGGACTCATTTTGATGGAGGATTGGTAGCTGTTATTATAGGAAAATTCAGCTAAATGCAAATAATCTTCCCACTTTGATGGCCTATCCATCACATACATTCTCAGCATGTCCTTCAGAATTTGGTTTGTTCTCTCCGTTTGACCATCTGTCTGAGGGTGATAAGTAGTACCAAAATTCAACTTAGTACCCATCCCTTCAAACAGCCCTTTCCAAAAGGCTGTTGTAAACTTAGCATCTCGGTCATAAACAATTACCTTTGGAACCCCATGAAGTCTTACTACCTCCTTCAGGAACACATTTGCTACTTTAGCTCTTTCGAAGGTAGATTTCACTGGTATGAAATGTGAAGCTTTTGTTAAGGTGTCTACTACCACCATCACTGAATCATGTTGGTGTTTGGTTTTGGGTAATCTTGTTATGAAATCCATGGAAACGGTGTCCCACTTCCATTCTGCAATCGGTAACAGGTTTAAGAGACCTGCAGGATGTTGATGCTCAACTTTGACTAGTTGACATTCCATGCATTTAGTTAAATATTTTGCTACATCTCTCTTCATTCCTGGCCAAAAAAACTTCTTTTTCAATGTTGTTAACATTTTCTGATATCCTGGATGTCCTGCATATGGCTGTTTATGATATTCATCCAAAATTTCCCTTTTTAAGGACTCTACATTAGGAATATACAATCTATTCTTATAACAGATCAGCCCTTTTTGGTTTTGAGTGAAATCAGTTTTCTCTTTCTTTAGTAATTTCACCAGTAGTACTTCACAATTTGGATCTTGGTTTGCTACCTGTTTCACTAACTCTTCTAAATCAAACTGGGCACTACTTCCACTGCTACCTAGAGTTTGAAAAGCATTTCTACTTAAAGCATCAGCAATTTTATTTTCTTTCCCTCTGATATGCTTTATATCCATGTCAAATTCACTTATAAAAGACAGCCATCTGGCTTGTCTAGCATTCAAATCAGTTTGGGAAAAGAAATATTTGAGACTAATATGATCAGTCATCAATGTAAATTTCTTTCGAAGGAGATAGTGTCGCCACATTTTCAAAGCATGAATAATAGCATCTAACTCCAAATCATAGGCACTATAGTTTTGTTCATGTATCTTCAATTTCCTAGATTCATATGCAATAACCGAATTTTCCTGCAAAAGAACTCCTCCCAACCCCTCTCTACAGGCATCTGTACATATGACAAATTCTTTATCAGGATCTGCAATCTTTAGTATAGGGGCTGTAGTAAGTTTTAGTTTTAATTGGTCAAAATTGTTTTGGAATTTTTTAGTCCACTCAAATTTGACACCTTTCCTTTGTAATGACATTATGGGATGTGCTATGGCAGAAAACCTCTCCACAATCTGCGATAATAGCCTGCAATCCCCATGAATGATCTCACTGCTGAAACATCAGTTGGCACAGGCCATTATTTTATTCCTTTATCTTTTCAGGGTCAACAGCAAGGCCTTGTTCAGAAATAATATGCCCCAAGTATTGGATCTTATCTTTATAAAATTCACATTTACTAAAATTGGCATATAGCTGGTTTTCCTTCAGAGTTTGCAATACTATTCTCAAGTGTTCTTTATGTTCCTCCTCACTTTTTGAGTAGACTAAGATATCATCTATGAACACAAGGACAAATTTATCCAAATACTTATTTAACACACTATTCATTAGGCACATAAATGTGGCAGGGGCATTTGTCAACCCAAAAGTTAGGACTACAAATTCGTATTGACCATACCTAGTTCGAAAGGTTGTTTTGCTGATGTCTTATTCTTTGATTCTAAGCTGGTGATAACTAGTTCTTAAGTCAATCTTCGAAAATACTGAAGATCCTCTCACTTGATCAAAAATATCATCAATTCGAGGCAAATGGTATCGATTTTTAATGGTGAACTTGCTTAGTTGGTGGTAATCAATGCACATCCGAAAAGTTCCATCTTTCTTTTTCACGAACAGCACCGGTGCTCCCCAGGGAGACACACTCGGTCTGATATACCCTTTATCTAATATTTCTTGCAATTGCATTTTCAGTTCCATAAGCTCAGGGGGACTCATTCGATAACGGGCTCGAGAGACAGGTACTGCTCCCAGCACTAGATCGATTGAAAAATCAATCTCTCTTTTGGGGGGAAGATGAGGGATCTCATCTCGAAAAACTTCCTTAAATTCCCTTATCACTGGTAATACATCCAGTAGATTTTCTTCAGTTTTCTGTTCCATTTCTTCCACCTGTACTTCATAAACCTGATATCCTTTTCTAGCTGTTCTTTTCATTTGTAGGGCTGATATTTGTCTTACAGAGATAGGTTTTGGTTTTCCTTTGAGAATAAAAGGTTTCCCTTCCACATCTACACAATGCAATTTCTTATCCCAACAGTTCATCAAGGCTTTCTTCTGTTCCAGCCAGTCCATTCCTATCAGTAGGTCATATGAACCTAAGGGCAGAATGTTAAAATTTACTTCTGTTTGAAAATCATTTAATTTGATTACTGTTTGGGGCAGTTTATGTGTTACCTTTCTCTTGGTTCCAGTGGCCAGCTGAACCAACCATGACTACTGAAATTTTTTAGGTTTAAGATTATATTTTTCTACAATTTCAGGACTAATGTAACTCAAAGAAGCACCCAAATCAATCATAACAGTAACAGATAGGTTAGAAATCTTACCCTCCATTTCCACCATGGTAGCTTGATGTTCTGCTTGTCGATTTCCCAAGGCTTCACTGATAGTTGGTATATTTCTGGCTATGTCATTTACTGTAGTGGCTTCTCGATCTCTCATAATCATCTAAATGTTTCGATGGGGACAATCTCTCAACAGATGGGGTTCTCCACATCCCCAGCATTTCATAGGTTCTCTCATTTTCACTGGTCCCTCCTTCCTATTGTCTCCATCTATTTGTTTGGAAGCCACTTGGGACTGAGCAGTTTGACTTTCTTTGGGTTTATTAAACTTTTTCCGCTGATGATCTCTGCCAAAATTTTTCAAATAGGCTGGTTTCTGTTTCCTCCCTTTGAACTCATTCTTATTTACCCAGCTTTTCCCTTTCTCAGTTTTTCCTTTGAACTGTTGGTAACATAATCTGACTCTTCTAATAGCTTCTTCCATTTTTTTTGGGTTGTCAAACTCGATTTTCTCTTTGTATACAGCAGGCAAACAATTCAGAAACCTCTGTACTTTTGCCTTTTCTTCCCTTATGTAGGGTACATATCTCAGCAAATTTGTAAAATTAGTGACAAACTCATCAATAGTGAGTTGTCCCAGTCTAAGTTCATGAAATTCTTTGGCTTTATCATCATAGTAACGTTCATTTAGGTTGCGGTTTTTTAAGTTTTCAAACTAAGGAAAGTGAAGCGAGTCGTTGGGGTCGTTGGAGAAAAATATAAAAAAACTTTGAGAAAATATTTTGGGTTTCTTGTATGTGAGGAAGGACAGATAAAGGACCTTTTTTCATGTGCCTTCCACTTTGCAAAAACAATATTCTATCTTGCAACTACAAAACCCCCTCTTTTCATTCTTGTCATGTGCCTTTAAATTAATAGTGATAAATAAAAATATTTCTTATACAGGTTACAATAAAGTTGAGTCAATCCACTTTATGAATGTGAAATACACCGAAACATACACTAAAGTGAAATAAGACATCAAACACATAAAATAAACTAAAGTCCATATGACATTATTAGTGCCTAAATCTAGTACCTAATTGACCATTATTGAACAACGAACTAATATTTACTTTAATACCCTCCCTTAATGGTCAATATGCTAACTACACCAAGCTTATCCCAGAATTTTACATATTTTTCAGGACCCAAACCCTTGGTGAGAATGTCTGTAGTTTGATTCTTTATAGGAAAATACTACAATTTGATAGACCCATCTTCTACAAGCTATATGATGAAGTGGTAATATACCGCAACATGTTTGGTATGATCGTGAAAGACCAGATGCTTGGCAACTTTCATCAAGCCTTGGTTCTCACATCAAAGGGGTGTTGGCTATGTTTGTTGCATTTCAATGCATCCTCTTGAGAAAAAATTCCTATCATGCTTCTTTCACTACTCCTCGATATTTTTCTTCTATTGACAAAAGGGATATTAGCTCGTGCATGTTCTTCTTGCTGGTCCATGTGACTGCACCTATGTCAAGGCTAACAACATATCCAAAAGTGGATTTTCTATTATCAAGAGAACCTTCCCAATCTGAATCTATATACCCAAACAGGCTAGGGTCTTTGCTTCTGTTGTAGAAAATGTCAAACTCAAGTGTCCTTTTCACATATATCCACACTCACTTTGTTTTTGGATAGTGATCTACCTTTGGCATGATCATGAATCTGGAAATGAAGCTCACAGCGAAGCTCAAATCAGGTCTAGGGACAAAAGATATATCAAGCTACTGACTAGTTGTATGTACATTGACTCGTTGACTACCTTAGAGTCAGTTTTGGTTGAAAGTTTCAAACCCTTTATCCATAGGTGTAGATGAGACTTTGCAATCTATCATTCTAAACTTGTCCAAAAAACTCATGGCATATTTTTTTTGTGAGACAAAAATGTTGTTACCTATTTTCAAAACTTCTACAACTGGACAGTAGTGTGGGAGGACTTGATCTATCAAGTCAAAAAAAATTCTCATATTGGATTTGATGTGTTATTGAACTTGCCTCACCATGTATGATAATGATATCATCTACATGTATGAACAAAAATATGATATCATTACCAACTCTTTTCACATACATTTTGTAATCTCAAGCACTCCACTGGAACCCATGTTCATCCAAATACCTATCAATCTTGATATACCATGCCCTAGGTGCCTATTTGAAACCATGCAGAGCCTTCTTCAGTTTGCATACCAGATGCTCCTTCCCTGAAACCTGAAAAAAATATAGTTCATACATTTAGATTTCTTCCCGCAAATCTCCATTAAGAAAGGAACTTTTCATGTCCACACAATGGGCCATCCAACCAAATTGTGCTAGCGTGGCTAGAACTAGTTGGATGGTGCTCATATTTGTTCTAGGAGAAAATGTATCCTCATATTCAATGCCTTATTGCTAAGAAAACCCTTATGCAACCAACCATACTTTATACTTCTCAAATGTATCATTTTCCTTGTACTTGATATTGTACATCCCTTTGCAGCCAAAAGGTTTCTTCCCCAATGGAAGTGATGTGAGACCACAAGTCTAATTTTTCATCAAACCCTCATATTTGACTACAATGGTTCTTTCCCAATTCTGTCTCCCTTGTGCTTCCTCAAACATCTTGACTCATAGATTTCCTTATTATTGACCATGAGAGAAAAGTTGACTATTTTCTATGTTTTCTCTTTCCACTCAATAATCATCCCTTGATCATTTTTCTTACTCAAACATATCTAATGGTGTTGTGCCATTACTTGGGTCTCTTCTTGTGATATTCCTCATCCAAGTCAGTATTGTCACCATGACTTGGACCACCTATATCTAGATCATAAACTACTAGTCTAGTAGACTCATCATGCTATAAATATTCCACCCCCCTTCAAGTGCTGCTACGTGAAGCTTGACAGCTGAATCCTCAACCCCTTCTAGCTTCTAAGTAGTAAGTTTGGAAAGGTCCAACCTCCTCATCAACGACAACTTCACGATCAAAGCTTACCCTATCAATTTCAATATCGATCAACCTATAAACCTTATAGTCTTTTTGTACCCTATAATCATTAGCTTTTCTCTTTGGATCTAATTTGGTTATCTTCTTAGCTAGAATCCAAGTGTAGGCAATACAACCAAAAACTTTAAGATGACTTGGACTTTCTTCCAAACCATGGTTCTTTGTGACCTTATACTTCATCGCCATCGTGGGAGATCTTTTCAATAGGTATACTATTGTTAACATTGACTCAGCTCAAAACCTATTTGGAATAGACTTCCTCTGCAACTTACACCTAGCCATCTTTGTGATAATACAGTTTTGCCTCTAAACCAATACATTTTTTTGTGGAGTGTAAGGTGTAGTATATTGTCATTGGATCACATGATTTGCACAAAATTTATTGAAATATTTTAAGTATAATTCCCCACTAGTATCATATCTAAGAGAGGAAATATGACAACCTAATTGTTTCTCTATTAATGCTTTGAAATTTTGAAATTCATTAAACACATAATATCTTAATTATAGAAAATATACCCACAATTTTCTACTGAAATAATCAACAAACGGAAGGAAGTACCTAGCACCAGTGGTTGATTTCATGTTAATTGGTCCACATATGTTTGAAAGTACCAACTAAAGGACCCTCTACACTCTCCAAGCTTGTCCTTCATAAAATGGTATTCAATGTAGCTTCCCTGCCTGACAAGCTCTGCAAACTTTCTGGATCTTCTACAAAATGTTTGGAAGTCCATCTACTAGTTTCTCTCATGCAAACTGAGAGAGATAGTTCAAGTTGAGGTGCCCAAACCTATGATGCCATAGGGGTGCTAGATTTTTTAATAACAATTACATTTAACTTACAATTTCTAATAAGATCGATATTCAAAAATCTTAAGATAGTGAAAGCTAAGAGATTCATCTAAAATGGATCATTATAATTTTGGACATAGAAAGCACTCATCGTTGCGTAGTTTCCAAAAGGTCAAACAACCTCAATTATATGTTGAACGTACCACTTATTTTGAGGTTCAAATCGTAAGACATCAAATTCTCAACTGCAAAGGTGAAATAAGAAAGGTATGAGTTGTCACACCTCCAATTTACGTAACAAAAAAAAAATTGTTTTTATTTCAAGCCTTCCTCTTTTCAATTTCATTCTGGAAGGATACTATACTTATGTTGGTTTACTCAATTCATAATTGTTTACCTAATTATGTTTCATTTTCCCATCTCAACTAGATCCAACCTCAAATGGGATATAATAATTTTAATACTACCAACCATCATTATTTTTAAAATACCACCCAATGGTTTTGTTTATCAAAACTCCACGGTTATATCTCACCACCTTGTTTGTGTCGTAATGGACCTTGGGTCCTCGAATATAATCTTTTAATAGATAGTGGGGAACCCATTCCCTTTGCACATAATAACCCTCTCGATATAATTTGATCGACTTATATGAAACAGTGAAGATTGTTCACCTATTCCCGTTTGTTTACAAAGTATGAATTATAATTTGATGTAATGTATTCGTGTGGCTATTTGTGCGTACAGGCTCTCATGGCCATTCGTTGAATTCTGGTCAGCATTTATATTAAACCAAACTCCTTTACTCGGATATCCATGTCATATGGATTAGAATGTGATTTAATTCAGTTGCGACGTGAATTCGTTATCCACGTAAGTCTGTAGACGATTTTGGGTGTAATTGTGTAGTTTGGAATGAGTCTTATTTGATTGGTGGTCACGTGGGTTTGCTCCACGTAACTCTGGAACCCTCCATGCCAGCTTACCTTGGTACAATTGTAATTTCGATGGCACGACTGGCCTGTATTGACATTTCTGATATTGCAAATCACATTAAACGTTGAACGTATTGACTGTTCATTACGCATCCCACTCTTTGATCCGTGGCTTCATCGTTAAGATATTGCCAGGTGGACGATCTAGATCTAAAGATGCGTTAGGGTTTTTTACATATAAATCTCAGTATTATTGGTTTTTCCGGTTCTTTTATCTTCATTCTTATTCTATTGGTCTCGTAACAGTGCACTTCTGACGCCATTGAGTTCTCAGTGCATCTATTCATTCATTCTACGCGTCTCAGTGCTTCATTAAACCATGCAGGTATGTCTACTCCTGAGGTTATGATGCGTATCCTTATTTGTTTAGGGTAACGCATATTTGTTCCACTAGTTACTGAGATTCAGATTTGTTTGGATTGTTTACCATCGTTCCATACAGATGGATTTCTGTCTGCTACTTCGCTTAATGAAAATTTTTGTTTCTTTTTGTAGTGGGTTGGATTCCACTGCTTCCAACGATTTGATTCATTGGTTTAAGTTTATGGTTATTATATTGCTCTATATGCATTCTTAAGAACGAGACAGAACCATTGTGTTGTGTTAATGGTCCTGGAAAAATACTTGTCTTCTCCCTTAAGCATATCGAAAGATTGTCTGCGTCCTTCGCAGGGCGACAGAAGAATGTGAATCATTCACTCTTTTCTTAACCTGTATAGGTAAGAATTTCTACTGTTTGTTTATACAACTATTTTATGTTTGTGAGAATGTCCACTCTCCATCATATGCTTAATTCTATCGTTCCTCTATTTATATGCGAGGTCGTCGATAGCTTAGAGTTGCTCGAGCCTCAAGTAATTTGTTGTTCCTCATTTAACAAATTTTTGTTTTCATAGTGTTCTTTTCCGTTTTAATTCGTATTCATATTGGGGTATTTGACTCTTGCAGGTATTGACAATCGAATTCCTACTCTTTCTCTCTCAACCCACGAAAATCGTAGCTCCCTTCGGCACTAATACAAATTTCTTTGATCCTTTCCAGGTCGGTACTCGTCGAACGCTGGTTTGAAGGAACCAGTTCTCCTCACCTCGTTCTTGAAACATTTTCGACAACTTAATAACTTTAATTGATGTCATTGTATAATTTTAGCCATTAAAACTTTTTCTGGGTTTCGACCCTGAATCATTTACTATTTCAATTTCGGAAACGTTTATGATTTTCACCATGTCCTCATGCCACAGTGGACTTGAATCGTTGAATTTTGTTGATTATATAAATCTGTCTGTTTCCTATTATAAATTGTGCTTATGGTTAATCTTATGTATCTGCAACAAGGCATTTCCATACTCTTCTAGCTTGAGTTCAGGTTTATACTTAGTTATGGAATTATTGAGTAGCTACAGGTATTCCCACTCAGTTGTATTTTTTTGCCATAATACTTACAGGCCATTCATAGGTTAGAATTATATGCCTACAAATAGTGACTATGTTATTTAACAGCTTAACTGTGCTCTGCCATAGTGAATTTGGTTGCATAAAATTTTATACTCCATCCTTTTTATTGTAGCTTTCCAGTGATTATTCTATGTCAGCTATCATTACCATTATTATGCTAGTACTCAAATGCATTTTTGTGTATATTTCTCCTATTTCTCTGGATTGTAATTGGACAATAATAGAGAACTAAATCTTTTCTCAATTAGTGGAATATTTCCAAGTATTGTACGTATATACTCTTTCATAAGATTAAGTCTTGAAAGAAAAAATTACTAAATTAGAGTGATAATTATTTGTCATAACATCTATTTAAACTTTTGTGAATGTCCCAAGTGATGTGCTAATATGTTTATGTGTGTTTCTGTGCAGAAACAATTTCATTTGTAATATAACACTATACCTCACAGTATCTTGTTCACATAATATAGAAAAGTAGATTTTTGTTGTAGTCTCTGACCTTAAAATCTGCATGTTAAATTATTTATTTATCCTTCTTTCACATAGTGGATTTTAACTCATACTATGAGTGTAATTCATGGCAACTAAATATTAATAGAGAGTCCCATGTAATTTGTTATTTGCTTCCTTGTGATGTAGAATTTCTTATTTATATGCAGACATAACTTCACTCACATAAATACAATTATTGTAAGATAGTACTATTTCTAAGGAAAATGTAGTACGTAAAATTTTTCTTGCTTTTCATTTTAATACTCAGTCTATATGACAGTTCATATACTACTACTCTCAATTGCAGTACATAATTTCTCATATAGTTCTCTCTTATGTATGTATATTATTAACTCATTCTAATAATCAGAAATAGGTTAAAATTAATTCACCAATTTTCCTGTGGAGAACTATGTATCCTCAGATCTAAACCAACACTGGTTTAGAGATTCTGTTGGATTCTACTCCACATATTTTCTTGCTTACAACTATACAGAATCATGAAGGTGAATTCCTGATGATTTATTCTGTTGAATGTGGCATTCAATAATTCTAACATAAGAGTAAACAGTGTATGTAGCTGATTCATACCACGAATAAACAGCAGCTGATTAACTACCTTACCCGCCTAATAGGTCTACCAACCTCCCAAACTTCAAGAGTTCTTCTTGTCTCCCGAACTCACCCACATTTGGAATCAGTTCCACCATGAACCAACACTAATCTTTGGGGTAACATTCTGGCTATTGTTCCCCAAAGCATGTTTCTAATTTTGCGTCCAGAATAGCAGGATGCTTTCCTACATTTGCCTGGGATTCCCATTTTAGGGACTCTTCATTGTTTTTATGCTTTTCATCGACTTTTTCCCATTTTTTACACTCTTTTCTATACTTTCTAATCATTGAGAAATTTAGATTCTTCTCAAAAATCTGAAATTAGAAATAGTCCTTTCAAGGATTTTTGAAAGATTATTGAAATATTTGCCTCATCCATCCTCGTGGATTTAGCAAGTGATCTAATAAATCTCATTTTGGTCAATCTGCACCACATCATTTTATTCATTTCCTCAATTAAATATTTAATTGCATTCACAAAATATTTATCCTTTGGGGTCCACTCCCCTTAGGATTAAAGTTCAAATGTCTAACTTTGAAATTCAAGCCCATGAATTGGGGGTGTTACATATTCCCCCTCTGAAAATAAACACCGTCCTCGGTGTTATTATTCAACTACTAGAGTTCATTTGGCAAATAAAAATGGATATTTTTCCACATTATTGAAGCTTCTGATTCGGTGCTTCTTGATAAGTGTTTCATTTTTTCTTCTCTTTTAAATCGATTTCTCAATTCAATTTCTTCCCGCTCCAATATTTGAAGCGGTTCTGGCAGAAACTCCCCTTCTGGTTCCACCTGTACAACATTCCAATCAACTATATGAGAAGCATCATGCATATTTTTGTCACTCAGTATAAGCCTGTGAACTCTTTTGTGGAGTAAAGCCAGGTTTGTAAATTCTTGGTCCCCTTTTAATCGCAAAGGACAGTATCTGGGGGAATAGTTTTACACCGCTTTGACATAAAGTGTGCTCTTTTTGGGTTTAATACGTAAGTACACATGCTCTCCCACTGTAAATTCTCGGTGCACTCTCTTCTTATCAGCATAATTTTTCTAATGATCTTGTGCTGTCTTGATATTTCTTTGTATCTGTTTGACAATTCTTTCCATCTCTTGCAAATCATCTCGCCCTAACATCAATTTATCCTCTGGTTGACTCCAGCTCAATGGAGTACGACATTTTCTACCATAGAGTGCTTCAAACGGACTCATTTTGATGGAGGATTCGTAGCTGTTATTATAGGAAAATTCAGCTAAATGCAAATAATCTTCCCACTTTGATGGCCTATCCATCACATACATTCTCAGCATGTCCTCCTGAATTTGGTTTGTTCTCTCCGTTTGACCATCTTTCTGAGGGTGATAAGCAGTACTAAAATTCAACTTAGTACCCATCCCTCCAAACAGCCCTTTCCAAAAGGCTACTGTAAACTTAGCATTTCGGTCAGAAACAATTACCTTTGAAACCCCATGAAGTCTTACTACCTCCTTTAGGAACACATTCGCTACTTGAGCTGTTTCGAAGGTAGATTTCACTGGTATGAAATGTGAAGCTTTTTTTAAGGTGTCTACTACCACCATCACTAAATCATGTTGGTGTTTGGTTTTGGGTAATCCTGTTATGAAATCCATGGAAATGGTGTCCCACTTCCATTCTGCAATCGGTAACCGGTTTAAGAGACTCGCAGGATGTTGATGCTCAAATTTGACTTGTTGACATTCCGTGCATTTAGTTAAATATTCTTCTACATCTCTCTTCATTCCTGGCCAAAACAACTTCTTTTTCAAAGTTGTTAACATTTTCTGATATCCTAGATGTCCTGCATATGGCTGTTTATGATATTCATCCAAAATTTCCCTTTTTAAGGACTCTGCATTGGGAATATACAATCTATTCTTATAACAGATCAGCCCTTTTTGGTTTTGAGTGAAATCAGTTTTCTCTTTCTTCAGTAATTTCGCTAGTAGTACTTCATAATTTGGATCTTGGTTTGCTGCCTGTTTCACTAACTCTTCTAAATCAAATTGGGCACTACTTCCACTGCTACCTAGAATTTGAAAAGCATTTCTACTTAAAGCATCAGCAATTTTATTTTCTTTCCCTCTGATATGCTTTATATCCATGTCAAATTCACTTAGAAAACACAACCATCTGGCTTGTCTAGCATTCAAATCAGTTTGGGAAAAGAAATATTTGAGACTAATATTATCAGTCATCAATGTAAATTTCTTTCCAAGGAGATAGTGTCGCCACATTCTCAAAGCATGAATAACAGCAGCTAACTCCAAATCATAGGCACTATAGTTTTGTTCATGTATCTTCAATTTCCTAGATTCATATGCAATAACCGAATTTTACTGCAAAAGAACTCCTCCCAACCCCTCTCTACATGCATCTTTACATACGACAAATTCTTTATCAGGATCTGCAATCTTTAGTATAGGGTTTGTAGTAAGTTTTAGTTTTAATTTGTCAAAACTGTTTTGGAATTTTTCAGTCCACTCAAATTTGACACCTTTCCTTTGTAATGATTTTATTGGATGTGCTATGGCAGAAAACCTCTCCACAATTTGCAATAATAGCCTGCAATCCCCATGAATGATCTCACTGCTGAAACATTAGTTGGCACAGGCCATTATTTTATTTCCTTTATCTTTTCAAGGTCAACAGCAAGGCCTTGTTCAGAAATAATATGCCCCAAGTATTGGATCATATCTTTATAAAATTCACATTTACTAAACTTGGCATATAGCTGGTTTTCCTTCAGAGTTTGAAATACTATTCTCAAGTGTTCTTTATGTTCCTCCTCACTTTTTGAGTAGACTAAGATATCATCTATGAACACAAGGATGAATTTATCCAAATACTTATTTAACACACTGTTCATTAGGCACATAAATGTGGCAGGGGCATTTTTCAACCCAAAAGTTAGGACTACAAATTCATAGTGACCATACCTAGTTCGAAAGGCTGTTTTGCTGATGTATTCTTCTTTGATTCTAAGCTAGTGATAACCAGTTCTTAAGTCAATCTTCGAAAATACTGAAGATCCTCTCACTTGATCAAAAAGATCATCAATTCGAGGCAAAGGGTATCGATTTTTAATGGTCAACTTGTTGAGTTGGCAGTAATCAATGCACATCCGAAAAGTTCCATCTTTCTTTTTCATGAACAACACTGGTGCTCCCCAAGGAGACACACTCGGTCTGATATACCATTTATCTAATAGTTCTTGCAATTGCATTTTCAATTCCATAAGCTCAGGGGGACTCATTCGTTAAGGGGCTCAGGAGTTAGGTACTGCTCCTGGCACTAGATCGATTGAAAAATCAATCTCTCTTTTGGGGGGAAGATGAGGGATCCCATTTGGAAAAACTTCCTTAAATTCCCTTATCACTGGTAATACATCAAGCAGATTTTCTTCATTTTTCTGTTCCATTTCTTCCACCTGTACTGCATAAACCTGATATCATTTTCTAGCTATTCTTTTTAATTGTAGGGCTGATATTTGTCTTACAGAGATAGGTTTTGGTTTTCCTTTGAGAATAAAAGGTTTCCCTTCCTCATATACACAATGCAAAGTCTTATCCCAGCAGTTCATCAAGGCTTTATTCTGTTCCAGCCAGTCCATTCCTATCAGTAGGTCATATGAACCTAAGGGAAGAATGTTAAAATTTACTTCTGTTTGAAAATCATTTAATTTGATTGTTGTTCGGGGTAGTTTATGTGTTACCTTTATCTTGGTTCCAGTGGCTAGCTGAACCAACCATGACTACTGAAATTTTTCAGGTTTAAGATTACATTTTTCTACAATTTCAGGACTAATGTAACTCAAAGAAGCACCTGGATCAATCAGAACAGTAACAGATAGGTCAGAAATATTACCCTCCATTTCCACCATGGTAGCTTGATGTTCTGCTTGTCGATTTTCCAAGGCTGCACTGATAGTTCGTATATTTCTGGCTATGTCATTTACTATAGTGGCTTCTCAATCTCTCATAATCATCTAAATGTTTCGATGGGGACAATCTCTCAACAGATGGGGTTCTCCACATCCCCAACATTTCATAGGTTCTCTCATTTTCACTGGGCCCTCCTTCCTACTGTCTCCATCTATTTGTTTGGAAGCCACTTGGGACTGAGCAGTTTGACTTTCTTTGGGTTTATTAAACTTTTTCTGCTGATGATCTCTGCCAAAATTTTTCAAATAGGCTGGTTTCTGTTTCCTCCCTTTGAACTCATTCTTATTTACCCAGCTTTTCCCTTGTTAAGTTTTTCCTTTGAACTGTTGGTAACATAATCTGGATTTTCTAATAGCTTCTTCTATTGTTTTTGGGTTGTCAAACTCGATTTTCTCTTTGTATACAGCAGGCAAACAATTCAGAAACCTCTGTACTTTTTCCTTTTCTTCCCTTATGTAGGGTACATATGTCAGCAGATTTGTAAAATTAGTGACAAACTCATCAATAGTGAGCTGTCCCAGTCTAAGTTCATGAAATTCTTTGGCTTTATCATCATAGTAACGTTCATTTAGGTAGCGGTTTTTGAACTTAACCTGGATATCTTCCCAGGAGACTGTCTTTTCATCAATGGCATGAACCATTTTTGTCTCCTCCCACCACAAGGTAGCCTTACCTTGTAGCTGGTAAAAAGCTAATCTTGCCTTCAGATTGCTTTCATATTCATAGACCTGGAAATACTTAATCATATTCAGCAACCAGGCTTCAGCATCTTCCTCCTTCTCCCCATCATAGGAGGGAGGTTTAATCTTTCAGAATTCCCCCTTTAATTCCTTTTTTTGTTTACTCTGATGCCTAACAGCATCTTCTTCATCAGACTCATCAGTTTTCCTCTTCCCGGAACCTTCGCCTTCTTGGCTGTTCCGCGAAGTTAATTCTCTAATGAGCTTTTCCTGCTCCTCACTGGCTAATGACAATCTGTCATTCGCTTTATCTCCAAACAATTCTTGTTGCAATTCATAACATAACCATCATAGGCGCATTAGGATACGAAATCCATTATCCTCAGGGACGAATCAACATAGATTTCATCACCTTCGCACTTCGACACCAACTTGTACACACTCGGCTCTGATCGGTGAAAATAAAAATATATATATATTTTTTTCACAATTAATTACTCTGAAATGATAAATAACGATGAGCTTTACCGTCACCGACCCGATTTATAACTTGGGCAAAGTGCCATTTGTCCGCAGGTTGCACAGTGACAGTTTTTATTTCTCTCCCTTCCTTAGGCATTATCTATAATTTCATTCTGGAAGGATACTATACTTACGTTGGTTTACTCAATTCATAATTGTTTACCAAATTATGTTTCATTTTCCCATCTCAACTATATCCAACCTCAAATGGGATATAATAATATTAATACTGCCAACCATCATTATTTTTAAAATACCACCCAATGGTTTTTTTTATCAAAACTCCACGGTTATATCTCACCACCTTGTTTGTGTCGTAATGAACCTTGGGTCCTCGACTATAATCTTTTAATAGATAGTGGGGAACCCATTCCCTTTGCACATAATAACCCTCTCAATATACTTTGATTGACTTATATGAAACAGTGAATATTTTTCACCTATTCCCGTTCGTTTACAAAGTATGAATTACAATTTGATGTAATGTATTCGTGTGGCTATCTGTGCCTACAGGCTCTCATGGCCATCCGTTGAATTCTGGTCAGCATTTATATTAAATCAAACTCCTTTACTCAGATATCCACATCATATGGATTAGAATGTGATTTAATTAAGTTTCGACGTGAATTCGTTATCCACATAAGTCTGTAGACGATTTTGGGTGTAATTGTGTAGTTTGGAATTAGTCTTATTTGATTGGCGGTCACGTGGGTTTGCTCCACGCAACTCTGGAACCCTCCATGCCAGCTTACCTTGGTGCGATTGTAATTTCAATGGCACGACCGGCCTGTATTGACATTTATGATATTGCAAATCACATTAAATGCTGAACGTATTGATTGTTCATTACGCATCCCACTCTTTGATCCGTGGCTTCATCGTTAAGATCTTGCCAGGTGGACGATGTGGATCTAACGATGTGTTAGGGTTTTGTACATATAAATCTGAATATTATTGGTTTTTTCGATTCTTTTCTCTTCATTCTTATTCTATTGGTCTAGTAACAGTGCACTTCCGACGCCATTGAGTTCTCAGTGCATCTATTCATTCATTCTATGCGTGTCAGTGCTTCATTAAACCATGCAGGTATGTCTACTCTTGAGGTTATGAAGTGTATCCTTATTCTTTTAGGGTAACGCATATTTGTTCGACTAGTTACTGAGATTCAGATTTGTTTGGATTGTTTACCATCGTTCCATATAGATGGATTTCTTTCTGCTACTTCGCTTAATGAAAATTTTTGTTTCTTTTTGCAGTGGGTTGGATTCCGCTGCTTCCAACGATTTGATTCATTGGTTTAAGTTTCTGGTTATTATATTGCTCTATATGCATTCTTAAGAACGAGACAGAACCATTGTGTTGTGTTGATGGTCTTGGAAAAATACTCATCTTCTCCCTTAAGCATATCGAAAGATTGTCTACGTCCTTCGCAGGGCGACAGAAGAATGTGAATCATTCGCTCTTTTCTTAACCTGTATAGGTAAGAATTTCTACTATTTGTTTATACAACTATTTTATGTCTGTGATAATGTCCACTCTCCATCGTATGCTTAATTATGTCATTCCTCTATGTATATTCCAGGTCCTCGATAGCTTAGAGTTGCTCGAGCCTCAAGTAATTTTTTGTTCCTCATTTAACAAATTTTTGTTTTGATAGCATTCTTTTCCATTTTAATTCGTATTCATATTGGGGTTTTTGACTCTTGCAGGTATTGACAATTGAATTCCTACTCTTTCTCTCTCGACCCATGAAAATCATAGCTCCCTTCAGCACTAATACAAATTTCTTTGATCCTTTCCAGGTCGGTACTCGTCGAACGCTGGTTTGAAGGAACCAGTTCTCCTCACCTCGTTCTTGAAACATTTTCGAAAACTTAATAAATTTAATTGATGTCGTTTTATAATTTTAGCCATTAAAACTTTTTCTGGGTTTCGACCCTGACTTATTTACTATTTCAATTTCGGAAACGTTTACGATTTTGAGCATGTCCTCATGCCACAATGGACTTGAATCGTTGAATTTTGTTGATTATATAACTCTGTCTGTTTCCTATTATAAATTGTGCTTATGGTTAATCTTATGTATCTGCAACAAGGCATTTCTTTACTCTTCTAGCTTGAGTTAAGGTTTTTACTTAGTTATGGCTTTATTGAGCAGCTACATGTATTCCCACTCAGTTGTATTTTGTTGCCATAATACTTACAGGCCATTCATAGGTTAGAATTATATGCCTGCAAATAGTGACTATGTTATCTAACAGCTTAACTGTGCTATGCCACAGTGAATTTGGTTGCATAAAATTTTATACTCCATCCCTTTTATTGTAGCTTTCCAGTGATTATTTTGTCTCAGCTATCATTACCATTATTATGCTAGTACTCAAATGCATTTTTGTGTATATTTCTCCTATTTCTCTGGATGGTAATTGGACAATAACGGTGAACTAAATCTTTTCTCAATTAGTGGAATATTTCCAAGTATTGTCAGCTATGCTCTTTCTAGAGATTTAGTCTTGAAAGAAAAAGTACTAAATTGAAATTGATAATTGATTTGCATCATATCTCTTTAGGCTTTGTGAATACCTACAAGTGATGTGCTAATATGTATGTGTGTATCTGTGTCTGGAAACAATTTCGTTTGTAATATAACACTATACCTCCTGGTATCTTGTTCACATAATAGAGTAGATTTTGTTTATGGTCTACTGTTATAAAATCTGCATGTTAAATCATTTATTTATCCTTCTTTCACATAGTGGATTTTAACTCATACTATGAGTGTAATTCATGGCAACTAAATATTAATAGACAGTCCCATGCAATTTTTTATTTTCTTCTTTCTGATGTAGAATTGCTTATTTATATGCAAACATAACTGACTACTGTAATCCTATTCATGTAAAGATAGTGTACTGTTTCCTGGAAGGTAGTCTGTAAAAGTTTTCTTTTCATTTTGATACTTAGTCTATATGACAGTTCATATACTACTACTCTCAATTGCAGTACAGAATTTCTCATATAGTTCTCTCTTATGTATGTATATTATTAACTCATTCTAATAATCAGAAACAGGTTAAAATTAATTCACCAATTTTCCTGTGGAGAACTATGTATCCTCAGATCTAAACCAACACTGGTTTAGTGATTCTGTTGGATTCTACTCCACAGATTTTCTTGCTTACAACTATACAGAATCATGAAGGTGAATTCCTGATGATTTATTCTGTTGAATGTGGCATTCAATAATTCTAACATAAAATCAAACAATTATATGTAGCCAATTCATACCACAGAAAATAGAAACACCAATTCAATTTAATTACATACCACTCATGCAGTCGACCAACCTCCCAACCTTAAAGTTATTCTGTCTCCCAGAACTCACCCCCGAGTTGATATCACCTCCACCACAGACCAACCACTAATCTGTTTAGGAGCAGCTTATTTAAGCTATTGTTCCCCAAAGCATGTTTCTAATTCTGCGTCCAGAATAGCAGGATGCTTTTCTTCCTGTTTTCTTAGGCTTCCCATTTTAGGGACTCTTTAAAGCTGTTTTATGCTTTTCCTCAGCTTTTCCAGCTTTTTACCTCTTCCCAACTACTTTCCTCATCATTGGGGAAATTTAGATTCGTCCTCAAAAATCTAAATTAGAAATAATTCCTTTCAAGGATTTTTGAAAGATTGTGGGGAAATAGTTGCCTTATCCATCCTCATGGATTTAACAAGTGATTTCATAATCTCATTTTGGTCAATCTGCACAAAATCATTTTATTCATTTCCTCAAATTAAATATTTAATTACATTCACAAAATAGTTATCCTTTGGGGTCCACTCCCCTTAGGATTAAATTTCAAATGTCTAGCTTTGAAATTCAAACACATAAATTGGGGGTGTTACATGAGTCACTATAGGAGATCAATGTTTCTTTTCAAATTTCTTCTTCCTTCAACTAGAGGGAATGATGAGATCCTAGGAGTTTAAACTTTAGATTTCTCAAACCTTGGGAACATATGACACAATCATATGAAATGTTTATTTCCATTAAGCATGAGGGTAAAATGATTAACGTAAATGGTATTTAACACAATCCCTCTATATTTTTCTCTTCAAATGTGAGGGCACCCACTCTCATAAAGGACATGTTGGGAGTTTAAACTTTAGTGTTTTCAAAACTTGGGCACATATGACATGAATCATATAAAATTTTTATTTCCATTAAGCATGAGGGTAGAATGATTAAATTAAATGGTCTTCAACACAATCCCTCTATATTTGTCTCTTCAAATGTGAAGGCACCCACTCTCATGTTTGCTTTTAATGATATTATCCTTTAGGAAAAAATAAGAAAAATATAAATTGGAATAATGTGTCAATCCATGTGAACATGATACCCATTCGCTCTCTCACACACTCAATGTGCATACTTTGTCTCCTAAATGGCATGATTTGCGCAACATATTGGTTGCCTCAAAAGCTTAGGTTATAGTCAATTCTTCATGCAACATGATACTAAGAAGTTGCTAAGTTGTCTCCTACTAATATGTTAAACTAGTCAGCATCAGTTCAACAATTCTAGATGAGTCTCATGGTGTTGCAATGTTATGTAATCTTACAATTTGGCATACTTTCTTAGTCCCATAGTGCTGAAAAAGTTTCCTCAACTATTAATCCTAAAGAAGCCCAATAATGGGTGAACATGGATAGGCCAGCTTGAATTTTCTCACATGTCTTCCATCTCACTTAGATACTTATTTGGGAAGTCTTATACATTTACTATGTCAGTTTGCTAAGGCGTAAGACGGGCAAAATAAATATCATGTGTGTGAAGCAGCAACACACTTGACTAGATTGAACTTGCCCTAGTCTTATAATGGATGTACATTTTAAGGGCTTCTTTCCTAATTCAAAATTTTTGAAGATATATAAACTAACTATTTCATTTGTCCTACAATTCCAATAGTGCACATGGAAAGCTTCTCCGCAAATCTCTTTTGTTGCATATCATAGGCCCCTGAATAGAGTAAGCTTGTACTAGCATAATACAAACATGACCTGCAAGTCACCACGGTGTTTTGGTTTCTAAACGCTGCTGAATTATTGACTGACTAGTGAAGTATCAACCAGTGAATAAGTTTCAAGCTTTGGAGAAGTCATAATATATATTATAATTTTCTTCTTGCAGATTGGCCTCTTGGCCAATTTTTTCTAGGAATTCCTATTATGAAAAAATAATTTCTTTCCTAATAGGTTATGACCCCCTTGAAAATACCAGGTTCACTAGAACATTGGAAGAAAATATCTAATGCACACATCATGCTACCACTACAAGCCATTTAAGAAAATAGAAACCAAGGTGAAAAAGGATCTACAACTACATTGTAGATGTGATACAGTGAAAATACTTTCTTGAATGTCTATTCTCCAACATCCATAGCATTACGACAAATAATCATATTTTGTATTTAACTCCAAATAATATGCATTCCAATAGGAAGTTGTCAATCATAGTTTTACCTTGTGGCAATGATTTTCCTTATGCCCTACTCTCATTTTCAGCTAGATTTCCTATATTGATGACATTCCTACTATAATATGACCAACTATCGGACAATTATTTCACTGTAATTCTAGATAAAATGAGCAGTGTACCCAAATAATAAAGAAACTGAAAATGATAGTATATATTCCAGGGTAAGCAACTAAATAGCTAGTACGCATGATATGCTATTCCATAATTCACTACCTTTCTCATTTATAAAATACTTTCTACAATAATTCCGCTGCATATTAGTTCTTTATGTTGCTATTTATTGAGATTTTGGCTTACACAGGGATTACAATGAGCCTTTCCATAGGAGATAAATCTGGCTTATGCAATTGGCATACCATTGCTGTCACTGTAACTAACATTTCCTCATAAGAAGTTATAGTTGAAAAATTGCATTTACTTGTTTTGGCTTCCTAATTGTTATGTATGGAATATATAATACCAACTATCCATTGGGATTCATACATGACCTAATGAAAAAAGATTTAACTGTTGCTAAATCCAAAAATGTGTCAAGCTAGGGTTGAAGGGATTTTGTGCAAATTATAATGAAAAATAAAAAAGTGAAGACCTGCACCTCCAGTGTAGTGATAACTGGGTTTATTATTTATAATATTCTAGAGTTATTATTATTATTATTATTATTCATTTCTTTCTGATTGTTTCTCCCTGGTCAAGGTGTTTCTCAAGTTTGTTAGCTCTGAATGCTAAATACATTTCTTGTCGTCTTGCAGTGGAAACACCTCACATCTTAGCATAGGCGCAAGATCTAGTTCTGGTAAAATAGCACAAATTGTGGAAGATTTGGTAAGTGCCTACTATTGAAAGCCTTTCCACTGTGATCCAAGTGCTATTTTGCCACAACTATAAGTTTAGTGCATTGGGCAAAAGAGAATTTTGTGTCCATTGATGTTGTACATATGGCATCTTTTTGCAATCCCTTTTTCCCAATAAAATAACCTTCTAGTGTTGCATGAGCTTCTATCCTCTTTAGACTAAGGAACTGTCCAGAACATTTTCACACTTGGTTCGTAGTTATCCAGTGAGTTTAGTCTGATTGCAAGACTTTTTCCTTCACATTCATTCTCAATGTTTCTGCCATAACCTCAGAGCTACTCGGGTTTGGGGTTGTTCCCTAGATATCTCTTCAGGTCTAGACCAACCTCTTGATCTCCTGGCAATATTTCTATCCCTCCAACAGGTATATCACTTATCATAGGCATTTTTTTTTCTCCAAAATTCTATTACTCGCAAAAGGGTGCATTCTAATTTAAGATTATTTCTCCCACAACTCAACATGTTGTGTGCTACGTGGTGCCTTTTGGGTGATTTCGATGGATTCTAAAAACTAGTTATTAGACAACGTTTCTAAGCTCTTAGGAAGGAGCTACTTAGAGGTGGTTGCCTCTATGAAAATTCCTGGTATTGATTATTCATTAGTATTGAAGAATTCACCGTCGGGGATTAATGTTTCAATTTGGTCAAGTGTCTCTTATTTCATATTCAACACAAGATGGACTTTGCATGCGCTCAGTTCATTGTAGCAAGGCTTTCTGTCTTGCCTTGAATATTGAAAGAAAGTTACTGAAGTGATCCCTAAAGATGGAGCATCATTGACAACAAGTGAAGCTCCTCTCAGTGGATGTTTTCTAATCCCTCTTCTTTTTCTCCCTCCCCTTGTCATATTCATTTTTTTACAAGGCATGACAAAGATACCCATAAGTATAAATTTTAGCCCAAAATAAATTGAAATGATAGTGGAAATGTTACAAGAATATTGTTATTATCACTAATGGTCTACCCATTCTCATGATGGATGTCTTAAGCAAAGAGTTCTTATCACACATTTCAATGGCTCAGCAAAAGGAAGGAGAAGGTTAAAATGATTATAGTCAACAATCCCAGTTACATAAGTGGTTGTTGTGGACTTCCCAATCCATGTTGGGAATGCCTCTACTCCTAAGTATAGTAATTCTAACAATTCAAAAAAGAAAAAATAGAAAAACAATTCTAAGCCCACAATTAGTCTTAATCATCATTGACTACTTCACTTTAGACAAGGATGTTTTGTTTGTGCAACAATGTTGCAATATAGTTAATGGTAGTGATCAAAATATTATTTCACAAGATCATGCGAGTTTTCCTAATTTTACTTCAAAATGTTAACCTTGGTATAAAATTTTAGGGTTGGATGAAGGATAAGGAACCAATAGAAGTTATGAAGGTCTGTCAATTCACTTTTGCTTTTGACCACTTTTTGATAGTATTAAGTATGATGGCACTCTTGTTGACTGATGTCGTCTTATTCCTTGGAAGGTTTTATCAACATGATTGCCATGCAAGCTATTATACATGGTCTTGAAACTTCCCTATTTTCGCAGAGAAAATAGCGTCATGCTAGTGATTAATTTGAAAAGGTATTTTAGTGGAAAAATTCACTGTTTTTTGGTGGAATAGTTCATAATTTATTCTGATATTTTTTTGCAAGTGTACTAGTCATGATGATAAATGTATGGTTTACTTCAGAGGGTTCTCAATTATTTCTAGATATGATTTTCATCATATTGCTTGAATACTTCTCTAGTGCTTTACCTTCATATTTTATCCCCTGCACAATTGCTCCTGAAGTCCATGCTTTTATGTTTATTGGTTTTTTCTGTGGAAACCTTTTCTTGAGGTTCTGCAAGGTAAATCCAAATGAAAAAATTACTATTTTACATATGGATATTTGTTCAATCCATTCTTGTATGATACTTGAATTTCATAAATCTAGATTTCTATTTCGTTATCTATATCAATATATAAGAACATGCGCATGGATTGTTCATATTTCTCAAACTGTGGAGTTGTTCCTTTCCTGTTGCATATTCTTTTATATTTTTATGTTGTGATTCAAATTTCGAGTTGTGCTTTCTGGTTATTCTCCTACGTAGTACATGCTTTGTTATATTATATCAAAAGTTATTCTTATTATTTTTTTATTATGTATATTGAAGATATTATTTCTAGCAACTTTTTACCTTCCTAGATTTTCTATTACTTTAGTGTATATTTGCGCCTTTAGGGGCAATTGCTAGTTTGAAGTCTAATTCTTTAAAGGGTGCTAGCTCAATGGAAGAGCACCTGCTTTACAAGCAAGAGGTTGGTGGTTCAATTCCATCGTGCCGTCATATTCATAGGGAATGACGATGATCATTTTTTGGTGACGGATGCTCTTTTGACCATCACCAATTAGCTTATGGTGACATTTTTTGACCCTCACCAAAATATGAAATGGTGACGGTCAATGAACACCACCATATATACGCATCAATGGTGATGACCATTAAATTTTCTTCACCATAATCTTTGTTGTTGATATGAAATGGTGAGGGTCATTGTTTGTCATTATAGTCATTATTCGTGACAGACCTTGATGTCACCAATGAGTTTATGGTGACGGTCAATGAACATCGCCAAATATATGTACCAATAGTGATAGGCATGAAAGGTCCATCACAAAAAATTGTTGTTTTTCATATGAAATGGTGACGGTCACTATCCGTCATTATAATCAATATTCGTGACGGAGCTTGAATGTCACCACAACACATATTTTCGGCGAAGCCACCTTTGGTGATGTTTAGTTTTTTGGTGACAGAGGCTATTTTCCATCACCATTTCTCATATTAAATGGTGACAGTCACTATCCGTCACTATAAATCATTATTGGCGACAGACCTTGAATTTCACCGCAACAACTATACTTTTAGTGACACCACCTTTGGTGACATTCAATTTTTGGTGACGAAGGCTCTTTTGACCCTCACCAATAAGCTTATGGTGACCATTTTCACACATCACCAATGTCCTTTTTTCTTGTAGTGGTTCCAATAATACTCCATGATTTTAGGTAAGGCCCAAAATGCTCAGTTTTGTGCCTATGGCTCCAAGATTAGAGCCACCTTTTTAGGCCCATAGCTGAGGTCTTTGCCAAAAAATTCATGAAAATTTTAGACATGATAAATAAAAATAGGAAAATGATGTAGAAAACATATCATCAAGGACTCAATGAGACCCCTCTTGGTCATTACAAGAATTTTGTCAAACCTGTCACAAAAATTGAATCTACAGGTGTAAAAAATAGATTTAAACTACAAGCCTCATACTTATCTCAGAATCATTAAGAAGCATTTCTCCCTTAGACCATTAGTTGCAGTAAAACCTATTTTACCATATATACATCATGCATTTATCTACAGTTTAGAAAGTGGATAGAGACATAAATCATCACTAATCAAATACATGCTTATAGCCAACATAATAACAAACAAAATACAATGGATATAAAAATAATAGAATCCATAAAGAAACTAGTACATATACATACCAAATACCAAAGGATTGAGCTCAACATTATTCAATGAAAAAACCAACTAGCTATGGGACTTCCACTTTCCACTGGGCCGTAGATTGGCTGAGCTAAATATCTCTTCATCCAATCACCCTGGTCACATATTCCAAGAATGAATGTGGGATCTCATCAAACATATTAATCACAATCAATCCAGGGCCTCTATACTTCAAACCACCTCAACCCTAAACTAATGGTTCCACCTCAGGGTCATACATCATTACCATGATGTATTGGTCTCTATCCAAGTTGTTCCAAGGCTCTAGGGTGTTTTTTCCAACCACAACTTCCAGGAATAGTAACTTAACCCCAACTGTTACATGGCTTCCAGGACTAGTAACTCAACCCCAATTGTTATAGGGCTTCTAGAGCGTTTCTCCAACTAGGCATTATAGGACTTGTAACTCAACCCACCTAGGGACTCCACAACATTTTTCCAACCAAGGCTTACAAACTAGTAGTTCAACCCACAGTTGTCTGTCGGGCTTTCAGATCGTTTGGCCAACCATGGCTTCTAGGAAAAAATAACTCAACCCACAACTATTGAAATCATGATAACCAACCATAAAAAAATAAATGGTTGTAAACCCACAACTCCATGGCTATACAATAAATGGAAAATCAAGGGAAAACCACATGCATACACCATGCATGACAAACATAGTGTGGAAATCATACACCCAACTCATTACCTGCAATCAAAACCCACTATAGTTGCTGATCCTGATGACCGCTTGCAATTTCCTACTCTTACTTTGACTTCTTGATTCAAATCACCAAGTATCCACACTATCCAAAAGTGCTTCAATAAAAACTCTAAGTATCCAAGAGTATGAGAGAGAGACAAAATAATTAGAGAGCTGAAAAAATGAACGCACAAAATATTAAGCCGAAATCCTACCAAATGATCCTTATAAGCCTTTTTATTAATGAGGCCTCTATTTTATTCATTTTCCATTATTTTCGTTCATTTTCCACTTGAGATGCAACATATGACTTTTCACCTTCCTTTTCTCCAATTTTCCATTATTTTCATAATTAAATGCGCCAAAACTATTTTTCTCCACTTTAATGCCTCTGACATTTCCTTCAGAAATTTCCTTTGGCCATAATAACAAAAAAGAACACTTGATAGGATTTTTTTCCCACCATTCAGATTCAAATACGTGTGCCATAAATCATGGTTATTATTTTAATTTTATTACAAGGAATTTTCACTAGGGATGTTACAGAACCCTCCCCCTTGGGGGAACACTGTCCTCGATGTTCAATGATGCCTACAAACCAACAAAATACGAAAAAAAGAATGTATGACCTATGAAGCTTTATAAAAGAGCTTGTTGCAGTATTTACAATGACCACTGTTAAAAACATGGCAACCATACCAGTTACTAGAGGTTTATAACTTAGCTCATTCTAATATTTACAAATATCAACCACATATACAACCATATCGTCTATGGAGCTTTATAAATTCATCTCAATATAGTACTTACAATAATATACACATATACACATTTTCTCAACCAACAACCTCAAGGATATGATGCCTGTATCAGCAAAAAGGGAATCAAGAGGCTCAAACATCCACCCTTAAAGTAATAACAAGTTTCACCTCCTTCTTAGGAAGTCCATAATCCACTGTGAAATTCAAATGTAGATCTAATGTCCAACGCTACAATCTGAAAATATTGTACCCTTAGTGAAAAATTACCCAATCATTGTTCTATGACACACTCCCCATGTGCATCTGATTCCAAATGGAAATGCTAATGACAAAAAAAATTCCATCCTCAGCCTTCCATTTTGTGCTACATAGTCCCTCGAGCAATCACATCACCCTCTTCAGTGCAGCCAAACACCTTCCAAGTTCCACTGTTACCCCCGTATCGGGCATTCCATCCCTTGGAAAGGCTTCCTCACATCAGAAGATAAGAAAAACAAGGCATTTCCTTGCCTTAGAACCATAATAATGATCATAGCATGATAATGGAAATCAAAAAACACTATTGGGTACCAGTCTCCCACAATGGCCCTACTCCTAAAATACTTTACCAGCATACTGCTACATGTTCCAATTTTGATTTTTGTTGTTACTAATTCTTGCAGTCTCTTTCAACCATCCCAAACTAGGCATTACATGCTTTCCTTTACCAAGAACATAATTTCCATTAGATTCAAAATAAATCGAAGTAACTTCAAATAATACCTCATTGGTAGCTTGTCAATAAGGTACACTTGCAACCTTGTTCACTTCTTGTCACGCAAGTCAAAATAGTTGTTTCATCAAATCGTGGTCTATAAACACATCACATATGGTTAGCTCCAAACACAACCATCATAAATTAAAATCATGAATCGCATTAAATCACCATAAACCATAATAATAAACCACCTGTAACCATCAGAAGTCAGAATCATATATCACATACATAATAGAACTGAAATAAAATATCGATAATTATCCTTCGTCGGTCATTACTTCTGCATTTGTTCTTTCTGTACACACACCGGATTAGTTTCCACACCCAGAAAGAACCCAGTGCACTTGCTTCTCTTTATTAATGTACACAAACACATAGTGTATAACACGTACATCCACAAAAGGCATACAACACTAGTCAATACATACACCCACACCCAGTGTACAACACAACACAATACATATACATGTACATATATTGAGTAAAACACAACCAATACACATATCATGACAACACGGCTACATACTGCACACACCTAGTTCCACATGTACACAAAAAAACATGTAAAACATGCACACAATACCATATGTACACAACAAAACATGTATAACATGCAAACAATACTACATGTACACAACGCAAAATATACGTTATGCACACAATACCACATGTATACTAGTACCGTACATACAACATGTACACAGTGCCACCTTTACAAAACACTTCCTATAAAATATGTGCACAGCATCACATGTACACAACACCAGCTACACAATGTGTATACAACACCAAATGTACATTGCACCTCCTATACAAGGTGTACACAATACCACATGTACACAACACCACATACACAACATGTACAGGACATCACATGTACACAACAATACATGTACGGCATGTACCCGACACTACTTGCATGCAACACCACTTGTAAAACATGTACACAACACCATATGTACAATGATGCACAAAACACAAAATGTACATAGCACCATATGTACATCAAAGAAACAACAACATATGTACATAACGTTGCATATTTAAGATGTGCATAACACTATATGTACATGCACAACATATCCAACATGTGCAAAACACCGCATATCCTACATGCACACAATATGATATGGAAACAACATTGCATATCCAAAATGCACATAACACCATCTATACTGAGCACCACATATGGAATATACACATAATGCCATAAATACACTAGGCATACAACATCATATACACACAATACTACATATGTTACATGTACACATCACCATAGGTACAATTAATGAATATAAAACATGGGAAATGTATACAAAATATTAGTATTTCACATCCATAGACCACACACATACCCCACAAGAAACCTTACTTCTAGTGTCTTTCCACAATCTATGCTTATCCTATCATGTCGCAAATCACATTACTTTGACTTCACTGATGTACCCCTCAACATTACCTGTCCATTACATAAACATACACACAATACAAGAATATAACATTAAATCATATCCACATGATATTGGCCTCATACATATGTCAAAGCTATTCTATCGCTTTATTCCTCATAAGACCAAGAACCTCTTCATGTCATTCACCTGCATAAGCAATCATCCCCCCACAAGAATGATCCTTGAAAACCCTTTCATATAGTGAAATAGATACATAGATACTATTACAGGTAAATTTGGGCATCACTCCTAGAACTCAGATTAGTACAAATAGGGTCTATCCTACACTTAATCAATTTCCAATATCCTTAACAAGTCATTTCATTAATTTTCTTTATCCATGAAAGTTTCATTGCTTTAATTCCATTTGAAATGCTCCATTGAGCCACCAACACACTCCTAGACTACAACAACTTCTTTGTAGAGCACTTACTCCCATGAAAATAAGTGTTACACTACATATAGGCCCACTTAATAGTACGTTGGTCGAATAGGAGCGAATTTTTCATAGGATTCCAGAAATCTTCCCACTTTCTAGTGGCTTCTAGAAGTGTTTCCAGCTATCATGCTATTTGATAACCTTGAATACAAACACCATGAAGCCATTAAATAACTTATCCTCCTATCAAATTTTACAAGGAAACCTCTTCATCCATTTTTGGAAATTCCATTCAAAGATCAATTAATGCCAAACTACCCTGATTTCCTATAAATTAAACACTTATCATATTGGAAAAGAGAGCAAGAGTTTGAATTTTGTAGAGTTATGTTGGTAAGATTATAGTTCTTTGAGGTATTTTTTGCAAGTACTTTTATGCTACTGGAGTAATGATGTTGATGCGATGAGGATATGACTGAAGCTCGAGCAAGTTGACATCGAATCGATCCAACTAGTTGTAACTTCTTCTTCTATATTATAATAAAGAGATTTGTTCCTTTCCTAATACATGTGTTCATGCTCTTGTTTATTTATTTTCGAATGCGATCGATTGAGTTTGATTAAGATGAAATATCATATGCCTTTATGTCATTTTATTTCTTTTGTTTGTAATTGCAGGTACCAATCAAACAAGTTCAGTTCGATTGAGAGCAATGAAAGTGACAAAATAAAGAAGAATAGTAATGAAGGATCACAATTAGGTGTTCTTCTCTTATATATTTATCTTAAGGAAAAGGTCAAGTGTCTTTCATCTATTGTTCTAAGCGCATCCACCAAACTTAGGGAATCTTGCCTATCTGTAGGTTTGATTTCCATAAGAAAATGGTGACTCCACGAGGGAACGATTGATCATAACTAGTGGTTTAATCCTTGTTTGTCAGCCTCTAGCAGACTTTACTTTCTTTATTTAAATCATTTGAATGTGTTTTGGTGAAAGAAGTGTGCCCGCTTGCCTATATTGAGATTCCTATAGCACCAACAGACTGTTGGTATTGGCACAGTGCTCTACAAAGCACTGTTGGCTTAGAGACAGTGCTCTGCAACACACTATCTCCCACTCACGGGTGTGTTTCTCCTATGAAAAACCAAAATTCATCATATTTTTGTGTTTTTTGATTCAGTTTAGTGTCTTGTTTATTGATTGTTCAAGTGTCTGATTACATTTAGAGTCCAGATTGTTTCTGCTATCCCTTCTCACTTTGGATGTCTATTTTTTCAATTTTTCTTCCTTTTTTATTTATCATTGTTGAAATAGATCCAAATTTTAAATTTACATTTGATTAATACTTTATTTTAGAAAAGAGGAATTTTTGTACTAGTCTTCATTTCTTTGGAAAGTATTAATTGTTGTTTATGAAACATAGTTTATTTTTCCTTCATTCACACTAAGAATAAATAAAAAATAAAAACATGCATTTGCATATAGGGTTTGTGAGTGTTGCATAGGAATAGTTAGGGAATTTTCATCTAGATGTGTTTATTTTTTATTGCTTATGATCTGATTGCTCTATATTTTGTAGCTAAGGTTTTCATTGTCGAAATTGAATTGAAACAAATTCTTATCATCTTTGTTGCATTCTAGGAATTTCGAATACATCACCCAGTGAACGTGAAAGGAAATTTTCTAAGAAATATCAACTTAAAATTTATCTCAATTAACCTAAGGGGGCATTGTCACTTAATGATAACATTTAGAGGTCTAGCCTAGAGACGTCTTCTAGTGTCATAGAGCATATCAAATTTTGTTAATTTTCTGTGATACATTCCGTGGGTGATACCTCATCCCACGTACGTAAGTATATCAGAGCACGTACATGTACCTTGAGTATATCGGGTGGTGTTCTAGTATGAAAAGTATAAGGGGGTGCTCTCACTATGTGGTTTCGCATTAGACAGTGATAGTATGGATTGGGCCTCCACGTACCATCAAGTATATTTGGGAGGAAAACGTAAGGTTTCTTACCATCCATAGGTAACCAAGTCGACCGTCTTGTATACTGTGATACACCAAACAAAACATTTGAGAAGATTGCTTGCACGTACATAAGTCCTTGGTTTTCTAGGGCAGTATATTGTAGTTCAAAATTTCTTGGTAATTCTTTTGCATAGAATTACCCTCTTTTTGTTTTTTTATTTTTTGTAATAAATCAATCAACAATCATGGAATAAGATCAACCCTTTCCTCTTCGTTCATGTAGGAAAATGAATAAACCACCTTTACCGCTAGAAGCCATACCTAGTCGGTGAGGGTGAGCTCATCCTACCGAGTCCGGTACCTCTGGTGCTTCATCTTCATCTAATTTACTAGATTCATCTAATACTTTTAGTATCAAGTTTCGTGTCATTTCTACCGATCCCAATTTACCTGCTACTATCGAGACAAAGCCCTCACAGTTACCTAAGGACACTGAAATTCAATCCAATGAAATGCTAAATCCAGAACCCAACGTTTTTCAACTAGAAATTGATCCAAAAACTGTTGTTATTTTAGTAAAATATCTTCATCCCTAATTTGAACAAAAATAATTTTTTCTCATCCCACAAGACGATAAACAAGCTCATATTCAGTCATCTGTAACTATTGAATCTTCCTCTTTACTGTAGATTCTACTACCTGAAATTTATCTCAGGTCTGGTGGTGAAGTAGAACGACCTGGTTTGATTTCAATTGATGAAGAACCTCACAAAGAGACACCCCATACAACTCCAAGTTAATTTGGGTTATGTATTGATCTTTATCCGTCTTTTCATTGTTTACCCTACACTTCTCCTATTGATCTTTCTCAATATCAAGTTCCCAAATATTCTTTAGGGTATTTAATCGGTCATTAAACCATGGATGAGACAACATCCCATGTTGTACCATCTATTATAGTTGCGACAAAATATAATACTCCTACATCTTCAATGTTTTCTACAACACCTGAGTCTCATCTTTATGGTGGTCCATCGGTCCCAAAAAGTTACCATGCTTTATCTACAACCAACTCTTGTTCCTCATCTAGTCCATGGACTTCACCCATGTCATCATATGGAATTTTATTTGGTTCCTCTCTTACGAGTGCTTAATGGCCTGATCCTTTATTTACATCTTCAACTCAGCATCAGGTTAGTCCATGAGATTACAATCCATCTTATGAAGGTGAGTGTGTTCAATATCCTTATACTCCATATGGTGGGGGGCAAACCATGTTTACCTCATATGGAAATACTCCTTCATTTTCAGGTCATTCTTATTATGGAATTACTATTTTTCAATGGTAGACTACCTTGAATGTTCAACCTAAAATGGTTATGTACCAATATCAACTAATTCAACCTATTCCATCTATACCATCTATGCATGTTATTACTTCTTTGGCCGTAGCAAAGCCTTCTCAGGCAGGTCCTTCAACCCTTTACCCTCAAGTTTCGGGTCTATAGAATTCGCCTTCCCAGGATGGTTTACAACAAAAGTCTGTATCAGGAATTTCACAACCACATGCTAGTATACCCTTGTCACAGGTGTCTACTGGTATAAGTTGCTTATAAAGTAATTTTTTCCATATATCACCAATGTCATGGCCAAAGGATGTGTTATCACTTAAGAGCAAGTAATTTCTGGTGCCCAATATCTAGATTTTATTTATACCTAGTCTGGCATGCTCTATGAAAATATTCAAAATGCACTGTGACGAAATTTTATTGTTCCTCCTCCTCCATATGGTAAGGTCATTCATGTCGACGATAGTGTGATTGGTTCTACTAGCACTCAACCAGCAAGTCGACCATTTTTTTTCCACACTTGATGTGTCCAATCAAACCCTTGTTGCATATCATCCAACATCTTCTTCCTAAATACATTTCCTGTCATCTGACAAGGGAAAAATAAACAAGCAACTCAGAAGTAAGAAGAAAGGGAAATATTTAAAAAAAAAAAATTACGCCCTTATGAAAGTTAATTTGATAGACTGGGTACTTCTGGGAAACATCGTTAGCCCTGTTTGATATGTAATGAAGAGAATTTTGTGTGAGACTATCCTCACCTCTCAGAAGTCTTGAAACTTCTTAAGACTTATCCCATATTTGTAGTGTTTACAAACTCTTTTCTGAATGCTGAAACACATATGGTTGCTATGGTTCCCACATCCAGTTCACAAGTTCTTATGTTATCCGTTACTGAGCCCAAAACTGATTTTTTGGTGTCCAATCGAATTAAATATTACAACAATCCTCCTTTGTCGTCAAATATTCAGGCTATAGATTGACATACTACTTTCAATTCAACTTCCTCTCATTAAATTATGCCACCTATTATTCTTGAGTTAATAGTAAATCCACGAAAGAGAGTCGTTCATGAATCGACTTTCAACCTTCAAGATCATGCAACTTAAAATTATAACATAGTCGAAGATATGGCTCAGTCGCCTTCTTCTATGTCGATGCCTGAGGTTCTTCATAATTGTCCCGCCCTAAAGCATGCTTTCTTGTCGGAAATTGGTGGAATCGATCGGAAAAATTCTAATCTTCTAGTATTTAACCATGTAGGCTATGTGCCACAATTGCAAGAACAATTAGCATTTTTTATCTAAGTAAATGTACTGACTCACCTCATTCATCGGCCTATTATTGATGAAGGTGCATCTACTTCTATCATGTCTAAGAGTTGCCAAAAACCACTTGGCTCACCACCTTTATCACAATCACATACGACATTGAAATATTTTCACAGTCGTACATATAATATTATGTAATTCTCAGTAACGTGCAAGTCGAACTAGGGGGGAAAATTGTTACTATTGAACTATAGGTTGTTGAAAAAACCCTTGACTACAAAATTTGTGCTATGGATGCAGTTGTATGTACTTACTTTCGCATGTTTACCTACCCCCATAAAGGTGACATCACAGTCGTCGATCAAGTCAGCTTCTTCATGTCTGGTTCCCAGGAAAATGGAAGCCTTCCATTCGTTTAGGGACCCCCGCCATCTGTTCAGAATATTCATGTAGGAATCGTTAATGATTCTTCCCTAATGGGCACCTTTTCATTACCATCACCTCTGACATTGGCGGAAATCACAAAAATAGAAACTTGCAATATGATATCTTCCACTTCATCTGATTTAAGGAAGGTTCCCAATGATTCCAAAATAGATAGGTTTGGTGTAAATATGCCACTAAGTCCTATCGAGCTCACATACCAATAAATATTTTTTGTCTTGTGCGGCCAACCATGATCATTTGTTGCCAACTCTTTGGATCGATCATTATTTGGATTATGGTAATTATTGTAGCCTTTTTCACATATATTCCCAAGTGATGAGAGAATTATGGAATCCATGATTCCAGAAGAAGAACGATGGGTAGATTCACATCACCGATCCCATCTTCCAGATTCAATTAAATATAGTCCAACTAAACTATATCACCCTCCAGTTGTTGATTTATTTACGAATTCCATATTTATCCACGTCGTCAATTCTGATAGAAACCCATCAAATATTTAAGAAACAATTTCTATTGATCTTTGAACCAAACATGATGTAGTAGAAAACATTCATGCTAGCACTTCACTTGGTCTTATGAGATAATGTCAGGCATCGATTCCAGTATCATTGAGCATGATATTAAAATGTACCCTCGTGTCAAACTGGTATGAAAATTCCTCCATCATGTTCATCCTAAGAAGGTTGTTTTCATTAACGCATAGGTTGAAAAAAAATTACGAGCTGGTTTTATTTACCCTATTCCTCTTACAGATTGGGTTTCCAACATTGTTCCTGTCATGAAGAAACAAGGGAAAATTAGAGTGTGTGTTAATTATCGAGATGTTAATCATGCTTGTCCAAATCACAACTATCCCACTACCTTTATCGAATAAATCATTTACGAGTGTGGTAGATGTGAAATATTTTCCTTCATGGATGGTTTTTCTGGTTACAAAAAGATCAATATTCTCCTTGAGGACCAATATAAAATTACTTTTATCTATCCTTGGGGCACATTCAATTATCGAAAACTCCCTTTTGGTTTAACGAATACTGGGGAAATATTTCAAAGGTCCATTAATTATGTCTTCCATGACATCAAACACATTTTTCAACCTTATCTGGATGACTTGCCTGGCCATTCACGGAAACGGGCTGACCACTTGGTACATTTGAGAGTCATATTTTTATGATGTTGTCACTATAAAATATGCCTCAATCCACACAAATGTGTGCTTTGTGTTAGTTCTGATCATTTTCTTGGTTTCATCATGTCAAAAGACAGAATTCAACTTGATCCCTTGAAGGTCCAGGCCATTATATATTTGTTTGCATCTTCCAACCTACTTTAGTTATAGAGGCTGCAAGGGAAGTCTAAATTTCTAAGGGAATTCACTCCCAACTATGCTGAAATGTCCGAAGGATTTAATTGACTCTTGAAAGAGGGGACTCCCTTCCATTGGGATGAGGTTGCGCAAGCTTCTTTTAGTGCTCTCAAAGATACCTTGATCTGAGCATCATTTTTGTATCCCCCAAATTATTAGAGTGATTATTTCCTGTATCTCACTGCTGGAGATACAACCACCGACATGGTTTTTGTCAAGGAATAAGATGGGATTGAAAATTCGATCTATTATTTGAGTTGCAATATCAATGATATGGAGGTTAAGTACACTTATGTTGAGAATATATCTTTTTTAGTCGTTCAAGTTGTACAAATATTTATCCATTATATCCTACTCCGAAAGATCATTTTCATTTTGGATTTGAACCCTATGACATACATTCTACCACGTCAATTCCTGGGGGAAAATACTCAAAATGGATAGTTATTTTGTAGGAATTTGATTTGGAATTCATCAAGTCCAAGTCAAAGAAGTCTTTAGTTTTCACTAAGCTTATTTGCGACCTTCCCTCTAATAGCAATGATTCTACATGACAACCATCCATTCCATATGAGTCTTTGTTTTCTATTGCGTCATCTGACCTATGGCATGGTGCTTTTATGATCTATCTCCAGCCCCAAACTTTCTAACCCAATACCTCTCACTCGCAACAACAACGTATTCTATACCAAGCCAAAAATTATCTTATTGTCGAAGATGCACTTTATCATCATGGTGTCGATATGCTTTTATGTAGGTGCCTCACTCATGAGCAGGCCGAGAAAATTTAAAATGATTTCCATGCTAGTACCCATGGTGGAAATTTGTCCCATTTTTCTACCACGCAGAAAATTATTCGTGTTGGTTACTTCTGGCCTAGCATATGTCATGACTGCATTCTCATGGTCAGAAGTTTCCATGCTTGCCAAATATTTGATCGTAAAACCAGTGTGCCACCAACACCAATGAATCTTGTCATCGCTGTGGGACCATTTTCCAAATGGGGCATTCACTTCATGACATATAACCCTCACTCGACTGGGGGACATGGCTATATTATTGTCACCATTGATTATTTTACCAAGTGGGCCAAGGAGATACATACATTTAACAACACAGGCAAGACAACTGTATTATTTTTCTTTAACCATGTGATTAGTCAGTTCGGCGTGCCACAAGCCATAGTTACAAATCATGGAAAGCACTTTTGTAACCACATAATGACTGAGTTGACTGCAAAGTTAGGAATATTTCATGATAGGTCTACCCCTTATTATCTGCAAGCTAATGGATAAGTCGAAGCCATCAACAAAATTCTTAAGCATATGTTTCAACAAATGATTAGGGTTCATAAATAGAACTGACATTTAATACTATACTGGGCTTTGTGGGCTTACCGAACCTCGGTGAGAAACACAACCGGATTAATTTCCTTTCAACTAGTTTATGTTCTGGAAGTTATCTTACCATTTCAATGTGAAATTTCATTGTTGAAACTCATGATTGACTTACTACCTAACACTTTAAGAAAGAGGCACGTCTTTTAAATGCCATCCATCTATATGAAATGTATCATGGAGCCACATTGGCCAACGAAGCATATAAAAGGCGAATCAAGGCGCAATATGACTACAATGTCAAGCTTCACACCTTATCGAAAGGACACCTAGAAAATTATAGCCATTATGGCATCATCCCTATATTTTCAAGTGTGTTTCTTGCAAAGTGCACCTATTATTTCATAGATTATAATGGGATTCCATTATCGCAGTTCTATCTTAAACATTACTACACTTGATTCTAAATAGTAAACATTGTATGATAATGTCTATATGCTTTGATTGAGTGTCTGTAATAGTGTGTATTTTAATATGTTTCATGTGGCGATTAGTAACCGCTTTTAATTTTTTTGCAGATGTCAGAATATTCAGAACCATTTTTTGGTTATGCCGATGGTGCTAGTCGTAGTATGCAAAATCTATCTTCTACAGCATGGGCCATCTTCGGTCCAAGTGGTGAGTTATTGAGTTTCCAAGGGATTTGTAGCAGTCGATCCACCAACAATATCAATGAGTATAGCACATTGATCGAATTCCTCTCTAATGTCATTTCACTTGGAATTCACAGCATCATCATTAGGTTCGACTCACAACTTGTCGTACTACAACTTACTAGTGTTTATACTGTCTAAAATCCATCTGTTCATCGCATGTTCCTTAGAGTTTGCCTTTTGGAAATAAATATTTCTTACATCCAATATCAACACATTTCCAAAAAAATTAACACATTGACTGAATATTTAGCAAATTACATGTTAAACAGACATTTGCAACATATGTAAGGACAAATTTTCAATTCACATCACACAATTCAATAGGATTTCACATAGCCATAAGAAAACATTGAAAGTAAAATATATAGGTAATCGAGTTTTTTACAAAAATATGTGTCCAATACACGTTGGTCACATGATCTCGAAATGTATGCAGATATATCAAATCCTAAGTAGATCTAGTGGTGCTTATGATAGCAGGTCACTGCTTGAGCTATCATGTGCAATAGTCTCATTGATCATCTAAGAACACCAATAGTATCATGTTACAGCCTAATCATAACTCCTTGATCTAGATATCTAGTTTCCTGATAGTCAACCCCTCTACATGTTTTTATAACTTAGCCAGAGTCTCAGTAAAATTCAAATCCCAAAGGATTTCTCTCCCAACATCCCTCTCTGCTAGTTCATCCGTCCACTATGGATGACCCACTGGTCTAACAATACCCACATATGAATACATAAAAAAAGAAAGAAAATTTAGTCTTTAAAACATCAAAAACACAATAAATATGTAAAAAACCCAAAAAATCAAAAAACATGGTTAAAACATTTTACCTATAGCAACCCATTGAGCGCATGCTGGTAACATCAAATCTTTGTCACCGCAAAAATCCACCCCTACATATGGATGCTCCTTTATGATGATATACTGTGGTTAGATCCAAGTAAATAATGTAGTAGAGAAGGATTTCGATGAATAGCGAGCATGTCTAGCCATCAACTCTACCCATTGATGCATCCCTAGATCCCTAGGACCAACTACACACAGAGTCACATGATGTGGCTACATTAATGGAATTCGCTCCAGAATGAAAGTGATCAGGATCGATCCATAGATAAAATTCTTCGTCCTGCCATGTTTCACTTTGGACAGTTGTTCTTTGATGTAAGAAAGTACTCCTTCAGCCTATTTGAACACAGACGGCTTGAGACACTTAAGTGTATACTACATATATGATATATTAGCAACATGAAGTGTCACGCTTCCAACTAACTTTGAAATGGTGAATAGGAGCGGTAAAAACGGCATATCATGCACATCCCTAATGTTTATATCTCCAACCTTGCTAGGCTTTGTACCTTGCCAAAAAAATTGTCGAATTTAATCCTTCACTGTCTCACCTCCACGGAAGAAACTCACAAAGGAAATGGCGGCACCATGTCTCAACGGACTTGTCAGAAAGTAAATATCATCAACTAATATTGATAGGAATTATTCCCAATGTGAAATTCTAGTTGTGTCGAATCCGATAAGAAAATCATGAACTACAGTATTTCCAAATGTTGCCTCACCCCTGATAGTTTAAAGTACTTGAGTAACCCGCAGTATTTGAGCGCTCTCACAGTGATAGTATCATTTAGGGAAACCATATTTTATTCTTCATGTTCTCTTTCTCTCCATGTAAGTGACATTCTGATCCAATCAAAGGCTGCAATTAAACCATAATATTAGTTAGGATCCATTTCATGCAAAAAACTAAATATATTTTTGGCATAAAACAGAAAACAAATTTCTCAATTGGTCCTAGGGCATTGTAGATTTACCCTAGGAGCCCCAAAACCCTGACAAATTTGCATGAAAATGTAAAATAATGATACCAAAAGAAAGAAAAAGGTTAGATCCCTTACTTGGTCCTTATGAAATGAGAAATGGTCCACAAAATCTGTCGCAATGAACTACTGATGTTCAAGGGAAAAACTAGCTCAGAGCACTTAAAAAATTGAATGGTAAAAGTGAAATGGTATTTTTATTTAAATAGTATATTTTTTTATGCATATTTAATGAAAGTATCAAGTTTCACTTTCACTAGACTCATTAAAACATCACATAGAGATGGATTCACCTGAAGGGTAGAATTATACATCAAGCATATGTTATCCTTCTCAAGCTTGTTAAAAAATAAAGAGGTACTCGTTAGCAATGACAGGGAAAATGAGAAAGGGATAAATCACTTTATGGTAGCAAGTCTCTCTTGAACATGAAAATCATTCACTTTATATCCATGGATGTTGGGTTGGGTTATCTGATTGATAGTCTATCATACCATCAATCACTTTGGTTTTGGGTCAATGATGCGAACTCATTCAGTATGGTCGATATTTTCAAGAGAAGCCACTCAATAATTCCTCATATTTTTCAATACTCATAAACCTTCATTTCATGACAGTAATCCCTAAATATTGCTTCATTAGTTACATTCTATCTCTGAAATTATTAATCCTTTTCTGTGTTGTTGATGGGGGATACATCAAGGCCCTCCTACGATGAGTCACTTTATGTCGACATCAACTCATCATCCAGGAAGTCGACTTAGAAACACCCTTTCAGTACCTTGAATCTTGCATAGATCAATCACAAGTTTCTCGTTTTTGATGATAGGTTGAGATCACTAGCCTTTGACGAAAAGACTTTGTATGATGTGCGACATGAAATCATCTATTCACACCATATAGATTGTACTGTAGTACCTTGAGAACAATTATCATCATCGGTGGTTTCTCTCGCATCCGTTAGCGACTTACATCAATGGCCAGTAATCATAAATTTCATTCCCATGTTCGACTTCAGATAACACATTCGAATGTTTAGAATCATACTTGAGCGATCGAGTGAATGAGATAGAAGACCCCGAATCTAGTTTCATCCATATGGGTTTCAATTTCAGGAGTAGTACCACCTCATTCATACAATGGATTTACACAAATGGTCATCCTATCATGGAACTATATCTGTAGATGAATTTCTAATGTTATGATAGTTTATGTGTTGAGTATGTGTATACCTCCCTTAACAATTCATGTCCAAGATGAAAAATATATCATGATATAATGTATTTTAATTGATGCAGGTCATCGTCTACTTCAGATCCTACTCATCACATCGTAAAGAATGTCACTCAACATTATCATTTTTGACTGTATGCTTTAGGTGGCAGCTATTACAGGTCAATTTGGGCATCACTCCTAAAACATAGATCAGTACAAATAGGGTCTATCATACCCTTAATTAGTTTCTACTTTCCTTAAACAAGTCATTCCATTAGTGGTCTTTATCCATGAAATTTTCATTGCTTGAAGTCTAGCTAAAATGCTCCATTGAGACACTAATGCACTCCTAGACTGTAGTAAGTGATTTGTAGATAACTTACTCCCATGAAAAGTAGTGTTGCACAACATCTAGGCCTAATTAACAGTGCATTGGTCGATTGGGAGCGAAGTGTTGAGAGGATTCTTGGAATCTTCCAAATTTTTAGTGGCTTTTAGAAGTGCTTCCAACTATCATGCTATTTGATAACCTCGAATATTAACACCATGAAGCCATTAAATAAATTATCCTCCTATCCCATTGAAGAAGGAAACTTCCTCATCCCTTTTTGGAAAATCCAATGAGTGATAAATTAATTCCCAACTACCCTCATTTCCTATAAATTGATCAGTGATCATAGTGTAGAATAGAGAAAGATTTTGAATTTTGTAGGGTTATGCTGGTAAGATTATAGCTCCTTAAGGTATTTCTTACAAGTACTCTTATTCTACTAGAGTAATGCTTCTGATGTGATGAGGATAGTACTGAAGCTGGAGTGAGTTGTCATCGAATTGATCCAACTAGTTGTAACTTCTCCTTCTATATTATAATAAAGAGATTTGTTTGTTTCCTAATATATGTTTTCATGCTTTTATATACGTATTTTCAAATGCAATCGATTCATTTTTAGTAATATGAATAGATGATATGCCTTTATGTCATTTTTGTCTTCTGTTACTAATTATAGGTACCAATCAAACATATTTATTTCGATTGAGAGTGACGGAAGTGACAAAAGGATGACGAAGAATAATGAAGGATAACAAGTAGGTGTTCTTCTATTCTCCGTTTATCTTAAGGAAAAGGTCAGGTGTCTTTCATCTTTTGTTCTAAGTGTGTCCGCCACACTTAGGGAAACTTATATATCCATATATATATATATATATATATACATATATATATATATATATATATATAAAATCATTATCCTATAAGACAACGACATAAATACACACATATATACATCTAAACATTTATTATCAAACAAGCATGATCCATGATGACCCTGTCAGACATGACATACATATACACATACATGTATACTTATATAAACACCAACATGACTATGATCGCATAACAATTACCAGATATCATAAGTTGAAGGTTAACGGAAATTCACTTACACATGAACAATATGAGAAATGTTGAGAAAAACAAATCCAAATATACCTAGGGCATCTTAAATCTTAGATCCATTTACTTTACCTACTCTTCCACTGTCTATTTACCCAATGGAATCAACCAATCCGGCCAAATTTTATATTCTTACCTTCTCTTGTACTTACTCATGCAGAAATATCAATTAGCTCTCCTCTTCCCCAAACCAATTCCTAAGACTCAAAGCATAAAAGGAAATAACAAGAACAAACAAGAAGAAGAAAATTAAAAACCAATAGAAATATGACACCGCAACACAGTGGCAAGGCCTTGCTACAGGCATAAACAAAGCCAAAAATCAAATGCAACAAATCAGGAAGACCAAAAGCACAAGAGTCCCAACAAATGACTTGCCTCAATCCCCCTAGTTCCCAAAGCTTCCAAGGGAAAGCTCAACCCCAACCTTTTCAAATATTTCATGGCAGTCTCTTTTTCCATGCAATCCCCTACATGATACTGCCATAAATGCATAACTTTCAGCACATAAATAAATATAACAATATACTAGTTATCTTACCTTGTTCTTCCAAGCATTTTGAGATGTAACTAAACATACATTTAAGCCATATGTACCAAACATAAATACAATATATATATCAATTCTAAATAAAATTTTACCAAGACTAACAACCATGTCATAATTAACAATTAACTCACATCCATCAGTCATAATACATAATGCTACAGCTATCACCTACTTAAACTCAAATATATACTAGATATCTCAACACATATTTGTTACCACAACCATCTTAAAACAATACCATTTCTTCATGCAATCTTATATACACATATATTCTTATCATGTAGTTAATCAAACATTCAAACAACTTGCAAACATATCATGTTAAATAAATCAAATAGATGACGTACTAGACACCAAATCACTCAAACACCAATATACTACATAATTAAACATTCAGGCACCAAGTATACGACATAAGAAAAATCATACCTTAATGTCTCTCAGGGGAGGCTATCTTGTCTACACCATCAATCTAGTTAGCATGATATAACTTCAGAACACATCAACTCAAGACTAAGTAAGATCATGATATCCATAACAATAAACAACTAACATGTTCACATCATAAGCTCATAAACAATTATTTATAAAAATCACATATGCAAAGTGAGTACGATATTACAACGCACTGTCATAATTAGGTCAAATCATGCCTGAAGGGCATAACTCTGACTATCAAGTCATTAGAATGTAAAAACAACAAGTTATATACCATGCTCATAAAAAATATGTAACCTAATCATCAAGGTAGCTATAATAAAATAACATCAAGTTAACCCATAACAATCTCATCAACAACATGTAACTAATCTAACATAAAACAACAATAGTGATGCATACAACCACATGTCTCTATCATTCATTACTATCTGACACATGTACATATAATTGTGGTAATAAACTCTAAACTATAATGCATGTAACCATAACCTCAATAGAATTAAAGGAATACTCGTAACTGTAATGTATATAAAAATCCCTAAACTACACACCTAAAAGCCCAACATCCAAACATGTATGATGACATGGTCTTGCCTCAAGGTCCAATGTTGCAAATTCACTTTTATGTCTACATATCATGCTCTATATTAGTCAACACATTAGCATCATAGCAAACCAATATCATCATGATGTCCTAATTTCATACAATTACTTTATGCACAACAACTTTTGACGATATCAATGCATGTCGCACATATGACATCACACAAAAAAACAAACATGGATAAAAAAAAATCATGACCAATATGTAACCCTAGCATAAACAATAAATGTGTGTACAATACATAGTAATATCTAAACAAGTTTTCACAAACAATACACAAGAATGCGCTACCCATAACCAACAAACACTCATGACAACATGTAGACAACAACACCATAAACACTTCCATGGAGGCACCACTACCACCATGGCCAACACAACATACAAAAAAAAAGAAAATATAGACCACAATGATTCTAATAACATATGAAACCAACATAAATGCATGATCAACATGCTACTCATCTAGTCCAAGGGTTGAACCACGCGTTGATACCACTTTGATACACCCTCTTCCCACATCTAGCCATATAGGCATCCAGCTGGGGTAAAAATGTGATAAGAGGCTAATAATATGATATTCAACCTCCTAGATGACGTGAAGGAAGTGGAACTCATGAAAACATGAAAAATAGACCTTATACATCATCAGTGACATCCCCAGGAGCTAACCCAACCTTCGAGGCCCCTTACCCCTACGTCACATGTCACCTTTTGGCCACTTTGATCAATATTAGTAGGAAATACACTACATTCCAATGGATGGGAGGCTATAGCCATAGGAATAACAATGCATTCCCCTGGATAGGGCCCCAAATAGTTAGTTATGTGGCTATAACTTTGGGACTTGAGCCACCTTTTTAGGCCCATAGCCTAGGTCACTACCCAAAACTTCATGAAAATTTTACACATGATAAATAACAATAGAAAAATGATTTAGAAGAAAAAATATCATAAAGGACTCAACCGTACCCCTACTGGCCATTACAGGAATTTTGTCAAACATGTCCCAAACATTAAATCTACAGGTGTAAACAAAAAATTTAAACATAAGGGTCTCATACTTATCTAATTTATGCAGGGTAAAATCTTAATACCCTTAACCAAGATTTTTACTTCAGCTGATAATTAGAGTTGCATTTAATTAAAGACGTTAAAGAACTGAAATGAACAATTGTAGCTATAAAGAAAAGGAACATAAATGAACAAGATCAAAAATCATAAGAACACGTCGTTTGATGATGGAGTTCGTCCAAGAGGGACTACATCTCCAGGCCTCGGTGTCAAGATGGGTAGGCTACTGCATTATGTGTTGTATGAAGAAGATTTACATGGATGTGCTTCCCTATGACATACAAGGAAAAATTTCCCTCACACAGGAGTGGCTTGAATTCTTTAAGAGATGTTCCACTATAGAAATCTCATACATAAAGAAAGACTCCTATCAGTATGACCATAGCTGACGTGAAATAAGTATGAGTATCCTGCCAATCCTAGCAAACAAGGGATCTCAACAATACACATATGAAAGAGAGTATCCCGCCAATGTGGCATAAAAGGGACTCATACATGACACAAATCCATAGCTGAAAGTACATCAATAACAACACAAAACAAGATCCCACGACTCATGTATCAACCGGGATCCACAAGACATAATGCATCTCAAAGAGAAATAAATGAAGAAGTACATGGAATCCACATCATATACCTCATGCTACCATTTGATGAAGGCTGCGGCTTTGCGGCTGAATCTAAAAACACCATCAATCTTGTGGCGTCAAAAAAGGTGAAAACGACTACTCACATGTGGAAACCTGACAGCAACATAACCCACTTCCAAAAGGGGCTGAAAAATTAAAAAATTAGATGCAGAAATTGAGTACACCATCAAACTCGTGGCGTCGAGTAGTGCTAAAACGACATAAAATTTTTCCCATTTGGATAGACTCAAAATTTCACCCTCCTGAAATTTGGCCTCAATCAAGGTTTCGCCTACCTCTTTTCTGGCTCATGGTTCCACATGACCTGCAATAAAAAAATCATAAGTCTGGAAATCCATACATCTCCTCGGATTCTGTGCCCATGCTTTGCTGCAAAATAGCATTAATACTCAGAAAATTCGTGCTCCATCTTCCTCCTCTTTGGCCTTGGCGCACTTGTAGAAATTTGAGTTTAAATAACAATTGTGGGAAGAGTTTACAAAGTAAATTCTGTTGGCGCATTGGTAAAACTGGAATGTTGTAGAGGAGGGGGGGGGAGGGGGGGTAAAATCCCGACGCTCCTAAAATGGTCACGTTGTTTTTTAATTGGGCACATTTTTGTTTAAATTTGGGAGGGGTCGGGCCCGCCTTAGGCGGCCAGCCCAACTACCCCGACAACATATGTTATAAATGGTGGCATAAAATATATTTTAAATGTGGTTTTTTATAATAAATATATAACATATACTTTATTTATATGTTTCAATGTTAAAAAAAGTTGGTTGGGGAATGTCGTGGTGTCCAGTCTCATGGTGTTGCAGGATATGGATCCGCCGTGTGGGCAGACTAGTGGACCCACCGGTGGTGGGTTTGACTCCCATCGGCTCCAATATAAATATAACGTATATTGTGATATGGTGTGGGGAGGCTAGTAGGGGTCGTGGCCTGCCAGCCTTTTTTTTTACAATAAATTTTGTTACATAAACAAACCAAATATTTTTAAAAATTTTGATTTTCGATCAAAGGAAGAAAATTAACTAGGCAACAATTTTTCCCAGAACCTCACCTGAGTGTGCCAGAATCTGGTGGCCAGGTTTGGTCCAAATTGCGTCCTCCTTAAGGCTTCCCAGTCACCAAGTCAACCTAGAACTTTGACCGCTCCTAACTCCTTCATACGGACTCGAAATATAGTGCCATCTACGCCATTGGAATCAGAAAGACGAGATCTACATTCTGAGCCTGCTTTCAGAGATTTTCAAACACTTTCATTTTTGAGCCCTCTGTGGTGAGCCACTTGTACTTGTACTTTTTTAATCCACCTGGATCAATCCTCCCCACTAAGGAGATTTTGGTCCTCCAAAAGCATCAAGATTTACCTATCATCAACTATCTACAAATGTCGTTGAAAGGCACATCCCCACATGACTCCTTCACCTGACGTACTTCTGAATCAAGATGCAAAGCCAACACCTGCAACTGCAAAAATGCAAATTTCTGAAAAGGCACATCCCTTGAAGACTCCTTCACCTCACGTACTTTGGAATCAAGATGTAAAGCCAACACCTGCAACTGTGGAAATGAAAATTTCTGAAAAGGCACATCCCTTGAAGACTCTTTCACCTCACGTACTTCAGAATCAAGATGTAAAGCCAAAAACTGCAATTGCAGAAATGTCTGAAAAGGCACATCCCTTGGAATTTGTTGCAACAAAAATATTTGAGAAGGCACATCCCTTGAAGACTCCTTCAGTTCTATCCTTCGAAATCGGAATGTGAACACCTACCTAAAGCTGCAACGAACATTACATTCTCAATGTGACCAACAATGACCCAAATATCTCCATACTTGCCATGAGTTTATAATATGTACTCAGTGGTCAAGCTTACAGCGAAATGGAAATCATATCTCAACAAAATTACAAAACCAGACCTCATCGTCGCATTTCGAAGTGATGGAAAAAATCTTCATCACCTTTACATGAAAGAAATGCATCAAACGACTCATAGAACATGACCAAAACATAATCGTCACATCTCAAAGTGATGGAAACACATCATCACTTTTACATGAAAGAGATCTAACACACGACTTATAAAACAAGGCCAAGAAAAATATCATGGTCGCTTAAACGAGTGATGGAAACACATCATCACTTTCAAATAAAAATGCGACAAATGATTTACAATATGGCCATGACAAGCTTAATATCTCTAAAAAAAAAATCTAGAAGAACCACTTCTCATTTATTAACATGAGTGGATCATTTCCCTGTGGTGAACTTGCTTGTTGATCAGCGCTTTCGACTAGTGTATGCACGGGCACTTTGTCTTTAAGGCGTTGCTCTGGATGAAGTTTCTATCACGTGGCTCTTTGGTGGCCACTTCGGTTGCAATGGGTGCAAAAGTTATTTTTCCTCCCAACTTGCTTAACCGATTTCTTTTCTTGTTGGGGAGAATGATTTTCATTCCTCTTCCTCCTTTGTGTTGCCATCCTCTTCTAGCACTCAGAAATCACGTGGTTATTTAAACCACAAAAATAACAAGTTTTACGATGCCATATTTTATGACCATGGTTATCAACATTATTATAGTCAAAATGCACTCTGGAATAATGAGACTTAGTATACCTTCTGGGGTGGTCTTTGGTGCGATCATGATGATGGGAGCTCGCCTCGGTTCGTTCACTATAATGTGCACTCTCGTGGAATGATGGCAAAGTGTCCCTATCATTCCTCTTCCTTGGAGAGTTCATCATTATTTGTTTTCCCTTGATGTACTTTGAACATCCTTTTCCAGTGTACCCCAAACCTACATAACGAGGTCATTGCACAACCTCCAATGGTTCGGTTATGCCTTGGCCATGAATGCAAATTCCTCCTCCTTTGTGACCCATTTTGGTGAGGAGTCTCATGCCGGTACTTGTGATGGGTATCTCCACACTTCCAACTGAAATTATATCATGTGAAGAAACTGAAGAAAAATCAAGATTGTTTACCTTAGGTGTTGATTGTGAAGCAGATGAAGAACGTTGTTGTAAGCCCTCGTTACGCTTCAATTCTGTCAATGCCTTTGACATGGCTTGTAGTTGAAGCTGCATCTACTACATCTCCTCCTTCTCTTTCTGTAGGAATTATTTTAAGGCATCATGATCTCTTTGAAGAGTTTCTTTGTTGCGTTTCAAATATTCCCATGCCTTTGTTGTGGCTTGCAACTGAAGCTGCAGTTGCTACTTCTCCTCCTTCTCTTCATGTAGGAATGCCTTCAAGGCTTCATGATCTACTTGCAGAATTTCATTGTTGCACTTCTAATCTTCCCACGCTTCTGTTGTGGCTTGCAACTGAAGCTGTAACTATTGTTTGTCCTCCTTCTCTTTGTGTAGGAGGGTCTTCAATTCTTCATTCTCTACTGCTTGTTTTTCGTAAGCCTCATACAATATGTTCGCTTTCTTGGACACCCTGAGCATGGTTTTATACATGTCCTTGACACTCTCCATGGCTCAACTCAACAAACGTTCAATGTTCACACCTATAATCCAATCACCAAGAATACCTGCTCTGATACCACTTGATCTAGGGTAAAATCTTATTATCCTTAACCAAGACCTTTTACTTTGGCTGATAATTAGAATTGCATTTAATTAAAGACGTTAAAGAACTGAAATGAACAATTGTAGATGTAAAGAAAAGGAGCATAAATGAACAAGATTAGCAATCATGATAACACGTCGTTTGATGACGGAGTTTGTCCAGGAGGGACAACATCTCCGCGGCTCGGTGTCAAGATGGTGTAGGTCGTTGCATTATGTATTGTATGAAGAAGATGTACATGGATGTGCTTCCCTATGACATACAAGGAAAAATTTCCCTCACACAGGGGTGGATTGACTTCTTTAAGAGATGTTCCACTGCAGAACTGTCATACATAAAGAAAGACTGCTATAAGAATGACCATAGCTAACATGTAATAAGTTTGAGTACCCTGGAAATCCTGGAAAACAAGGGATCTCAAAAATACACATATGAAAGCGAGTATCCCGCCAATGTGGCATAAAAGGGACTCATACATGAAATAAATCCATAGCTGAAAGTACATCAATAAGAACATAAATAAAGATCCCACAACTCATGTATCAATTGGGATCTGCAAGACATAATGCATCTCAAAGAGAAATAAATGAAGAATTACATGGAATCCACATCATATACCTCATGCTACCATTTGCTGAAGGTTGTTTCTTTGCGGCTGAATCTGAAAACACCATCAATCTTGTGGCGTCAAAAAAAGTGAAAACGACTGCTCACATGTGGAAATCCGATACAAACATAACCCACTTCCAAAAGTGGCTGAAAAATCGAAGAATCAGATGCAGAATATGAGTATGCAATCAGACTCATGGCGTCGAGTAGTGCTGAAACGACATAAAATTTGCCCCATTTGGACAAATTCACAATTTCGCCCTCCTGAAATTTATCCTCAATCAAGGTTCCGTCTACCTCTTTTCTGGCTCATGGTTCCACATGACCTGCAATAAAAAAATAATAATTCTTGAAATCTGTGCATCTCCTCGGATTCTGTGCCCATGCTTGGCTGCAAAATAGCATTAATACTCAGAAAATTTGTGCTCGATCTTCCTCCTCTTTGACCTTGGCGCACTTGTAGAAATTTGAGTTTAAATAACAATTGTGGGCAGAGCTTACAAAGTAAAGTCTGTTGGCGCGTTGGTAAAACTGGAATGTTGTTGAGTAGAGGTCGGGGGGGTCAAATCTCGACCCTCCTAAAATGGTCACGTTTTTTTTTAATTGGGCGCGTTTTTGTTTGAATTTGGAAGGGGTCGGGCCCGCCTTGGGCAGCCCACCCAACTACCCCGACAACATATGTTATAAATGGTGGCATAACATATATTTTAAATGTGGTTTTTTATAATAAATATATAACATATACTTTATTTATATGTTTCAACATTAAAAAAATTTGGTTTGGGAATGTCGTGGTGTCCAGTTTCATGGTGCTGTGGGATGTGGATCCGTCATGTGGGTAGACTGGTGAACCCACCGGTGGTGGGTTTGACTCCCACCGGCTCCAGTATAAATATAATGTATATTGTGATATGGTGTGCGGAGGCTAGTAGGGGTCGTGGCCTACCGGCCCTTTTTTTTACAATAAATTTTGTTACATAAACAAACCAAATATTTTTAAAAATTTTGATTTTCGACCATAGGATGAAAATTAACTAGGCAAAAATTTCGCCTAGAACCTCGCCTAAGTGTGCCACAATCCGATGGCTAGGTTTGGCCCAAATTGCATCCTCCTTAAGGCTGCCCAGTCACCAAGTCAACCTGGAACTTTGACCGCTCCTAACTCCTTCATACGGACTCGAAATATAGTGCCATCTATGCCATTGGAATCAGAAATACGAGATCTACAATCTGAGCCTGGTTTGAGAGATTTTCAAACACTTTGATTTTTGAGCCCTCTATATTGAGCCACTTGTACCTGTACTTGTTTAATCCACCTGGATCAATCCTCCCCACTAAGGAGCTTTTGGTCATCCAAAAGCATCAAGCTTTACTTATCATCAACTATCTGCAAATGTCGTTGAAAGGCACATCCCCACATGACTCCTTCACCTGATGTACTTCAGAATCAAGATGCAAAGCCAACACCTGCAACTGCGGAAATGCAAATGTCTGAAAATGCACATCCCTTGAAGACTCCTTCACCTCACGTACTTTGGAATCAAGATGTAAAGCCAACACATGCAACTGCGGAAATGAAAATGTCTGAAAAGGCACATCCCTTGAAGACTCCTTCACCTCACGTACTTCAGAATCAAGATGTAAAGCCAACAACTGCAATTGCGGAAATGCCTAAAAAGGCACATCCCTTGGAATTTGTTGCAACACAAATGTTTGAGAAGGCACACCCCTTGAAGACTCCTTCAGTTCTGTCCTTCGAAATCGGAATGCAAACACCTACCTAAAGCTGCAACGAACATTACATTCTCAATGTGACCAACAATGACCCAAATATTTCCATACTTGCCATGAGTTTATAATATGTACTCAGTGTTCAAGCTTACAGTGAAATGGAAATCATATCTCAACAAAATTACAAGACCATACCTCATCGTCGCATTTCGAAGTGATGGAAAAAATCTTCATCACTTTTACATGAAAGAAATGCATCAGACGACTCATAGAACATGACCAAAACATAATCATCGCATCTCAAAGTGATGGAAACGCATCATCACTTTTACATGAAAGAGATCTAACACACGACTTATAAAACAAGGCCAAAAAAAATATCATGGTCGCTTAAACAAGTGATGGAAACACATCATCACATTCAAATAAAAATGCAACAAATGATTTACAATATGGCCATGACAAGCTTAACATCTCTAAAAAAAAAAATCTAGAAGAAGCACTTCTCATTTATTAACATGAGTGGATCATTTCCCTGGGGTGAACTTGCTTGTCGATTAGCTCTTTCGACTAGTGTATGCACGGGTGCTTTGTCCTTAAGGTGCTACTCTATATGAAGTTTCCATCATGTGGCTCTTTGGTCGCCACTTCGGTCGCAATGGATGCAAAAGTTATTTTTCCTCCCAACTTGCTTAACTGATTTCTTTTCCTGTTGGGGAGAAGGATTTTCATGCCTCTTCCTCCTTTGTGCTGCCATCCTCTTCTAGCACTCAAAAATCACGTGGTTATTTAAACCACAAAAATAACAAGTTTTACGATGCCATATTTTACGACCGTGGTTATCAACATTCTTATAGTCAAAATGCACTCTGGAATAATGAGACTTAGTATACCTTTTGGGGTGGTCTCTGGTGCGATCACGATGATGGGAGCTCGCCTCGGTTCCTTCACTGTAATGTGCACTGTTGTGGAATGATGGCGAAGTGTCCCTATCATTCCTCTTCCTTGGAGAGTTCATCATTATTTGTTTTCCCTTGATGTCCTTTGAACATCCTTTGCCAGTGTACCCCAAACCTACATAATGAGGTCATTGCACAACCTCCAATGGTTCGGTTATGCCTTGGCCACGAATGCAAAGTCCTACTCCTTTGTGACCCATTTTGGTGAGGAGCCTCATGTCAGTACTTGTGATGGGTATCTCCACACTTCCAACTGAAATTATATCATTTGAAGAAACTAAAGAAAAATCAACATTGTTTACCTTAGGTGTTGATTGTGAAGCAGATGAAGAAATTTGTTGTAAGCCCTCATTGCGCTTCACTTCCGTCAATGCCTCTGACATGGTTTGTAGTTGAAGCTACATCTACTACATCTCCTCCTTCCCTTTCTGTAGGAATGATTTTAAGGCATCATGATCTCTTTGAAGAGTTTCTTTGTTGCGTTTCAAATATTCCCATGCCTCTGTCGTGGCTTGCAACTAAAGCTGCAGCTGCTGCTTCTCCTCCTTCTCTTCATGTAGGAATTCCTTCAAGGCTTCATGATCTACTTGCAGAATTTCATTGTTGCACTTCTAATCTTCCCACGCTTCTGTTGCGGCTTGCAACTGAAGCTGTAACTATTGTTTGTCCTCCTTCTCTTTGTGTAGGAGGGTCATCAATTCTTTGTTCTCTACTGCTTGTTTTTCCTAAGCCTCGTACAATATGTCCACTTTCTCGGACACCCTGAGCATGGTTTCATACATGTCCTTGACACTCTCCATGGCTCAACTCAACAAACATTCAATGTTCACACCTATAATCCAATCACCAAGAATACCTGCTCTGATACCACTTGATCTAGGGTAAAATCTTAATATCCTTAACCAAGAACTTTTAATTTGGTTGATAATTAGAATTGCATTTAATTAAAGATGTTAAAGAAATGAAATGAACAATTGTATATGTAAACAAAAGTAGCTAAATGAACAAGATCAGCAATCATAAGAACACATCGTTTGATGACGGAGTTCATCCAGGAGGGACTACCTCTCTGAGGCTCGGTGTCAAGATGGTGTAGGTCATTGCATTATGTATTGTATGAAGAAGATGTACATGGATGTGCTTCCCTATGACATACAAAGAAAAATTTCCCTCACACAAGGGTGGCTTGACTTCTTTAAGAGATGTTCCACTGCAAAACTCTCATACATAAATAAAGACTCCTATAATAATGACCATAGCTAACGTGTAATAAATATTAGTATACCGCCAATCCTTGAAAACAAGGGATCTCAAAAATACACATATGAAAGCAAGTATCCCGCCAATGTGGTAGAAAAGGGACTCACACATGAAATAAATCCATAGCTGAAAGTACATCAATAACAACATAAAGAAAGATCCCACAACTCATCCATCAACTGGGATCTGCAAGACATAATGCATCTCAAAGAGAAATAAATGAATAATTACATGGAATCCACATCATATACCTCATGCTGCCATTTGCTGAAGGTTGTTTCTTTGCGGTTGAATCTGAAAACACCATCAATCTTGTGGCGTTGAAAAAAGTGAAAATGACTGCTCACATGTGGAAATCCGACACAAACATAACCCACTTCCAAAAGTGGCTGAAAAATCAAAGAATTAGATGCAGAATCTGAGTATGCAATCAGCCTCATGGCATCGAGTAGTGTTGAAACGACATAAAATTTTCCCCATTTGGACAAAGTCAAAATTTCGCCCTCCTGAAATTTAGCCTCAATCAAGGTTCCGTCTACCTCTTTTCTGGCTCATGGTTCCACATGACCTGCAATAAAAAAATCATAATTCTGGAAATCCGTGCATCTCCTCAGATTCTCTGCCCATGCTCGGATGCAAAATAGCATTAATAGTCAAAAAAATTGTGCTCCATCTTCCTCTTCTTTGGCCTTGGTGCACTTGCAGAAATTTGAGTTTAAATAACAGTTGTGGGTGGACTTTAGAAATTAAAGTACGTTGGCACGTTGGTAAAACTAGAATGTTGTTGAGGAGAGGTCGGGGGGGTCAAATCTCGACCCTCCTAAAATGGTCGCGTTGCTTTTTAATTGGGTGCATTTTTGTTTGAATTTGGGCGACAACATATGTTATAAATGGTGGCATAACATATATTTTAAATGTGGTTTGTTATAATAAATATATAACATATACTTTATTTATATGTTTCAACGTTAACAAACGTTGATTGGGGAATGCCATGGTGTCCAGTTTCATGGTGTTGCCGGATATGGATTCGCCGCGTGGGCGGACTGGCGGACCTGTCGGTGGTGGGTTTGACTCCCACCAGCTCCGGTATAAATATAATGTATATTGTGATATGGTGCGGGGAGGCTGGTAGGGGTTGTGGCCTATTGGCCTTCTTTTTTACAATAAATTTTGTTACATAAACAAACCAAATATTTTTAAAAATTTCGATTTTCCATCGTAGGAGGCAAATTAACTAGGCAGCAATTTCTCTCAGAACCTCACCTGAGTGTGCTGGAATCCGGTGGCCGGGTTTGGTCCAAATTGTGTTCTCCTTAAGGCTTCCCAGTCACCAAGTCAACCTGGAACTTTGACCACTCCCAACTCCTTCATACGAACTCAGAATTTAGTGTCATTTTCTCCATTGGAATCAAAAAGACGAGATCTACAATCTGAACCTAGTTCAGGAAGTTTTTGAACACTTTGATTTTTGAGCCCTCTATGCTGAGCCACTTGTACTTGTACTTTTTTAATCCACCTAGGTCACTGATAATCACTAAGAAGCACTTCTCCCTTAAATAATTAGCTTCAATACAACCTATTTGACCATAGATACATTATACATTCATTTATAATTAAAAACATGGATAGAGCCATACATCATCACTAATAAAATACATGTTTCTAACCAAAAAAATAGCCATAGAAATACAATGGATACAAAAACAATAGAATCCACAAAGAAACTGGTACATTTGCATACCAAATGACAAAGAAGTGACATCTTCATTATTGAATACAAAAACCAACCAAGTTTTGGACTTCCACGTTACATCTGATCATAGATTGGCTGAGAAAAATCTCTCTTCATCCAATCACCCCTTCCATATTGCAAGCATGAATGTGGGATATCATCAAACATATCAATTAAAATCAATTTAGGTCTTCCATAGTACAAACCAGAATCAACCCTCAACTAGTGATTCCACCTCATGGCCATACATCACAACAACGACAGATTGGTGTCTATCCAAGTTGTTCCATGGATCCAAAGTGTTTATTCCAACCAGGGCTTCTAGGACTAGTAACTCATCCCCAACCATTATAGGTCTTCCATAGTTTTTTTCAACCCAATGCTTCTACGAAGTGTAACTCAACCAAACTAGGGCATCCAGATAATTTTTCCAGATAAGGATTCCACGACTTGTAACTCAGCCCACAGTTGTTCGTCAGGCTTCTAGAGTTTTCTTCCATCCAAGGCTTCGAGTAACTATTAACTAAACCCACAACTAACATAATCATCAGAACCAACTAGAAAACAATCAATGTAAATAAACCCACAATGCCATGTCTATGTAGGAAATGGAAAGGCTAGGAAAATCCACATGCATACACAATGCATACAAAAACTAGTGAGTAGAGCATAGATGAAACTCAATACCTGCAATCAAGACCCGATGTAGCTATTGATCCCGATGATATCTTGCACTTTCCTTCTCTTCCTTTTCCTTCTTGTTCCAAATCACTCTGTATTCACACTCTCCAAGAGTTCTCCAAGAAAATCTATAATTATCCAAGGGTATGAGAGAGAGAGAGAGAGAGAGAGAGAGAGAGAGAGAGAGAGAGAATAATGAGAGAAATATAAAAATACACTCACAAAAGCTTGAGCCAAAATCCTACCAATTAATCCTCATAAGCCACTTTTTCGATGAGGCTTCTATTTTCTTCATTTTCCTTTATTTTCCTTCATTTTACTCAACACATGCGACCTTTAATCTTTCGCCTTCCTTCTCTCTTATATTCCATTATTTCCATAACTAAATGTGCAAAAAATATGTTTTCCATGTTTAATGTCTTTAGAAATTTATTTTAGCCATAATCACCGAAACGAACACCCGCTAAGATTTCTCTCCCATCATTTGTCTTGGAATACATGTCCCCTCAACCATGGTTATTATTTTAACTTTATTACATGGAATTTTCACCAGGGTTGTTACAGTCTCAAAACCTTCCGGCTGCTCGATGCACACCTATTCCTTAATCACCCCATTGAGGAAGCTTATCTTTAGATCCATCTGATGTATATCCCATCCCATCTACACCAGGAGTACAGGGATGGATCTAATTGATGAGTACATTCTTATTGGTGGAAAGGTATCATCATAATAAATCCCCTCCACCTCATTGAACACTATGGACACAAATCTAACCTTATGCTTCTCCACACTCCCATTTTCCTCCTGATTCATATTTTAGATGCACCTGGATCCTAAAACTAACTCATCCTCTGGTCTTGGGAATACTTTCCATGTGTTGTGTAATATCCCAAAATGGGAACTGTGAGTAAGGCATGACTGGAAAACACATTTTCCAATAATGGCTACTACAAGATTTGAAACCATGACCTTTATCCCTTATATTTATGTATCTAATACTGAAATCCAAGAGTTGGCTCAAAAGAAATCCCTCTAGGTGGGTTAAACAGGTCTCCCACGCCTAGTTGTCCTCAGAAAGTGCCTGATGAGTGACTGCAATAATGTATGAACATATAATGGAATAATAGCATTATTTGAATGCCATGAACACATGAAAATATGAATATCCAAAAAATGTATAATATAGCAATAAGTGAGTACAAATTCTCGAGGAAACAATCACTCAAGAAAAGCAATGTAAGCCTCAGCAACACATGTACAAGGAAATGAAGAACTCTGCCATATATGCATGAACCCAGGCTATGACTGTGCAGTTTATGATGGAGAACTACTGCAAAATAAATAAAATAGGAGGATATGACAATATCAGCTCAAAAAATGTGGGGGAGCAAGCTCTTAACCCCTGCAAATAACAATACAACAATCCTTAAGAGGATTGGCTGAAATATATGTACAAATGGAAAATCTATAGAAATGCCGGAGTTGTTGGGTACCAGCTGCAACTTTGAAAATATAAGGAGATCACTAGAGATGATGAAAAATCTGAAATGAACCTCTTCCAATAGATCTCTCAAGTGATAGGCTGATCCTCACACTAAATATATTTCCTTCCAAAATAGTGGTGCAAACCCCCACTGCAGATACTCACTGAAATAACGCAGTCTAGAGAAGGGATTGCGCTGTCTATGATGGGAGATGCTTGGCCTGATGCCAAAATATGAAAATCAGCCCTAGAAACCTTCCTCATTAATCTTCCCGATGAATATAAGCTCCCTCCTCTGAAAGATGAGACAAGGAATGGTGTTGTGGAACCCCTCCACTGCAACACCCAGCAACACTACGTTATACTTCAGCAAAAATAATGTAGTGACTGAAGAAGTGGCTTTGGCCTTGAGCCAAGATGTGGATAAAATGAAGTGCAATCCTTCAAGAGGCCTCTCAAAAAGGAGAGTAAATCCTAAACATGAATCCCTCGTGCTAAACAACACTGCAACTCAGCTGAACAGTCGGAGAATGAAAATATAGTCTTCAGACCAAAATCGAATGCTTAAAACATGTCCCACTATGGCTGCCTCTTCCTCCTTTTATGCAAGTGAATGTCTCTTTGCCCTGGACCCCACACATTAGGGTTTCTTCCACAAGGAAGCTTTCTCCCTCTGAAACTACGTTGTCTTCCCAAGCAAGCCACACCCTCTTAGGCAGCACTGTTGACTTGGTCAAACTTGACCTTGTCCTCATGTAAATTTCCCCTTTTCACATTGGAAGGTGCAAAATAAGCTACTCCAAACATCCCTTTCACACTGTGAGGGATTTTATTCCTACTCATGGGTCTCTTCACCCATTTTATTCATCTCCTAGATGATATGAGAAAAATTAATGTTCTAATTAACTTTATGAAAATTTTGGAACATTATAGTCCTCCCCTCTCAAAGATTGCTTGCCCTCAAGCAAGTTCAAGGATATAACTAAATTATTTCTCCTCCTCTCCCTATACCATCCATGTATGATGATCTCATCCAAGTGTATTGATTCTATCTCATCAATCAAGCCTCCACATTGCTCCTCCTCAGCATGCAAGTCAACTATCAAGCCATCATCATGTAAAGGTGAAATACTCAATAGGATATCAAAGTCATGTCTAGAGGTCCCCTTGAGGAAATGGATCTGAAATATAATGGGAAATATCTTTCCCATATGGATCCTCCATCCTCAAGCTATTAGCCATGTAAAATGAGTCACTTTTCAACTAGGAAACTCCTGAAAACTGTCATCCACCTTTGGCTCTGGAAAAGTAGATGGGATGAAAATCTACACATGGTAGAAAAAATAGTCTACCCCACGCTGTCCTCCTCTCCACTCAAGATAAGTGTAGATTTTCTGATGATCCTGTGCTGTAATAAGGTTTCCCTCAAGTGGAAATATGAGGACTAGATCTCTGAAGATCTCTCCTCCAACGCTACAAATCATGTTGGCCCAAATGTCCCCATATACGATGAGTTGGAAATCACCATCATATGGCATCACATCCATCATATGGCTCACCTCATAAAGAAACAAATGTGTTTCTTTAGTGGCCATACCATCTCCCATGCTCCCCTCAGAACATGTAGTGCAAAAAGTGTGGGAGGATTCTCCCTTAAAGGACACATTCACCCAATGTGTCTTTCTCCCAATCATAATCCTCATAAAGATAGATACAATAGAACCATAGGGAGAAAAAATGAGAATCATGCTTTCTGCCATATGTAATAAATGAGAAGGACAATGGTTCCTCAAGTGCAACCAATGCAACTTGACTCTCCACTGGAATAGAGACTGATAAAATGAGTGGCTTCTCAACCACTTTCTTATTGCTCTAACCTCCTCATTAGTATGGATGAAGTGAATGGTACATGATGTAAAATGAGCGTGTCCTCCACAACACACCTCTTCCCCAAGTCCTCCTAGGGAATAGCCATCAAACATTCTTATGGCCTTAAGTAGATTATGAAGACCAAAAGGAAGAATGCTCCTCCTTGGAGAAACATCCTACACATATATGGTTAAGAGATGCATACATATAGAAAAATTATTATGCAAATCAACAATACTCTTACCATAAGTTTTGTTCATACAAATGGAGTGGCTCATAGATGAGTCTCCCCCTATCTTCAAAGGAAAAAGAGTTGGCCGTGCTAACTCCTCCATCTCCATATGATCCATGCATATCCTCATATGCTGATATATATCCTCCTTAAAACCCTCCAAAAATAACCCTCCATGATGGTGTGGTATGCTCTGATAGAACAAGTGGGACTGAAAAGGAAATCCTCATGAGTTTCTTGTAGCGAATTCTCCTTGAGATTAGAAGCTCCAGCTAAGAAGATCCTACCATGATAGAAGATAACCCCATCTCTGACCGAATACTCCTCCTTATGCAACCGGCTGTCTAATATCCTACAAGTATGAAGATCCTTGGAATACTCCACCAATCCCTAGGAGCTCCAATATGGATCTACCCTCCATAGTGACAACACTGATGAACTATCATGAATAACATATGTCATATGGCTACCCTCTCCTTTGACATCTCCCATGTGAAAGATAGAAGTTGGAAGGCTTTTATCCTTCCCCTGCTTCTTTTTCCACAATGCAGAATCTGAAATGTGAGTAGGTAAAAGTGAAGCTGAGAGAATGCCTCTCTCCTCCTTGAGTTTACCCCAGAGTCTCAACAATGTACCCAGCTTTCCCAAGGTCTCCACCCTCCTGAAATCAATGAGTGGTGCCCCAACATGTGAATTCATCCTTCTCTGCTAATCCAGTGGTCTCCCTGGAAAAATTTCTCCATGCAATGAGACATCATCACCATTAGACGATTGCATATCTGAATGGAAAAATATTCCCATGCTCTCACTGTGAAATCCAGTCTCCCTCCTAGGTGTAACAACCTCCAGAAATGGATAGGGATGTGTAATCCTCATCTCATTCTGCTGGTTCTCCTCCCTACCTCCTCCTTATGTCTTCATGGTTCCAAACCTCTTCAACAATGGCACATGAGTTGTGCCTTGATATGCACACATGAGATCCTGGGGATTCCCTTGTAAAGATACAAGAATCCATCCTGGGGATTCCCTTGTAAAGATACAAGAATCCCTCTACTTGGATCAGGAGCTCCTCCTTCCTCTGCATGAGGTACTAGATAATCTCTAGACGAGACAGTTATGTTGCCCGCAATCTCTACAATATGAATGGGCAACCTCCCAATGATTGTATCCCTCTTTGAAAAATAGATCTCCCTTCTTCTCTGCTCAAAGGTGTGAGATGAAAACCTCTCTTCCAACAAGGTATGGTGCAATTTTTCAGCCTTCTCCATGGTTTTCTAAAGTGGAATTGTGTTTTCATGAAAGTTTTTTTCTGAGTTCCCTTGTTTAGCCCTACCATGTGTGTCTCATGAATCCTTCTATCAAATATTTTCATTAATGCCTTAGTGAAACTTGCATAAGATGCAATGTTTACATTTTTCAAAGAAAAGGATTCAAAGATCCACCAAGCATATGCCTTACCTCTCATATGCAGCATTGCAGCTCTGATGGCTTCATCTTCTAGAATTTTTTGTTGCTGCAAGAAGGTATTTAACACCTCCACCCAAGCTCTAGCTGAACATGTAGGTGAACCTTCAAAGGTAGATAGAAGAAATCTATCCTGCTACTCTCCTCTTTTCACCTTGATCTTGAAAAACTCTGAAAAACTAGGATGATCTTAGTATTTATGAGTTTGAGACTCTTACTCTCTCATGAAATCACTAAGAGTTTCCCTCCCAGCATATTATTCTCTTCTTTTTATCTCTATTCTGGCAATCCTGGGCATGTGACTATGCTATGTATTCTAGTGTGTAGCTGCTTGCTCACACTCCTCATTTGACAATCTAGAGTTTTTTTTAGATTCAAACTCTTTCGGAGATTCTTCATAAATATCCCTCCTTATCTTCTTGAAATATTCGTTAATATTATCTACATGTTTAGGAATAAGCTTTGTGATGTTATCCCCTTGGTCTCCTCAAGTAGATGGAGACTTTTTCCTGCTCATCATTCTGTCTCCTTCTTGATGAGAATAAGAAGTGTAGGGTACTTGCTCTTCTAGTTGCTTATCCTCCTTGAGAAGGTTCTTCATGGATCTGAAATAAGATGAGATAAAAAAAATTCTCTTCAATCTTCTGATCTTCTTGGGCTGAGACTCATAGGCTGAGCCAAGAAAGTTGCTCTGATACCACTGTAATATCCCAAAATGGGAACTGTCAGCAAGGCATGACTGGAAAACTAATTTTACAGGAATGGCTGCTACAGGATTTGAATCCAAGACTTATATCCCTTATATTGATGTGTCTAATACTGAAATCCAAGAGGTGGCTTGAAAGAAATCCCTCTAGGTGGGTTAAACAGGTCTCCCACACCTAGTTGTCCTCGAAAAGTGTCCAATGAGGAACTACAACAATGTATGAACATAAAATGGAATAAAAACATTATTTTAATGCCATGAACAAATGAAGATATGAATAGTCAATAAATTTATAATATAGCAGTAAGTGAGTACAAATTATTGAGGAAACAATCACTCAAGAAAAGCAATGTAAGCCTCAACAATACATGTACAGGAAAATGAAGAACTATGTTATATATGCATGAACCTAGGCTATGACTGCACAGTATGTGACGAAGAACTGCTGCAAACTGAATAAAATAGGTATATATGACAATATCAACTCAAAAAATGTGGGGGAGCAAGCTCTCAACCACTGAAAATAACAATACAACAATCTTTAAGAGGATCGACTGAAATATATGTACAAATGGAAAATCTACAGAAATGCCAGAGTTGCTGGGAAACATGTGAAAATCATAAAATAGAAGGAGATGGCTGAAGATGATGAAAAATCTGAAATGAACCTCCTCCAATAGATCTCTAAAGTGATAGGCTAATCCTAACACTGAAGATCTTTCCTTCCAAAATAGTGGTGCAAACCCCCACTACAGATACTCACTCAAATAACACAGTCTAGAAAAGGTACTGCACTGTCTATGATGGGAGATGCTTGGCCTGATGCAAAAATATGAAAATCAGCCCTGGAAACCTTCCTCACTAATATTCCCAAGAAATAGAAGCTCCCTCCTCTGAAAGATGAGACAAGGAATGGTGTTGTGGAACCCCTCCACTGCAACACCCAGCAACACTACGTTATACTTCAGCAGAAATAATGTAGTGACTGAAGAAGTGGCTTTGGCCTTGAGCCAAGATGTGGAGAAAATGAAGTGCAATCCTTCAAGAGGCCTCTCAAAAAGGAGAGGAAATCCTAAACATGAATCCCTCGTGCTAAACAACACTGCAACTCAGTTGAACAGTCAGAGAATGAAAATATAGTCTTAAGACCAAAATAAAATGCTCAAAAGATGTCCCACTATGGCTGCCTCTTCCTCCTTTTATGCAAGTGAATGTCTCTTTGCCCTAGACCCCACACATTAGGGTTTCTTCCACAAGGAATATTTCTCCCTCTCAAACTGCGTTGTCTTCCCAAGCAAGCCACACCCTCTTAGGTAGCGTTGTTGATTTCGTCAAACTTGACCTTGTCCTCATGCAAATTGCCCCTTTTCACACTAGAAGGTGAAGAATAAGCTACTCCAATGATCCCTTTCACACTGTGAGGTATTTTAATCCTACTCATGGGTCTCTTTACCCATTTTATTCATCTGCTAGATGATATGAGAAAAATTAATGTTCCAATTAACTTTATGAAAATTTTGGAACATTACATGCTGTTACTGATAATGGAGTCATACTCCTCAACCATGGCATAAAACCAAATTGGTTGTTCCACTGCTTTCTGAAACATGATTGATCTATCTCTACACCTTCACTCCTAAGAGCTAGATATCCATTGTACTTATTTGGGGACCTTCCTTACATGGATTGTGATGTGGGTTCTCCCACATTCTCTCTAGCATCAAGCAAGAATGTTTCATCCTCTCTACTGTGTTTCCTTTCGTCTAAGGTTGTCTCCACATGAGTGGGTGCTTCCACTATCTACACCCCTTCTTGTGGCTACTCAATATCTCAAGGTTATTCTTTTGGAGCCAAGAGCTCCTCAACTGCATGCAATTGAAGCTCCATCTTAAGGGAAATTCACATGTCACTTTTTTAATCGAATATCACATCTATTCTTACCATTGTCATCCTTTGTGCTAGAAAGTACACTAGATACTTGTTAGGTGTGTCAGTGTACCCCACAAATATTCCCAACTCAATTTTTTTCTCTAGATTCTTGTTGGCATATTTGGCCACATGGAAATAAACTGATGAACCAAAAAAATTGAAGTGTGAAACATCTGGTCTCTTACCTAAAACATTTTCCTTCGGTGTAGTAATCCCCAGTATCCAATGAGCACTTATATTATGCACAAATAATTTTTTATTGCATGCTTCAACCCAAATATGCAATGCTAGGCCCTGATCACGCAACATAGCTCGTGCTTCTCCCAAAATAGTTTTGTGCATCCCTTTTGAGACCCCATTTTTTTGTGGGTTATGAGGTTCTATCAATTCCCTTCAAATTCCTTTTGAAGAACATAATTTATTGAATTCATTAGAGACATATTCTCTGCCATTATCACTCCTCAGGGCCTTCATGTTTATCCATGTATATTTATTGACAAGTGCCTTGAACTCACAAGACTTTGAGGATGTCTCATCTTTCTTCCACATGAAGAAAATCCAACACTTGTGTGAAACATCATCTATAAAAATCACATAATACCTTTGTTTTTTTGTGGAATCTGTCGAAAACAGTGCACACCCATCTCAGTGAATTCTCTCAAGGATATCCTCTTCTTGGTTTCCTTATTTTAAAACGTGGCTTTGGTATTCTTACCAAATGTACACCCCTTGAATGTATCTCATTTCTCAAGCGCACCCTTTGGAGTTCCCATAGAAATATGCTGCGTGATCATCAAAGCATCATGGTTTAGAGGGCTCAATAACCTATGCCATAACTCATAGATGTCTCGGCTCTCCACCTCATTTGCTTTAGTGATAAAGGTAACACAATATTCTACATGAAATTTGTAGAGTTTCTTTACTCCAAATCCAATATTCTTCATTTGTATCGTGGCTTTGTGACGAAGCAACTTCTTTCCTACATTGAATATCACATCATAACCATAGTCTTCGAACATAGAAACAAAAAATGAATCCTTATTTAAACCAAGAGCATATATAACATATTTTAATGTGAGAGGAGTACCTGACTCCCTCTAAAAGGTAAGTTTATCTAGGCCAGTAGCATTATAACTATCGCCATCTCTGATCTTGATGTGCATTTGGAGATCCTTCTCCTCCAGGTAACTGAATAATTTTTTGTTTTCAGTCATATGGAATGAAGTTCCACTATCTAAGTAGCACAAAAAAACCATCAGGTATTACACCATGAATGTGATGAGGGTGAAATTTAACTCGAATTGTGAAGAAAGTGCTTCACGTGCTTCTCCTCTTGAGGACTTCTTGTTTAGAGAATTTGTAGCATAGTGTCAAAGCTCATGAAAGTGAAAACATTTTACCTTTGAAAAGTATTTCTTCTTTCCCGCCTGACCAAAATTCGATTTGGAATGGTAAACCTTCCCTTTACATTTCATTTCCTTTCTAGCGAACACACAATTTTCCTCATCATTATTCTTTGGTGAGGATCCATCTATGGTGTTTCGCTGAATCTTTTCTTGTGCAAAGTTGGACCATAATCACTCCCACTCTGGTAGCTTCTCCCTCCCATTCATGTAGTATTGTTAGCTATGCCAACTCTTTGGAGTTCCTATAAGTTCTAAGGTCACCAAATCACCTTGGGAAACTGTCACCCCAACAATTCCAAGATCATCTCTACATTGAGTGGAATTCTTCATGTAATTTTGGATCGTGTCTCCCTTCTCCATCTTGATCATTTTGAGCTTTTCCTTCAATGCTAGCTTCATGTCATCATTATTCTTGTAAAATAGATTTGTTAAGGACTTCCACATATAATATGGAGTTCCCTTTACACATAGGTTCGAGACAATATGATCTCGAACTCCTTATAATGGAATCCCTCTCTCCTTGTCTACATTCTTCTTCCATGCATCAATAAGTTGAGAATCTACTGCTACGGGCAGGGTAATATCACTATCCATGAATTCCTCCAGTTGATTTTCTTCCAGAACTGCCTCCATACTATCCTTCCATCCTATGTAATTCGAATTACCGTTAAGGCAATATTCGAGTCTCAATCCAGAGAAAGACATCTTGAACTATTGTTGGTCCTGAAGAATAAATCTACAAATTTGAATGACCTGTTCAAAACAAAATTTTGTTCTTCTCTTCTATAGTGATTCTTTCTATGATACCATGTAGAAATTTATAAATAGATTCAACTGATCTCGTAATATACTAAAAAAAAAAATCAATCAATTCTACAAATTGTGAAAACCGATTAGGATTGCACAATAAGAGAAATAATTTCAATCGCAAAACACAATGATATATTTGGGGAAATCCTCAGCTAATAACCCCACTATATCTATATTTCATCAATTTAATAACATGAAGAAATACAATTTTATTTCCCTTCCTGGAAAACATCTAATGGTGCTAATTGTCTCACTCTGATCTAAGGAATTTTGGTCCAATATTTAACCACTTCCTTGCCTCTACCTAATGGGTCTTGCTCATGAATTCATGGGCTAATTGAGCCCCTATTAATTATGAAATTACCATCAATATATTTAACAATAAATCCAAGGAATCTTGATGACCTCATGAATGACCTGTAAAATTTTCTAATTATACAACTGATGGTTCTCTTCCCCTTATGTTCAATCTCAACTGTGCCTTCCTTAGAACTAATATGCAACAACTGTTTATACCAAATTATCAGTTATTTGATTGATCACTGCATGCATGTGAATTTAATGTTATTTCATTCACTATACCAATCACTATCTCATATCTCAGTTAGAACTACTTCAACTGATTTGAACTCAAATAATTGAGTTTACTAATTACAACTCAAAATAAACTGCAACTAGAACCCCTAAAACTCAGGGAGAAATACATATGTCTCTATTTTGACCCCCAACTCAAATTTACTGAGATAAATAAGCCTCATGACTCAATTAACACTTACAAGTTTTCATGTGATGTGGAATGAAATTTAATTCTAATTTAAATAAGGGAAAATTAAATTAAAATCCCCCTTAGGGTTCCATTCTTGTTTCTGATTTCAAAACCTCTAATGCTGATCGGCCAACTTTGACGTGGAAAATTTATGGATGAGAAAATGGATTTCATTGAAAAAAGGTTTTGTGTGGTTGGCCCATAACCATGATGAATGAGGTTTTGATGATAGAGATACTATGTAATGAACCATGAAATCATTTTGTTGATATATACGATAGAGATATGGTGGCTTATATTTGTAAATTATCACTATCCAATGAGATGTGGTGAAGGCTTGAGAATTCATCAATGGAGAAATGGTTGAAAAAAATACTTCTTTGAAATTGTGTATTACTCTCTTGTTTCCAATTTTCTATTCTATCAACATTTTGATATTTGACTTTCTGCTTGGTACTAATGAGATAGAGATGGATTTTTGTAATTCCATCAATCAACGAAACTGAAAATAATGTGTAAAATATGAGCAAAATTGATGCAAATGTTTTTAACACATTTTTATAAGTAAAGAAATAATAATAGTTTTGTAGTTCGATGGATTTCCCTGCCCATTATAAATGTTGATTCAAGTGCTTCACACTATCATTGCATGTAGAATAGTGGGAAGATCATGGTAGATGATACAAATATACATATCCCAATAATTTTTCTTAAATTTTTCAATATATGAAAAGTTCCAAAGTCTCCCAAGCATGAAGATACCCGTCAGTCTAAGTCAATATGTCAATACAATTTTATAGGGAATATGTATGCATAGCCTTTTCTCAACATAAGCCTTTGATTGTATGTTAAATATAAGATCCATTGGAATATCCCCATTTTCATTAGAACTACTCATGTTTTTGGTCACCCAGTGTGTAACATCCCTTTTTATGGATCTTTAGAAGTAAGGAATCTATTGACATAACTCATGATGGTAGGGTTTTCACTCACACCGATGGAATAATCTTCCCACTCTGGGTAGTCACTTTTTATCATATGGAACTGTCATAATTGATAGCTTGGCATTCTTTTATTGAGACCTTTTCCAATATGGTTAAATGCAATAATTGTGTAGTTATCGTTATGACCCAACAAAATTAACTCCTTGTGATTAGTGAAGTGGTTGCTTGAAATGGTAACATTAGTAGATTATAGTTCTCTTTCTTAATTCCACCATTACCATAATATTCCAGTATCTTATTTCTGAAATGCGCGCAGAAATAAAGAGCCTCAAAAGAACTGTTAAGGTAACAAGTATTGCTAAGATTTTCAAGACCTACATAGCCTTGATGATATTCATCATTTTTTGGAAATATTTCTGACACAATATCTGAAACCATATGATGACTACACCTCAAAGCTTTTAATCCCAAATATAGAATATCCATGATTTTTATTCCTAATTCATGAACATAATATTTTGAGGATTCTTATCATGTGTCGAGTATCAATTCCTTTCAAATGGAAAAATAGAATGAGATATGGTGATTTTATAGGTAAGTGACGCTAGGAAAAATGTAGCAGTGGATTGCATTACTTTTGGGCCAACTTTTCCATGTGCCCAACTCATTTTTATTATTGCCTCCCAACTTTATGAGGATTCCAAATTTATTGGTATTGTGCATTTCAAGAGTATTTTTAAATTTTACATTAACTTCAATCCTCCCAACTTTATTATTATTCCCAAATTCATAGGTATGAAGTTGTCTAGAGAGCGAACAAATTTGGTTAGTGAGCTAAAGTCGGCTCGAATTTGGCTATTTTTTTTTTCAAAAATAAATGATGGTAGGATTGGTTCGATATTTTTTTTAATGGTGAAAATGTATTCAACACCATTAAAAACCTAAAGGATACACAAAATTGAACTTGACGATTTCCAGAAAAAATATCTGGCTTTTACCAAATCTTGCAGAAACTTCCATATTTTTTTGAGAAAATTTATAACACCTTTAGACTAGTAAAATTGATATTGTACATTCATAAAATATCTTCATATTTTATGGTAAGGGGAAGATGGTAAAACACTTATACATCATCATAATCATTAAATTTCCAAAATATATCTACATATGAAGAGATTCCATAGTGAGGAGGAGAGGGTCAAACAATTGTTAAGATTTCGAAAATATATCTACATAAGTTCAACAAATTTTAATTACTTCAATAGAATTTATATTTTCCTCTTTCTAATATTTTGAGACTCATTATTTTTTAATATAAGGGTTTTCATCTATCAGAATGGAAATGGAAGGTGATAGAAAAACCGAATGTGCAAGTGGGATGGGTATTAAAGTTGTACATTTTTTTTAACATTTTTGTATATCAAAATATTTGTGGTGGTTGATTTCTTGGGATAGTCACTTGACAACAAGTACATACATTTTTTTTAACATTTTTTTGTAGCAAAATATGTGTGGTGATTAATTTTATGGGATATTCACTTGAGAACAAATCCATGGCCCCAAACATTTAATGGATTGGGTAAGCATGGAATATTGTGGCTAGAATATTTTTTTTTAGTGGTGTTAATAGGTTATCTTCAAGAAATATTGATATGCTATTTCAATAAAATGGGAAAGTGTCATATAAAAAATCTTTGGTATCATGGTTGGTGCTCAACATAAGAAGTAGGGATGGAAAATGGAATTAGATGTTGGTGGTAGGATGTTTGAATGGAATAGTCTGAAAATATCACATCCATTTAGAGGGAGGAATGTTTTATGGAAAATTTTGAAAATATCACATCTATTCGAAGAATTATCTATGTGAATTCAAATGGGTAATGAATTTAGTCAGTGGTGATTATATGTTTAAAAATATCTATCAATCCTTATTCTCTTATGTTAGGGTCAAGGGAGACCATGTGGACTAAGTTGTGATATATGAGAGTAAATTTTAAATGAATTGTTGGTATTTTTTGTATTCTTTGCATGATTTTCCTCACGTATTATAAATTGATGTGACTTCAAAGAGAGTTGGTGCCCGATCCTCTCAAATTTTCTTATGTTTATATCGTATGCTTTTTTTCCCACAATTTTTTCTTTTGGTGGTTTTGTGCACATGGTTTTCAACCTATGATTTTCTAATTCTTGTTAAGGAATAAAGGTTGTAATATAATGCAAGTCAAAAAATTAGGGTTGTGGATGCCAAAGGATCTGTAATATCCCTATTTTTACTGCTTTTATTAGAGATTTGAACACTCCTAAAGGTCAATTGGAATGAAAGGAAAACAACTATTGTGGACATATTTTATTAATTTAAATTAAATAAAAATGGAAATTGAATTTTGGTACAAATATTAGAGTATTATTAGAGATCAGGAATTCAAGTCCATGAAGATAGATACGATTCCAATGACTTTCCCATATTATCCAAAAATCCTTGGAGAAAATAAATTAAATTTTAATATTAGATTGGAGATCAAAATCTAAAAAGATACCTCATTGAAGTGGAAAGTTATTGGAAAGAGGTGGAATAAAACTAGAAAGAGGAAAAAGCTAGTTTTAAAGCACTTTTGTGGAAAAAACAAAAGGAAAGCCTAGGAGAAAAGGACAACAACATCCCGATTAACTGACAAAGTTATAGAAATAAGATGATGGGAAAGCAGGCTTAAATAAGCCATTCCTGGGTAGATAAGAGGTTGTATACTCCTAAAAGGAATTGGTCTCTGCTCAGGGGAGCTATGGAGAGAGAGCTCAATGTTGGGTGGAAAATAGTCTTACCAAAATTGGTATGCACAAATTATTTAATTATATTTTATTATTGTGTTATTATAATGAAAGTTATAGATGTGATGGATTAGATATAAAGATTCATGATAAATTATATTCTATGTTGTTAAGTAGTGTTATTCTTTTGCATTAGTGGTATATTTCAAGGTCTGATGTATTTAACAGAACTTCCTATAATAGGCATAGTGTAGTCTTGTATAATTACAGAGACAATTATAAGAATTTTACCAACTCTCAAAATGTCTAAACCTATATCATAAGTTTAAATATGAGGTTAGGTAGGGAATATTATGATTTTATATACACAGAAAATAGATATATACATGAAAAGGAAAGTAAATTTAATGCATTTATCAATTTAGCCATAATAACGTAAATCAAAAAGTGATACAGATGAGGAAATTTTGTTCTCTTACTAAACATTAAATGAGGAATTTCAAACCATATGTTCTATTGTAACATATTTAGAATATTTTAGATATATACATAAACCATAGTATTATCCAAAAAATTAAATAAAGGTTAGATAGAACATATTACATGCAAAACAGTAAACATCTTTTAAATGTTGGAAATAAAGTATAATGTATTATAATGAAACAAAGTAACTCTGGAGACTTCTATGTACATAAATGTCAAAGTAAATGTTTTCATAATATTATACAGAATCTGGGATTCAATCCGATGAATTTAACCACATTATCACTTTGAAAATTGTTTAGAATAAAAATGGAGGAAGTCCTTAAGGAATTCTGGACCAACCTGTGCAAATAAAATCCAATGTCATTGTTAATGTATAACTTGCAGAATTATAACATTGTGGTATAATTTTTTATATTAATAAATTATCATAGAGCTAATTGGAATATTAAAATCTAATTTTTATCTCTTGTTTGATGAATAAGTGGGTAGGGAGACCTATAAATCTCTTTATTAAGAATGAAATCACTTCTCATGTGAAAGTGGATCATCTTTTCAGATTCATAAAACACCCTTAGGTGTGAAAAGGGGCTAAAGCATGTGGGCTAGGTCAACCTTGAAAAAATCAACAACATTGTCATGGAGGAGTGGCATTCCATGAGGGACAATGCAGTTTTAGATGGAGACACATTGCATGGAAGTAGTGTCATTAATGAATGGGGCTTAGGGTTTGGAAGCTCATTTATTATATGAGGAAGAGAATGGAAGCCATATTATTCACGTTGATGTATATGATATTTATGAATATGTGGTCTCTTTAGACATATATCTTTCTCTTGTTGTTTAGCTGAGATTAAGTTTTGTTTAGCAGAGGGTGTTCCTAATCGGGAATCCCACCACTTCAATTGGGAAGCTCTTGGAGGAGTCTTGTTGTTGGGGCCCTTGTTTGGACAACAAGCTGAAGGCACACAACAAGAACAGGGCAGAGGGTCCATCGGGGTGATGGAGATAGAAACAGTGATCTGTGATTGACTCAGGGACGAGTCAAGAAATTGTGGTCGGGGCCAGTTGGGGCCCTTGTTTTGAAAACTTGTTTGGAATATTTTGAATTTTGAATAAAGGACAGATTTTGGGTTGTGGAATGACACATGGTAGTCGCAACCAAATTGTAACTACAGTAAGTCACGGAGCTATCAAGGTGGCAAAGAAGCAAGAGATAGATGAAGAAAGAAAAAGCATAAGTGCAGACAGAGAGAAGATATAGCGGAAGACATAAAGCAGAAATCATAGCTCACAAGAGAAAATCCGGAAGCTGCTGAAGAAGAACAGAAGAGGAACTAGCAGTTGCGATGGCGGGTGAATAAATAGTAGTCACCCGGCCGAAAGAAAAGAGGAATGGGACAGGAGAGACAAAGGCAGAGCGCCTGAAGAGGATTGAGCAGATGATGCAGAAGGAATCCATTCTGAGCATGATATCTTTGTAGTTCCTAGGTTTCTCTTATCTATCTTTCTATCCTATAAGATGTCTGTGACAAATTTGTAAGGATCTTTCTATGGAAAGCGATGTAAATATGGATTTGGTTGAAGATTATTAATATACCTACAGGTTACCGTCTAATCTTATGAGTTACATGCATGCATGATGTCTTTGATGCTTTAAAATTTTATTTTCTTAATACCTAGACGATATTCTAAATGTTCTTTCGTATATATGATGTCGATGTAATCAATTCAATGTTAATCATGAGTTGCGGATCCTTCCATCACCGTTGATCTCTTTCCCCCCCTTTCATGTGGTCGCGGCACACCTCGGGTGAGACTCTCTGCTCTCTGGAGTAGGGTGATAATGCTGGCACGGTTCTAGACTACAATGGATACCCTTGTTGGCTCCAACCTCTGAACCTGGGTCTTTCCTGCGAGACCTGTTTCTTTGCCAACAAATGGTTCCATTGCCGGGACCCTACATGGTATGAGGGGAACCAGATCATGGTATCGAGGATCTTAGAAGGAGAAATACGGCAATGGTGGGATAACCATCTAGACCAATTTGTTGCTCAGCAAGCGGAGTTGACGAATCAAAAGGAGGGTGTGCTCAAGGATCTCGTCCTCTTCTCAGATTTTGCTAGTGATACCTACGAGATCCTCTGGGGAAAATTCCCTAGTGACCTCTACAATTGGCTGTGGAGATTGAAAACTAGGTTACCTAGAGATAGCTCGTAGAAGATAAACCGCAAGTGGGTACACGGAGATTTGGTGGCCCTGCATCGGTTGGATACTGAGTTGACCCGCGCGGTAGATTTTTGGGTAGAGACCACTTTGGACGAATATATTGTGGAGTTCACCATGAAGTGCTACCAATCCTTCTCGAAAGCTGAGGCCATCTTCCGCTCTGGGCCGAGAGGGAAACTGCTCAAGGAGATTCCACTATGGATTAAGGCCCTGATGGTGGACGAAGGGCTGATAGAGTTCCACAAATTGAGCATGGGAGCGTAAACCTCCAGTGCTAGGGGAAGGGCTGAAGGGATAGATGCTACGTGAAGGGTTAAGCGGGGGGAATGGGGAATGGATGTTGAGGCCACAAGGATGTTGAGGGAGCGATGTGCACATCGGAAGGCGCAGATCGCTAATAGGCGGTGAGAAAGGGTGATGCGGGAGTTGAAGCGACGGGAAGAAAATAGGAAGAACCAGAAGGAGGCACCTTAGAGGATAGGAAGTATGGACACCCAGGCGGGTACCCAGGAGAGGGTAGGGACTGCTGTGGGAGTGCGACAGGTGCATGGAAGCCCAGCTAAGAGAGAAAGGGAGATGATGACTGACGAGGACGATACAGGTGTGCAGCTCGAAGAAGGTTCGATGGTGAATGGTACGTCATGATGCAACAGTTGTTTCAAGAGCGCTCGACATTCATCTCTCCAGGCAGCCCTACTTCCCAGAATTTGCATAACATGGATCCCTACCTTCCCCTGGTACTGTATAATCCTTTGAGTAATATTTTTTTTAATTTACAAACATTAAGTCGATTGCACAGTAGTTCAGTGCTGCATGTTAGTAGTAGTGTTACTAGTAGTATTATAGTTCTTGGTGGTATAAGCACACAACTAGGACCCGGAGGGTTTATTCTAGTCACCCTTTCGCAAGCGAACATGGCCAGGTCATTCACCTGGTATCCAGAATTCTCTGGCCGAGGCAATGATGATGTGGAGCAACACTGGTATCTCTACGAAGCCATATGGAGGGGTCGACAAATGCCAGATGCAGGGAAGTTAATATAGTTCCAAACCACGCTTAGAGAAAGGGCTCTGCGATGGTTCATCAAATGGTCTGAGGCCCATCCGAATCGAGTAATTGCTGATGTTAAGCGAGATTTTCGCCGCAAATTTAAGCTTCCATAGACAGACCAGCAGGGTCTGTCCGAGGTCTGGGAAATTAAGCAGAAAGAAGGGGAGACTGCATGGGAGTTGATGCGCCAATTCAAGGATGCAATTGGGAAACTCAGCTACCCGATGAACCCAAACTATTAGAGGGATTAGCTCATCAAGGCTCTGCTTCCCTTGACACGAACCCCGCTCACCCAGCAGAAGATTGACAACTTGCAGGATGCTTTGGAGCAGGCCATGAAGATAGAGGCCATAGCGGGCTACCCTCAGGAATATCGAGGAGGGATAGCCCCGCAGGATCCTTCCTTGGTAGGATTGCAACATCAGATCACTATTCTGACTAAAAAGTTCAAGGAGATGTAGCCAATAATACTAGCCAGGCTAGACGTTTGGTGCACTCATCACTTGGTCGAAGGTGACGTCGCAACCAAGTGTCCCCAGTTGCGTGGCATACGTATGGGACCCTCTGTCACAAAAATCTAGGGGGGTCCACGTAAGAGGGGTGGCGTGGCAATGACCCTACAGGGGGTATACTAGCCACAACAGCCTTATGTGGGGTTCCCACCTCAATCAAACCCAACCGCCATGGAATACTGTGAAATTTTTTAGACGATGGGCCATCAACATTGAATGTTCCCGATTTTGTAGAAGTACTCCAATGTCTCAAACAATGCATACTGTGAGTTTTTTGCTTCCATGACCCACAAAACTGAGCAGTGCAGGGCTCTCAACGCATTGGCAGACCGGTTGGACCAACCCTCCTACCGGGTGAATGAGGCTTCCAGGAGCCGAGGAGGCGATATGCGTGGTGGCTGCATAGGGGGCCGGGGTCCACTGAAGTGCTACAAATGTGACCAGGAGGGTCATGTGGCCTAATAATGTCCCCTTCCCCAACACCCATGGTGTTCCCAGTGCCGCGTGAATGCCCATGCAACAGAGGAATGCCCCGAACTCATCAAGAAGTGGGTGGAATGGGCACGGCAGAGGGCCACGAATCTGATCAACTTTGAGCCATGGGGGACCATGACTCAGGCCATGCAGAACGTAGCCATTGTGGCAAAAGGTGGTAAGAAGACAAGGAAGGATGCTCATGGAAAGGAGCCAGCACGAGTTGCCTGGCCAGCCTCCATGAACCAGTTATTCAGGCCAGATGCACAAAAGAAGTATTTCCAGGAGGTGATAGATACATTTTCTCAACTGAGAGGAGCCGAAGGCTTGGAGGTGCCCCTACCGATAGATCCCGATGAGCAGAGCGCCACAGGAACCTTGATTGAGGAATGGCTCCAGTTATTCCTCAAGATTGTTCATAATGCTACGATGCGGCAACAACTAAAGCATACCTTGGAAGATGTACTTTAGGGGAGTACAGGACCAGGGGAACCGGCTAGCACAGCCCCCCAGTACGTCCAGCGGGTCAAGCGGAACCAGTGACGAATGGGAAAAGAGTGCCAACTTAACACGTAGGTTGCGGGATTCTAGATCAGTGACACTATGCTTGACTTAGGATCTGACGTCAATATCTTGTTGTGGAAGACATGGGAGGCTCTTTCCTAGCCATGGCTGACCTACTTGCCAATCCAGCTTAGAATGGAAAACCAGTTTTGCATTGTGCCAATTGGCTGACTCGAGGGTATCGAGGTTGACATTGCGGGGGTGAATAATTACACGGATTTTGAAGTTATTGATATTATGGGAGACAGGGATCCTTACTCTGCCCTGTTAGGCATCGATTGGGCTTTTGAGAACTATGCTATCATTGACCTCAAAAAGGAGCTGATGATCTTCGAAGATGGAGAGGTCCGGGTCACTCAGCCTTTTGACCCGTATCAAGGCCCGAGATATACCGAAATGGTGGATAACCGGGAGGATGCTCAGATGTTGGAAAAAATCTATCAGATGACAATAGGGAAGCGAGAAGACTATATTAACTTGACCGCGATCGGCTCTGTCAGTTGGCGCAGTGTCCAAAGCTCGAAGCTGGGATCAGAACTAGCATGGGAAGACTTGCAGCAAGGTGGGTATAAGACCAACACGCGGAGGTGTGCCAGCATTACCCGAGTTCGTTGGATTGGCACGGAGATCCGAGGGTACCCCACCCTGTCGAACATGCAAGCCGTCAATACCTTTATTGAAAAAGTAGAAGACACGGTACCAGGAGGAAGTAGGATACCACTTTTGAACATAGCGTTGCAATCCACATCAGCACGGTGGTGGAAAAATCACCGCAACACTCTGTCGTAGTGGAGTTGTGTGGAAGAGGCTTTAAGGGCACGGTTCAAAGAAGATGAAGGACCTCATAGCTAGCATAGGTGCCACGGGACTTCTGATCCAAGAGACCACCTGAAAACCTCCAAGGAGCAATGGTGAAGTATCGGGTACCTGGAAGAGCTATGGGTACATCGATTTGTCCACTCTTTAGATACCATTTCCCACATGTGGTACTTAGAAGAAGAGCGGAAAAGAGGGACCAACTCCTGGCCTGAAGTCATGAGAAAATTTTTACGGTGTTTTTCCTTCGACGGAGAGACAGAGCTGGTGTCCCAGGCATTAAAAGAAATCAACGGGGTACTATTTCTCTGTGATCCAGGGACTGAAGGGAGCACCTTAACATTTCATCCCGAGGGTAGGCATGAGTTGGCTTGCTAGTAGATCGATGGCGACCCAGACGATGATGGTCTGGAGGAATTAAGGCACTTGTACTTCAAGGAAAAGGAAGGCGAGCAAAGCATCAAATATGAGCCAACCATTGAGGGCTTCCATCTGCTCCCACTGAAGAAAAAGAAGTTGAATATCGGTACGGATGAGAAACCAAAACTGGCTACAGTTGGAGATTACTGGGATGAGGAGATGACAAAGGAAATTTTCAGCCTCCTCCAGGAATATGAAGACCTATTTCCTTCATCAGTTGTAGATTTGAAGGGCATCAAAGGTGACCTTAAGGAAATGCGTATTGTGCTGAAACCAGATGCCAGGCCCGTGAAGAACCAACCCTATCGATTGAACCCACGGATCAAAGAAAAGGTCAAGATGAAGATCGACAAGATGTTGGCAACAGGTCTAATCTTTCCGGTGGAAGAAGCGGAGTGGGTGAGTCCTATCATCATTCAGAATAAGAAGGATAAGTTAGAAATATGAGTCTACGTCGACTACCAAAGTCTAAACAATTCCTGCATCCATGATCCGTTTCCCACTCCTTTTAGCGACGAAGTATTGGATCATGTTGCGGGCAATGAAGCTTACACCTTCACTGATGGCTTTTTGGGTTATCATTAGGTGTGCATTGAAGACAAGACGAAGACGATGTTCACCACCAAGTGTGTTCATTCGCATACAACGTGATTCCATTTGGCTTGAAGAATGCCCCAGCCATGTTTTCCCAGATCGTCATCGCTGCTTTCCAGGAGTATATCCACAAGTTCTTGGAAGTCTACATGGACGATTGGACCATATATAGTTTGCTGAAGAAACACGCCACCCTGTTGTGTATCATGTTCGATCGGTGTCACCAGTTGCATATTTCCTTGAACTTAAAGAAATGTATTTTTCCAGTTCCTTTCGGCATGCTATTATGACACATGGTGTGCAAGCAAGGGGTCTACGTTGACGCCACCAAGGTAGTAGTGATCCTCCACATGGAAGCCCCCGAAACGGTGAAGTAGTTGCGGGCATTGCTAGGGAACACAGGTTATTACCGACAGTTTATCCGAAATTATGCGAAGATCACTGCTCCCCTAGAAAAGCTCTTGCGGAATTCAGAAGTGTTCCAGTGGATAGAGGAGTGTTGGATGGTCCTTAACGCCTTGAAGGAAAAACTGGCAACGACGCCCATTCTGGTTCACCTAGATTAGGATAAGCAATTCCACGTGCACATTGATGCTTCTAGTATTGCATTGGGGGCTATCTTGGTGCAACCAAGGGAGATGACCATTGGCCACCCGGTTTACTTTTCCAGCTAGAAATCGTCTAATGCCAAGCGGAATTACACCACTACCAAGCGAGGGGCCCTCGCAATGGTGTATTCGCTCCAGAAGTTCCGCCACTATCTTATGGGAGGAAAATTCAAGTTCTTTACGTATCATTCTGCGTTAAAGTACCTAGTCAATAAGCTTGTCTTGGAAGGATGGATATGTCGGTGGCTCCTACTCTTCCAATAATTTACATTCTAAGTGATTGTCAAACCTAGGAGGTTGAACGTTGGACCCAATCATTTATCCCAGTTGGAAACCGGGGAGAATGACGACTCTCTTGATGATCAGCTGCCGGATGCCGATCTTTTCTGTGTCGAGGCCGTACCCGATTATTTGGCCGATATCACCACTTATTTGACCACAGGGCAATGCCCTCAACACTACACCCCGCTTCAGAAGCGGCACCTGGTCGTTCACGCTGCCGATTATCAACTGATAGCAGGGTAGCTATACAAATTGGGTCTCGATGAGGTTCTTTGCAGATGTATACTTGACCATGAGCATGAAGCCATAATGTGGGAATGCCACAATGGCATTGCAGGCAGGCATGTGGGGGCGAAACCAAATTCCCGGAAGGTGCTTCAAGCTGGCCTATGGTGGTCGACAGTCCACGCAGATTGCAAGACTTTTGTGAAGGAATGCAACCTCTGTCAGCAAACGGGGAGGCCATCTCAAAGGAATGAGCTCCCGCTACACCCGATGTATGTTTTGCAGCTGTTCGAGATGTGGGCTGTCAACTTCGTCGGTCCCATAGCCCCGATCGCTTGACATTCGAAGGCCCAGTACATAATTAATGCAACTAACTACCTCACCAGGTGGGCTGAGGCAGTAGTGTTGCAGTATTGCACAGCGAATACAGTAGCACGGTTCATCTTTGAACACATCATCAACCAACTTGGCTACCCACGAAGCCTAACCAGTGATCAGGGTACGCATTTCATTAACGACATGATCAAATCGTTGTTGGACACATTCATGATTCAACATCACAAAAGAAGCCCGTACCACCCACAGGCCAATGGTACTCTTGAAGCGTTCAGTAAAATCCTTGAAAAGGGCTTAACCAAGATCTGCAGTGCCCAGCGGGATGACTGGGATGAGCAGCTACCAGCTACACTATGGGCTTACCAGACTACGATGAAGCACTTGACTAATCAGACACTGTTCCATCTTGTGTATGGTCGGGAAGCTGTGGTTCCCACCGAGTTCACTGTACCGAGTATTTTAATTGCCACATCCCTCAAGTTCTCGAAAGAGGATTCGCTACAGGAATGCCTCCACGAACTATAGGAACTCGACGATGCCCGATTTCTGGCCGAATTTCGCCAGAAGGTTCAAAAGGACAGGCAGAAAGTGTGGCATGACTGCCACATCAAGAAAAAAACATTCTAGGTAGGTGGAAAGGTCCTCTTATATGATTGCAGGTTTTAGAAGTTCCCAGGAAATCTGTAGATGCACTGGTTGGGACCTTACTTCGTCATCAAGATTAGAGATTCTAGAGCCGTTCGGTTGGCTTAGCTAGATGGTACTGTTTTCCTTGGGTGGGTGAATGGCGCACGCCTGAAACCCTACCAGGAGTAAGTTCCTTTCACTTTTCATCAATAACTCTCGCAACCGAGAGTACCCATAGAGTAGCGTAGCTGAATAACTCTCCCACAACCGAGATGAGCATAGGTAGTATGTTTTTTGTTCATGCATAGATTGTTAATAACCGATCTGATTGCGGGGACCGCACCGCAATCGACTGTGGTCGGGGAGGGGTGTTTCCAATGTGTCATCCCTGTATGATCCATAAACGTGTCAATTTCAGTCCAGGTCATTTCAGTCAGTACTTGTGTCAGTCCGTAGGATCATCTAGATTTGCATCATAAATTACCATAATTGGAAGTAACCTCGCCATAATCATTGTGCCATCATCCATAGTAACCGCAGTCATCGTGTCCACCCATTTCCCCATGCCACTATCAGCAACTTTCAGAATACACATTGGCACGCGATTGATTGCATGATTATCACAGAGAAGAATGCCAGCAGGAATTAACTCGTTATGGGGTCTCATCAACTTCACTCGTGCCAGGTAATTACATAACTTGCATGGAAAAAAAGCACGAGAATGCTGGAACAGTTAGAATTAGCAAATGAAGCAGAACCAGAGTAGCAGAAGTATCCAGACACACAGCACCAAGAGAGGATGACGAGACGAATTTTGCAAGTCTATCAGCACCGAGAAAAAATGCCGAAGACCCTCCCAGCCATCCTAGAACTAGAGCTCGACAGTAGAATTCATAAGATAGAGTCCCTTGTTGAGAAATATGACCATGCGGCCCTGATAGATGCCAACCTTTCAGACTCTTCTGAATTCCCAGAACTCAACTGGCAGGTGTATATGGAACATTACTACACAACATTCGGGCACTCAGCAAAAACAATTTTACCAGAGTTGCGAGGCCTTCAACAATATTCTCCTCTCAACTTAAGAAATATTTTGGTCTTCAGGACCACAAGACCGACTATGTTGTGCACTCGGTTCCTACTCAGCCACATCTAGAATGGGTCCTTCAGCTGAATAAGGAAATTCCCATTCATGCTGAGGATATGAATCGTCTTACAGGGCTTTCACAGAACGGCACAGATGTCTTGACTGCATGTTAGACCACCTCCAAGTGAGCGCAGAAGTCAGGAGACGCAGACTTGTATGGCAAATATGGTACCTGGTGGGAAGGAAAGGGAGCCAAGATGGAGCTTATCAATAAGCCCAAGATTAAATTCGCCTGCTACCTCATTTCCAGCAAAACAATGAGGCACTACACAAACAACAAATGCACACTAGACATTATCTCCATTGTAGAGCCCTCTGTTCACAGCGCCAAGCTGAACTGGGGCTCCTTCCTATTGAAATAATTGTTTGACGCGTGCGAAGAAAACTACAAGCATGCTACAAGCTTCATTTACAGATATTTGATCGTTTCCTTTGCCATGTGGAAATGGCACACTCCCCTTGTCAGGTTACTAGTGGAAACTCCAGAGGGCAAGCCTCTCACGATGAATTTTATTCCGTGGAAGGTGTCGGTTGATCCGAGCACCAAGCAAGTGAATTCCGATGCATTTTGAACCTGGTATGGTTTAACAACGGACGTCGTAGCCAGCCAGCAAAGGGTGCCTAGGAACCTGTTAGATGAGTATAGCGAGCAAGTGTGGTTTGAGGTCAATCATAGGCCTATGTACCTCCGACCTACTTGCGTGTTGGAGGACACCTTCCACATGGTGCCGCTGAAATTCTAGCTAGAAGATATCGCCTTCCATAAGGAAGTCTGTTCGTGGCCGGGGGTCATGATGGAAATTCGTGACGGGGTACCTAGGTACAACTTTGATTGAATGTTGCTGTAGCAAAAAACTGCCAAGAAAAATGTGGAGGCGACACCATAGGAACTCCCTGTGCTGCTCATCCCTATCGTCTGCCACTTAAACACTCAGGTACGCAATTTTAATGGGGCGGCCCAGGTCATTTCAAGTGGCGCCGCTCCTTTCCCTTTACTTTCCGAGTTCCAGCTTTCTCACTCTACCTCACACCCCCATACAACTCTTCTTACCTCCCCCATCCCTACTATTCTATTTACTTCTACAAGCCCAATCATAACCTCGATGGGAGAAAAGAGCACAACTATAGATCAATTAGAAGCTCCTCCGGCCAAGCGGGCCCGCACCACCGAAGAAAATCTGATGGTGGACCTCACTGAGGATGATCCACCACTTCCACCGAGCATAGGGGTACTGATACAGGAAGAACCTCTCACTGATCCCTTATATTTTATCAACATTCGCCTTCCACATTCACCCACCGTTCCACCTCCACCTACCACTTCATCCGCTCCATCCAATTCATCTTCTACCATGTTCGACCCAATCATCCGAGAACTCCTTGGTAGGGAACACATGGCCGAAGTTGACTCCCGTACTGCAGCAGAAGTACCACTGGTCGACCCTGCTGGAGAACCCTAGGTTTCTCTGTATGACATAATTACCCAAATGGCACAAATTGTTATCGACTAAGCTGGGGCTCAACCTAAGCCCACTATACCTCCACAGGTTTGTAATACAGATCAGCAAGAGAGGCTGGACTTGAATATGGTCGACTCAGCGCACCAAAAAACCCTGACGCCATCCCCCCCAGAGCAATATAATCGATTAGTTTCCAGTGGGAAACCCTTGCAGGAAAGGAGGCCAGACCAGGGCACTTCGAGGATCGCTAATTTAGAAACATGGGGTACATCTCAGCTGTACTTATTTATCTAGAGGGCAACCCAACAAGCCGAATGGCTTTATTTTGAACTAAAGCAAAGGTGCGACGCACAACAGCAACAGATTGTAGCGCTTACTAAAGAGCGCGACCAGCTCACAACCACACAGGGGAAGATGCAAGGGCAGATAGAACAAGTCACCACGGTGTTTTCACAGGTATGGGCAATCGTCGAGGCTCATTATACACAGCTGCCTGCAAATGTGTTAGAGAAACGTATCATAGAACAAGCCCTCCACCTCCGGATCGCACTCAATAGCCTCTAAAAGGAAAACGTGGAGCTTCACACAGCATTAGTAGCCTAGCCAGCGCTGCCTGATCTAGAGGCAGTTTACATAGCACAGATTGCCGAAAGGTAGAACCAGGTCCACCAAATGCAAGAAACTCTCAGGTCTGCAATGCCTGATGCTTACAACCTCCTGAAGGGTATTCAGGAGTGCTTAATGGCTCTGGCCATCAAAACACAACCAATCTCTGTGCAGTTGCAGCAAATTTCAAGAGAAATCCAAGAGACCACGGACCCCGCATGGTTGGACCAACTATATGCCTAGGCAGATGCTCTCGAGGTGCAGAATTAGCAAACAGAGGCTAGCTCAGCAATGGCCAAACAGGGAATTCGTGTGCTCCGCCTGCCCCTCAAACACAGTGCCAGGACAATGCAACAACTTACCACTGAGGCCGAAACCCAAATCGGCACGGTGTTCGGGAATGTACCGACGCATGTAGAGGAGGCAGTTGTCACTAAGATTGCTGCAGAAACAAATTCATTGGTGCAAGGGTGGCAGCAAGTTGTATCGACCTTCCATGAGCTTAAGGCTACAACGTTCAGCAAAGTCCCGGAGTTGGGGCCCTTGTTTGGACAACAGGCTAAAGGCGCACAACGAGAATAGGGCACAGGGTCCAGCAGGGCAATGGAGATAGAAACATTGATCTATGATTGACTCGAGGATGAGTCAAGAAACTATGGTCAGGGCCTGTTGGGGCCCTTGTTTTAAAAACTTGTTTTGAATATTTTGAATTTTGAGTAAAGGACAGATTTTGGGTTGCGGAATGATACATGGTAGTCGCAACCAAATTGCAACTACAGTAAGTCATGGAGCTATCAAGGTGGTGAAGAAGTAAGATATAGATGAAGAAATAAAAATCATAAGTGCAGATGGAGAGAAAATACAGTGGAAGACAGAAAGCAGAACTCACAGCTCACAAGAGAAAATCCGGAAGCCACCGAAGAAGAACACAAGAGGAACTAACAGTTGTGATGGCGGGTGAATAAATAGAAGTCACCTGGCCGAAAGAAAAGAGGAATGGGACAGGTGAGACAAAGGCAGAGTGCCTAAAGAGGATTGAGCAGACGTTGTAGAAGGAATCCATTCTGAGCATGATATATCTGTAGTTCCCAGGTTTCTCTTATCTATCTTTCTATCCTATAAGATGTCTGTGACAAATTTGTAAGGATCTTGCCGTGGAAAGTGATGTAACTATGGATTTGGTTGAAGATTATTAATATACCTGCAGGTTACCATCTGATCTTATGAGTTACATGCATGCATGATGTCTGTGATGCTTTAAAATCTTATTTGCTTAATACCTAGTCGATATTCTGAATGTTCTTGCATATATATGATGTTGATGCAATCAATTCAATGTTAATCATGAGTTTTGGATCCCTCCATCACCATTGATCTCTTTCCCCCCCTTGCATGCGGTTGCGGCACACCTCGGGTGAGGCTCTCTTCTCTCCGGAGTAGGGTGATAATGCCAGCGTGGTTCTAGACTATAGCGGATACCATTGTTAGCTCCAACCTCTGAACCTAGGTCTTTCCTGCAAGACCTGTTTCTTCACCAACACTTGTACTACATTGTCCATTATCAAGATTAAGGCCAAGCTTCTTCTTTCATCTACAATGTAGATCTTGTTGAGGGTTTGGTTGCTTTTCAAGTTATAACAAGTGGAGACTAGATCTGGGTCATTTCATTGGTCATTTTCAGTGGAGGAGGCTTTCTTTCCATTGGGAGGATAGTAAGGAAGGCCCTTGAGCTTATTTTCAGATCTTGGCATCAGGCCAACCATTTATTTATCCCTACAATGCAGTTTTCTTCCAAATATGCATTATTTCTATAGGAGGAGTTGTAGGGTGGATTGGCACACCATTTGGAGAGTTGGTATTCTAGTGAATGGGATCTACCTTTCACTTAGAGGATATATTGGAGGATTTTATTGTATTGATCATATCATATCAACCACACTTTCCATATCTGTATTTTGTAGTCGATCTTCAACCCTAGGGCCTAGATCCCCATCTTGTAAATGGTTTTTTGCTGAAAACCCTTAAGGAGTTCTTCAAAGGATGTTGTATAGTGCTCCGATCTATAATAGATCTATCTTTTGAGGCACATATCAGCCCTAGATCTGATGTATAATAATTTTCTGTAGCAGAGCTTTTAAAACAATGATGTGACAGTCTTCCATCTTTTATATATAATTGCAACACCTCATTTTGAGGGAATTTTTTCATTGGATGCTTGTACTTTCTTGTTGTGTATCTTATGACCCATTATTTATGCATATATTTCTACTATTATAACATATGAAAGGTCTCCATATTGTCCTCTTGCTTTTATATGATGATTTACACTATCGTTCTAGCATTTTGCACTATATTCCCATTTAGGAATATTAGAGTGGTATCAAAGAGTAATCTTGGCACAGCCTGCGCATCTTGAAAAACCAATATGTCATCTGAATAAGGAGAGCCTCTTACCTATAGAGATAAGATGTATCAAAGAAGACATCAGAAGTTTGATTATACAAATGACAAAGAAGACAAGGGTAAAACCCCTTTATCTGGAGGAGAAGATGAAGAGAAGGAGTTCCCTAAGATCCTTCTTAGAGCCATGCAAGACATTTCTAGAGAGATGAAGGAGATGAGAATGGATAGATACAAGGAATCCCCTAAAGGATTTCATCATGGTGAAGGCTCTAGCATGTCTCATCAATGGAATGATTAACCAATGCAGCAACCACAAGTTTCCCAATGCTCTACAATGCCTACATTTTTGGCTGTGGGAAATGAAGGGTTTCAAGAGCAAGAATCCCTTGAAGACTATTTTATGTAGTCTGAGTCTCAAACTTAGATATTCAAAGAAAACTTGAATTTTCAATAAATTTTTCAAATCAAGGACAATAGAAGACCACAACATCACAACAGAAGTGGTGGATTCATTCAGCATCATGATCTACACCACGCTATGGGAAGATTCCTTTTACCCATCTTTGATGGGTCATCCAAGTGCACTGCCAAATCATGGGTAGAGAAGTTGGACATTTACTTCCAATTGAACAATGTTCCAGAAATCGAGGCCATTAAGATTGCAATGATAGACCTTGAGGGTGAAGCATATGACTGGTGGTTCCATCGCTTGTCTACATTGGGTCATGCCAATGTGACTCCATATTCAAAGTTCACTAAGAGGCTCGTGGAAAGATTTGATAGAAAAGATCCTGAAGCACCATTCATGGAGCTTGAAAAACTAAAACAATTAGATAATCTAGAAACATACATTTCTGAATTTTTTAGACTCTCTCTTGTGGTTCCTGATTTATCTGCAACAAGAAGGGTGTATATGTTCATTTATGGGTTGTATGAACCTCTTCATGGGTTGATTAAGTATACCAAACCCACTAACCTACAAGATTCCATTGAAAGGGATAGGGACCTTCAATATGCCTTGCCAAAAGCAAAGGCAACATTTTAGCATAAGCCCTCTTTTACGTCAAAGGAAAAGAAGAGAAGGCTCCTCTTTCAAAGGAGAGCCAAAATAAAAAACCTCTTGATGATGACGTCTGAAGAGATTTGAGTCGGAGGAATATTTTCTTCACATGCTAAGAATCTTGGGCACCCAGACATATATGTGCAGTGGGAAAGGCACACTACATAGAGGTCTTCTCAGATGATGACGAGGAAGAAGAAGATGAACCAAGAAGAGGTCACAATGCTGATATTGTAGGAGATGAACCAACACCATCAGGAGATGGGAATGGGGCCTTTGCTCAAATTAGAGGATCTCTTGCATCATTGGGAGGAGTACCTAAGTACATGACCTTAAGGGTTCAAGGTTCCATATTGAATTATATGGTTCCTTTTTTTTTGTGGATAGTGGGGCTACCCACAATTTTATTGATGTCCAACTAGTGCAAAGGAGGGCAATACCCACTGATGCTTTTGAGGAATTTTCTGCTTTGGTCCCGTGAGAGATAACTATAAAATGCATGAATTTCCATCCTTATCAGTCACCATGGGAACATATACATTGAATGATCACTTCTTTGTGGTTGACTTACCTAACACCAATGTCATATTGGGTGTGAAATAGTTGATTACTTTGGGGAAAGTCACCACTGATTGGGAGAAATTTACAGATGGAATGGGTGGATAGAAAGAGTGGAAAAGCTCAAATGATTAAACGCATGCACACATGTCCCTCACATACCACTTCCACAAAGAAAAAAAAGATGGATTTGTGCATTCAAGGAAATGACCTAACAATCCTATCTATTATGCTTATGAGATTGTTGCATCGGACACTATTATTTAGTGGCAAACCACCTGGGAGGCCACCTGATTCAGATTTGCTGAGATATGTCTCACAACATGATGCTACAAGAATAGATCGAGGAGGGATGGGAGAGTTATAAGGCCATGATACAACACTGAGAGTCTTGGGTAGACTCAAGGAGGAGAGAGACATTCTCCGAAGATCATCATTACCCACTCTCATTTTAGATTCTGCTTTGTGGGAGGAGAAGCATGGAAGGAATGACCTTCCAACATATACCTTTGGAATGGAAGATGTCAAGGTGGAGAGAAGCCATATGACAGATGTTATTTTTAATAGATAATCAACATTATCACTATGGAATATTACTCCATATTGGAAATCCGTTGGTGGATTAGTCCAAGGATCTTTTCACTTGTATGATACTTGATGACTAGCTACAAGAGGAGGAATATTAAGTCATAGATGATGTCATCTACTATCATGGTAGGATCTTCTTGTCTAGATCTTCCGAGCTGAAGGAGAAATTAATACAAGGAGCACATGAAGATTTTCTATTCAGTCACACTTATTCCATGAAGTCATACAACACTATCATGGAGGAGTTTACTTGGGAAGGCCTTGAAGAGGAGGTATATAATCATTTGAGGATATGCATGGACCATGTGGAGATGGTAGAGACACATAACTCTTGTTGAGCCCTAGAATTGTCTTTTCTTTTACAAACCTTCACTTCATTTCATCATTATTTTATCACTTCGTAAGCCTAAAATCAATGAAGAATGATTAGGATTGCTTAAAGGTTACATGTAATTGATTAACATATTTTATTTTCATGATTTTTGCTATTTTAACAATTTTCTGCAAAATAGCTATAGAATATAGGCATTCCGTAGCTGACCGCGCATTCCCTAGCTGATCCCGCATTCCACAGCTGTTTTACAGTTTGAGTGGGTTACAGGTGTCGTCTCAAAGAAAGGCGCATATGGGCAAATTCCACGTCATGTCTACATTGTTCGTTGCTCACCATGAAGGAAAAACCGAATTCTGGATATGGTTTTGGTACGTGGGAACTCATTTTCACGATTATTTCTAAGCAGTTTGTCTTGATCCAGATCATCCTCTTTTTCTTCTGCTTTGTCCTTTTAAGAGTCCTACTATGATTTCGATAAGGAAAGGCAGTGATCAAGATTATTTACCAGAATTTTGTGCTATATAAATTTGCTATTAATAATAGCCGAGGCAGAGAAAAGAGGTTAGATCTTGAATTAATTTGGCTTTGCCTGAGGCAGTGAATCACTACGTTTTTGAGTCATTTCTCCTTTAAGGAAAGCTTGCCATCTCATGAACGTGCGAGTCAATTTTGGGTTAAGAGTGCATGCTACCGGTGGGGCCCCTACCTCCTGTGCAGCTCTGTTTTTATAATTTAGATAAGTATTTTAGCTCTGTTTTCACAGTTTAGATAAGTATTTACTTTCAGTCTTATGTTTATGTTTCAATTGCATTGAGTTATACAACTAGAATTGTTCTAATAAACTTTTCCAACATATCATTCATGATGAACAAGATGGATTGTGTAATTTCATAGATTAATGGCATGTCAATTTCAATAGAATACTCCGGAGGTAGAATGCATGTGGTTCAGCTTTGTCCTTTCTTTTCAAGTATGATAATGGCTCTTTAGTTTAATACTCTTCATTGTAGATTAATAGCATCTTAGTTTAGTTTTAACTCATTGCTTTAACACTTCAAGTTTAGCTGCTGTCCATTGTAGTTTACTTTGTCTTAGTTGATAAATTCAATCTCACAGGCTTAATTATTTACAAAACTTCTTTTGTTCAAAATTCATACTCATACACAATTATATGGACAAAAGATAGCATCATTATAAGGTCTGGAGTATTTTGCAGCCTCTTTATCATTTCAGAAACAAGCCTTTCTTCAAAAGACTATTCTAAAAGGAAATCTATAACTTTTGAGTGAGGTTTAGTGGTGTTAAAACTGAGTTGCAGAACAGAATTAGAAGCTAGTTTAGAGTAGAAACTTTACCTTGTTACAAATATTCTTTTCCACATATTTTCCAACAAATCTTTATTCATGGATGAGATGTTGTACATTGTAAGTTGTCTGTTTGATTAGTGATTTAGGAGAAAACTTCATTTACACTTAGCTTGTTCATTTCTCAGGTTCATTTCAATTTCATGTTGTGAGTTTACAATAGAGTCATTATCAAGCTTTGTTTTTGTTGGTTGCTAGTCATAGTTAAACTCTGTTTTGTTTCAGCATTTGCATTTGTATACCATCCATAGTTTAGGCTTCACTATGTTTTGACCAATAGTTTCCCTTCATTTAGCACTTAGTTCTTTTCCTTTTCAAAATAAAACCATAAAACCAAAAACATCAGAAAACACTAAACACAACGAAGTAGGAAAAGGTTTCTTAGGCGCATATGGTGCACTTCACTTCAGCAGTTTACCAACCCTGGTTGACAATTAATGAACTCAATTTAGGAGACTAGGTTGAGCACAAACATTTTGGCGCCGTTGCCGGGGAAGTGTAACTAGGTAACCTTATTTCTTACATTAAAAAAAAAAAAACAAAAAAACAAAAAAACAAAACAAAACAAAACAAAACAAAAAAAAACTTCAATCACCTACCACATCCACTATATCATGTGGTGCAGTAAGAGCCACACATCCACATCATGAATTCATATTTGCAGATAGAAGAAGAGGTGAAAAATCAGGTTGAAGAAATGGATGGAGATGATGACAATGAGGAAGATCCTTTTGGATTTCCCATTCAAGGAACTGATACCAACATTCAAATGAAGAACATCCATCCATCTGTACTTCCTAACTTCAAAGGTATGAGATCAGAAGACCCGGAAACCTTTATTTTTGAATTTGAAATAATTTGTAGATCTTATGGCTACTCATTGCACATGCAAAAATTGAATTTTTTTCCGACAACATTGAAGGATAGAGCTCTTAGATGGTTCATGACTTTAGGAACAAATTCTATAGGGACATGGGATGATATGAAAAGAGTATTTCTGGAAAAATATAAAGGTTATTGCATGCACCATGACCTTAGAAATGAAGTCTTTAAGATGAACCAAAAAGAGGATGAAATCCTAGAAGATTTAGTGGAGAGATTTACTTATAATATCAAAAGATCTAAATTGTATAATTTAGGATCAGATGCATTAAAAACTCTCCTACTAAATGCTATAAAGGATGAATGGATTGATCTTCTTAATCTTGTGGGAAAAGGAGATGTTTATCGATTATCATTTCAAGAAATTTGTGAACTATGCAAGAACATATCAAGAGGAAAAGCAAAGTGTGTAAGGTCCCCTCAAGATCCATTTATGGCAAAAGTAAGTAAGTCAGCATCAAGATTGGTAAGTCAAACTGAACCTAACAATTTGCTAAACATTCTTGGTAATTTAAATGAATAGACTGACATGCTAAGAATGCAAAACAAGCAAAAAGTTGCTTCATTTATATTTTGCCCTAAATGTAGAAAGAAACATGCTTTTCATGAATGTCCACTTGATAACATTAAAATGTGTAAAATTTGTGTAGGATCACATACTACTGAAGATTGCCCATCATTACCAGGGTTGAAGGCAATTTACCAGAAGGATAATGGAGCAAATCAAGCACAAGAGAAACTTTGTCATGTAGCTCCAAGAGGACTATGGCAGCCTCATCAACCCAATATGATGCAATATCCTTATGCACAGTATCAAGGTTATGCACCAAAATCTCAAGGTAATTGGAAAACACCCTTGCCTTGGCAACCTTGGCCATCTCAATCCCAACCTCAACATCAACCTTGGAAACCTTGGCCATCTCAATCCCAACCTCAAAACCAATCTTGGCAACAAAGTTGGCAAAGGCCCTATAAAGGAAATCCACCATATCCTCAATCTTTTCCTCTCTATCCCCAATACCATCATCAGTGTTATCCATACCATTTACCTCCACTACAACATCAATATCACCCTCATTTTACCTCAATTCAACCTTTTCCATTATCATCCACACAAGCACCCCAAAGATTCCCCACTCCACTACCTCCACAACCATTTCATATCCCCAACAATAAAACACCTCAATCAACTTACAATTCTGAGGTATTGCAAAATGATTCACCAGCTGTCATTGAAGAACAACAACCAGCATAAGAAGACTTAGATAAGGTACAAGAATCAGGGATGTCCATTGATAAAGAGAAGTTATTAGAACCAGAGATTGAAAAGTCTCATGCATGCCTATCACCAGATTCTATGAATGAAGATCACATCTCTGAAGACTTGCATTTCATGATAGAGGAAAGACAAGGAAGACAAGATTACATTGAATCTTGGTTCAATTTAGTCATCGGATCCCAATTCTCAATTATTCAATATCTTCTGACATCATCTAAATCAAGACAGTTGGCATCTCATATACTGGTACATATCAAAGAGTATCTTTCAAACCTGCATATGAGTTTATCTATCATCTTGTTACAGACATGGTTCCATTGGAATTTCTCGTATACTTGAACAAGATTTTCTTTTTCAAGTAGAGTAGGACATAAAAAAAAGAAAAAAAAAAGAAAAAAAAGTAGAGAAAAAATAAGTCCTATTGTGAAAACCAACTTGCTGGCGCAATTGGACATGAGCTTTATTTGAAAACCAGGCAACTGGCGAGAAAAGTTCACAATAAAGTTCTGCAATTTCATGATGGTTTCAATCTTTCATGGTTCTTCAAATCATTTTTGGTTCTATGCTCGAGTTGGATGATGTGGAATTCTTTAAGGTCCACCTTTCAACAGATCTTGTCCCATCGACCTCAACACTTTATCTGGGATCAAGATTAGAGATTATCTGAAGTGCCTTGGATCTTTCATTCATCAATGGCAAGCCTCGTCATTGATAACAATGGGAATACAACAATGTCTCTTGATTGTCAAATCTTGCAGGCGACTCGACTTCGACACATTCATTCGTCCCTGACAAGATGCACTGAGGTACCTTGACACTCATTTACATTATCGATGAGTTTTCTCGCATTGGTTAACTATTTTCATTATTGATTGGTAATCCAATGATTTCTTCCCATGCTCGACTTCGACACATTTATTCGCATGGTAAGAATTGTACCATGAATGTTGGCTTTGATGAAGACTAATGGTTTTATGGAATCAACAACAACTTGCAGCAGTATATTTTGTTAGTTTCTTGTAGCAGCATGTTCATCTTTTTTTCAATTCAATAACAGCTGCGGAAAGTGGCAGTTTCTGCAGCTATTGCTGTAGCAGGCTGTTTTTGCTTTTTGCAACTTTGTCCAGAAGGCAGTTTTGGTGCAAATATTGCAAGAGATTGGTGCAGAAATAAAAAATTCTGAGCTTCTGGGTTTTCTCAGAATATGATAAATTGAGTAAGATGTAGACATAATTTGGAAAAAAGCAATTTTTAAGGGCATTTCAGAAGGGTTTTTCAGGCAGATTTTCAATTTTCAGCATTATGGACAAAATAGGACAGATTTGAGTATTTTTTCACAGCAGCACCTTTTCTTCATCAAAATGAAATTATGGATGCATGTGGCAGTAGAGAAGGTAAAAATACACAGTTTCCCTTTGGAATCACTCAATTTGGCCTTAAAATGAGTCCGTGGCGTACTTTTTTGTTGTTGCAACATTGGGCAAAATGAAGGGTGAAACAGGGCAGAAATTGATTTTATCATAACTTTCAAACCGTGCATCCGTTGGTCCTGAAATTTTTATGGTAAATGCATTGAGGTAGGGTGAATAAACACAGAAAATTTGAGAAAATTTCAATATGTATTTTTCAAGAAATCGACCACTTTCACCTACAGCCATTTCTCATTTTCCGGGAGATCCGTGTAACCAATGATAGAAATTTTTCGTCAGAAGATGCATAATAATATTGGTGACAACCTCAAAAAATTTCAGGGATGTCTAATGTACCATTTGAGAGAAATTGCAAAATTCATTTCATTCTACAATTCCACTCCATCTCACTCCACTTTCACTCCATCTCACGCCATTTTCATTTCATTTCACAAGTCCATTCCGCTTTCACTCCATCTCACACCATTTTCATTTCATTTCACAAGTCCTATTCCACTTTCACTCCATCACATTTCACATCCATCTTCCATATTCATACTTCATTTCTTTTTACAGATTGCATGTTGCAGCCACATCTTATTCAACAGTTCTGACATAATTTTACAGCCTACAAAGAGATGATGATTACAGGAAATTGAAGGATTCTGTTTTGAAGACCAATAAGCTAAAAGAGGACCAAAGGAACAGCATCAAGCACAACAATTAACAAGATCAAAATTCTGAGGTAAATTGTGAAAATTATTTTAATAGCAAAAAGTTAAAACATGAAATAGATACAATGTGTATAATCATATGTTTCCTAAAACAACCTATCATTCGAATTGATTAACATATCTTGGCCATATCCCTTATCCAACATTCCAACCTACTATTTCACATCTCCTTAAGATTGTATAATTCACTTATTTCACCACAAGTTCATCATAAATTCTCCATCAAATCCATAGCCACTTCATTTTCCCTTGTAGCATCCATTCACTTCCATTTACACTTTGCAGCCAATCCATCTCTAAGTGCAGAAAGGTAATTCTAAGGGTGAAGCACCATTCTTCAACTAATCCATCTTCAAACACAGAGGTACAGTTTCAAAATAAAGCATTAGACTCTATAGTCAATCTAGCTTCAAGCATAGAAAAGTAATTCTGAAAGGAAGATAATCTGCACAAAGGAGGAATGTGGCTAATTGTCAGGACACAATCAGTTGAAGTCAAGTATTTGGAAGGATATCCACAAGTCAAGGAGCTACTACAATAAGAAGGGAGGCTAAATTTTATAGAGAAATTTGATGGCTTCCATAAGGAGATTATAAAATCTTTTGCCAAATCTTTTGATGGAGCAGAAGAAGAAAATCTGACATGGTTATTGAAAATAAACTTGACACTCTACTACAAGAGGAATATGAAGAACTAATTTCTGAAAAGTTAACAGAGATTAGAAAATAGATTAGGGCCAAAAGAAGCAGAAAGATAAGGTTGGATGTTCTAACAGAGGTTTCAAAGCACATGGAATAAGTTTTGATGAAATTGCATGAGGACATGCAATAGTCTTGCAGTGGGGTTATGTTGAGCCCTAGAATCGCCTTCTATTTTACAAACCTTCACTTCATTTCATCATTATTTTATCACTTCATAAGCCTAAAATCAATGAAGAATGATTAGGATTGCTTAAAGGTTACATGAAATTGATTAACATATCGTATTTTCATGATTTTTGCTGTTTAACCTTCTACAAAATGCTTTACGATGGGAATCAGGCTTATTCGTGCAAAGACTACGCATTCGTAGTTGAATAGCATTATGTTGTTTCTACGAGTTTAGGTAGATTCCTGAGTTGTCATCTCAAAGAAGAGCACATATGGGCAAATTCCACGTCATGTCTACATTGTTCGTTTGCTCACCATGAAGGAAAAGCTTGAATTACGGATTATGGTTTGGAAGTCTGGTAAGTTCATTTAAGGAAATAGATTTCTAATAGAATTTGTCTTATTCCGAGATGTCCTCTTTTTATTTACAGCTGCCCTTTAGGTCTCATTATGATTTCGGTGATAAGGAAAGACAATGATCTTAGATTGTTGAAAGTCACGTGGGTCATGACTCAGTTATATTAATATGCTTTAGGCAGGAGAAGAGTTAGATCTTGGGTGAATTTTGACTGCCACAAAACCGTGAATACTCTGTTTTTCAGTCATTATCTCCTTTAATGAAAGAAACATCATCTCTGTGAACGTGCTGAGTCAATTTTGAGTTAGATTGCATGCTACCAGGTGGTGGAGGGCCCCTACCTCCTGTGCAGCTCTGTTTTTATAATTTAGATAAGTATTTTAGCTCTGTTTTCACAGTTTAGATAAGTATTTACTTTCAGTATTATGTTTATGTTTCAATTTCATTGAGTTATACAACCAGAATTGTTCTAATAAACTTTTCCAACATATTATTCATGATGAACAAGATGGACTGTGTAATTTCATAGAGTAATGGCACGTCAATTTCAATAGAATACTCCGGAGGTAGAATGCATGTGGTTCAGCTTTGTCTTTTCTTTTCAAGTATGATAATGGCTCTTTAGTTTAATACCGTTCATTGTAGATTAATAGCATCTTAGTTTAGTTTTAACTCATTGCTTTAACACTTCAAGTTTAGCTGTTGTCCATTGTAGCTTACTTTGTCTTAGTTGATAAATTCAATCTCACGGGCTTAATTATTTACAAAACTTCTTTTGTTCAAAATTCATACTCATACACAATTATCTGGACAGAAGATAGTATCATTATAAGGTCTGGAGTATTTTGCAACCTCTTTATCATTTCACAAACAAGCCTTTCTTCAAAAGACTATTCTAAAAGGAAATCTATAACTTTTGAGTGAGGTTTAGTGGTGTTAAAACTGAGTTGCAGAACAGAATTAGAAGCTAGTTTAGAGTAGAAACTTTACCTTGTTACAAATATTCTTTTCCACATATTGTCGAACAAATCTTTATTCATGGATGAGATGTTGTACATTGTAAGTTGTCTGTTTGATTAGTGATTTAGGAGAAAACTTCATTTACACTTAGATTGTTCATTTCTCAGGTTCATTTCAATTTCATGTTGTGAGTTTACACTAGAGTCATTATTAAGCTTTGTATTTGTTGGTTGCTAGTCATAGTTAAACTCTGTTTTGTTTCATCATTTGCATTTGTATACCATCCATAGTTTAGGCTTCACTATGTTTTGACCAATAGTTTCCCTTCATTTAGCACTTAGTTCTTTTCCTTTTCAAAATAAAACCATAAAAACAAAAACATCAGAAAACACTAAACACAACGAAGTAGGAAAAGGTTACTTAGGCACATATGGTGCACTTCACTTCAGTAGTTTACCAACCCTGGTTGACAATTAATGAACTCAATTTAGGAGACTAGGTTGAGCAGAAACAACTCTATTGAGGAGTTATCACAACTGCCTCTTTCCTCTTTTTGAATGAGAGGGGATCTATCTATGAACCACTCCATTCGTATGAGTGGAGCACATGGTAAACATCTTGCTTTTATGCATAGTAATTATATGATGAATATTTTCATTTCTTTACCATACATTTGTAGATCATTGTTCCAAGGAGGAGAATACTTCCTTATAAACATCATGATCACCTTTGGGCCATAAACTATGTTGAGTAAGGCCACTCCCTAGGAGGGTATAGGGAGATCATATATCATTCCCAGTGTGTACCAAAGGCACCAAATATTTCTCACATTTTCAGAACTTGTGATAAAACTATGACAACAAGTAAGTGGTGGGGAAACCACTTACCATATCATGATCTGAGGTAGTCAGGATATGTATTGCACTGGTTCCACAAGTGGGACTATGATCCACCTCCATTATTGCATTTAATTGTTTATGTATCACTGATTTTGATCCCATATATTAATGATGTGCTTATTCTTCTAATGGGAGTGATTAGAGGGAAGATGGAAGGATTGGATGTGCCCTTTGGGAGAGAGATTCTCCATGGTTCTTATGTTTCATATTTCTGGGAGAGCATTGGACCATCCATGATTGCTACATTAGGACTCTTGTTTCCTTATGGGATGATCCATTTGTGTAACTTGAGAACTTGGGAGGTGCCTCTCACGAGTATATGGGAGGAGTTTTTCTATGAATTACCATTTTGGAGGGTGATTCATTTTATATGGATGATAGCTTGGAGGATGGAGCTTCACATGGGGATGAAGGTTCCCTATATTTTGTAGGTTTATCCTTGCATTTTCTTGAGGACAAGCAACATTTGTGAGGGGAGGATTGTAATATTCCTAAATTAGCATACAGCTAATTGGAATACTAAAATCTAATTTTTATTTCTTGTTTGATGAATAAGTGGGTAGGGAGACCAATAAATATCTTTATTAGGAATATAAACACTTCTCATGTGAAATTGGATCACCTTTTCAACTTAATAAAACACCCTTAGGTGTGAAAAGGGGCTAACACATGGGGACTGGGTCAACCTTGACCAAATAAACATCGTTGTCATGGAGGAGTGGCATTCAATGAGGGACAACGTAGTTTTAGATGGAGACACATTGCATGGAAGTATTGTCATTAATGAATGGGGCTAAGGGTTTGGAAGCTCATTTATTAGATAAGGAAGAGGATGGCAGCCATATTATGCATGTTGATGTATATGATATTTCTGAATATATGGTTTTTTTAGACATATATCTTTCTCTTGCTGTTTAGCTGAGATTTAGTGTTGTTTAGCACAGGGTGTTCCTGATCGGGAATCCCACCGCTTCAGTTGAGAAGCTCTTGGAGGAGCCTTATACTACATTGTCCATTATCAGGCTTAATGCCAAGATTCTTCTTTCATCTACAACATAAATCCTATTGTGGGTTTGGTTGTTTTGCAAGCTGCAGCAATTGGAGACTAGATATTGGTCATTTCATTTCTCATTTTCAGTGGAGGAGGCTTCCTTTCCATTGGGAGGATAGTAAGGAAGGACCTTGTGCTTATTTTCAGATCTTGGCATCAAGCCAACCATTTATTTATCCCTACAATGTAATTTTCTTCCATATCTACGTTATTTCTAGAGGAGGAGCTGCAGGGTGGATTGGCACACCATTTGGAGAGCTGGTTTTCTAGTGAAGGGGATTTGCCTTTCACTTAGAGGATATATTAGGAGGCTATTGTATTGATCATATAAGATCAGCCACACTTTCCATATCTGTATTTTGCAATGGATCTTCAGTCCTAGGGCCTAGATACCCATCTTGTAAATGGTGTGTCGCTGAAAACCCTTAAGGGGTTCTTCAAAGGAGGTTGTATAGTGTTCATATATGTAATAGATCTATCTTTTGAGGCACATATCAGCCCTAGATCTGATTTATGACCATTTTTTGTAGCAAATCTTTTAAAATAGCGCTGTGAGAGTCTTCCAGCTTTTATATATAGTTTCAACACCTAATTTTGAGGGATTTTGTTCATTTGATGCTTGTAATTTCTTGTTGTGTATCTTATGGCCCATCATTTATTCATATTTTGATGTTGTTATAACATATGAAAGGTCTCCATATTTCCCTCTTGCATTTATATGATGATTTACACTATTGTTCCAACATTTTCACTATATTCCTACTTTTCCCTTCTAGGAATATTGCATAATTGAGCACGAAAGGAAAAAGAGTACCTGCACATACACAAATTAAGATAATTTAAGGAATGTCCTTAGATTCAAAAAAAAAAAAACAAAGGAAAAAAATTAATATCTAAAGAATTGATGTGGGTAATTAAATACGGAAATATTACCTAACTGTTATGAAAAAGAGTAGGAAAGTGGGTTTGGATACACCAAAGTTGGAAAAAAATTAAAATGGGAATTAGAGGAATAAAATAGTAAGAAGGAATTACTACACAAAGAGGGAAAATTGATTACTTGAATTAATTTAAGTAGAGTACTTGAAAAACTCTAAGGGACTGTGGTAAAATTTGTACTCTTGCACAAATTATTGGCAAACGTTGTCGTACCCTATTCGATGCAATTAATTATGTGAAAATAAATATCCGAAAATTTTACAGTGGTGTTAAATTCAGATAGAAAAAATAAAAAGGAGTGGAATTTCTTATACTGGAGAAAGGTTGAAGACTTTGAGAACAAAGAAAAATTCTAAATTCCTCATAATAATGATGGATTTAGAGTCAAATCGGAAATTGAAATTCTAAAGATAAATGAATATTGATATGAGTTTTTATTCAACTCATAAATCAGAATTATGAAACTAAAATGAGCATCCGAGAGATGTACTTGTTTATCTAAATGTAAATCAGGTCAAGCACCTAGGAAGAGTTACATTCATATATTCTGGAAGACATTTCAAGTGTTGAACGAATGATAGTTCAATGCAAAATCCTGGGAAAATTTGAGAAATATTTTATATAATGTAACGAAAATTTGATTCATTGGACTAACCCTATGTCTATTAAAAAAGGGTACGAATGCCAAAACTTTACGATGGGTTCTCAAAGTAGAGAAGAGCCAGGTAAATTCACAAATACTATATTCAAATGAAAACCCATAAAATTATTTAAGAAAAGGATTTGATACATAATAAAAATATGCAGAGAGCATTGGAATAAGAAGAAGCATACCTGGAGAGGAATTTTGATGCCGGGAGGAAAAACGATTTGGTAGGAATTATCGAAAAGGGGAAATCCTTAATTTCAGCAGACCCATAGATGAATACTTCATTGTAATGAAGGAAATATCCAACCTGCATAAAAAAAAAAGAAAAAGTCAATATTAGTACAGAGAGTCAAAATATGAATAACCAAAATATAACCATAAACACAGGACAAATATAAACTATTATCGATGTCATACATCGAAACTATGGTATAGAAACTATACCAAAATAACCTCAATATAATTATGAACCATTCGAAATGACAGTAAGCTCAAATTTATAGGGTGACTCGGGGAGTTTATCACTTAGCATACATTGAGGAATAGTTACATTTCGAATTACCAGCCCTTAGAAGTATATTGGAAATGATACTCCTTTAAAAATAGAAACCCCTGCAATAAAATGAACAAGTTGCAACCATAGTGAGTAGATGTGTATCTGTTGCAGAGAATAATAGTTCAAGAAAAATGATTTAGGAAATAAAATATATAACAAAGATTCATATATAAAAAAGTGGCATTTAAAAGGAAATATTACCTAAGTGAAACCTACGGGTATTTCCTCTTGAAAACATAATGAGAACCCTGGACCTTCTGTGTCATGGGTGTGGTAAGAATAAATGAGAATCATGGAAACCTTTGGGAGGAGGGTTTGCAGAAGAACCAAAGCCGAAAAAAAAATATTACAGTTTCAAAATAATGAACCAACCAAAATTAAGGAAGATTAAGAGTTGTCTCAAAACAACAATACGATGCACTCGTAACCATCCACATGGAATGAATGGAGTGAGGGAATTAAATCAATTAGACTATAGTTCAAGTCTCCAGAGTCATGTGATGGATTTAATTCACACAGTACTGTCTATAAATGAAAAATATTGAATGGATACGAAAATTAAAATCTTTGAATTAAAATGCTACAAATACTAAATAGTCATCTCAAATCCCAATTACATAAATGTGTAGCATTATATGAAACCATGTTCAGTTAGTACGTATCATTGGTCGATTTCATGGAAAAACCATGAGGAATAAGTAAGTCATGTTAACTCTAGAAGGGATGTATACATGACCTACATTAGTGGTGGTATACCTTGATAATAATCCCATGTCAAACAAGAGAAATTAAAGCACAATTGGATATTTAGATGATAATTGTACATACGATATGGAATTGAAAATGTTATCATTCATATCTGTTATAAAGTGGAGTGTATAGTTAATGGAAGTATATCTGTAATAAGGTCAAATTCATTCTAAGGGAAGAATGGATCACTTATGACAAGTAAATGTATACGAATGGAACTTCATATTATAAACCCATTGGTAAGTTCCCAATGATAACAGTGATAAAATATGAGAATGGATTGTCAACTAGGGAAAGTTGATAATACACATTCAAGTGGCTACAAGCTTAATAAAAATAACTTAGATAGAACATAAAAGGAACATATGTTTGAATTAGTAATAATAATGGAATTAAAATGTTACAAGTATAATATCATAATTATATTATGCTAGAGTTAGCACAAGTAGCATAAATTCCGTCATATTAAAATAAGGTGGTCAAACTTCCAAGAAAAATGACTGATGCAAATTGTTGGACTTAAATTCATCAATGGTAAGGTAAATGAAAAACAACTAGATGAATATGTCAAGGAGAGATGAAATACATTAATGCAATTGACTAAAGTTACTCCTTATACTATAAAAAGAAAAAAAATGGGAAGTGGAGTTGTTACAAATGGTATCACAACCCAATTTAAAACACTGGGAAGATATGTGTCCTCACATAGAAAATTTAAAATCCAAAAATTCATTTGTGCAAAATTATTTAGAATAATATTTTTTTGTTTGCACTAACTTAAATTCTATGAGCAGTGAATTAGTGCAGAAAAGTACAACTAAAACTATGAACGAAGGGGATGATTTGTATATAGATCTAGGTGGTGCAGAAAATCCACCAAATCCAAATTCTCCATTGTTGGCTATGATGCAGGAAATACAACAAGAAATTATTCCACTGAGAACAAGTAATGAAAGATTGTTGCAAGCTAGCGAGGAGCAAGAAAGGTTGATCAAAGATTTAACCTCCAGGTCTAGTCACAAAGGTCAAGGCTCTCGAAAAAAGAAAAGGGAAGCTGAAACCAAATTAGAAGGATCTGAGGAAGGTGAAGCCTCTGCACATCAGTCTATAAATAAAAAGGAATTGCAAGGATAATTTCAAAAAATTAAACCTCCCACTTATGATGGTGAAAATGAGGAAGATGGAGAAGCTTGGCTTCTAAACACAGTGAAATACTTTCATGTTTATGAATATGGAAGTAACCTGAAAGCCATATTGGCTATTTACCAACTACAAGGTAAGGATACCTTATGGTGGGAAGAAATTAAAATGATACAAGTTCTAGATGAAAAAACTGTCACTTGGGAAGATTTCCAAACAAAATTTAAATCGAGATATCTAAATGAAAGATACTATGATGACAACGCCAAAGAGTTTCATGAGCTAAGACTGGAAAAACTCACAATAGATGACTTCATTACCAAATTCACAAGTTTTCTTCATCATATACCTTATATTAGAGAAGAGAAGGCTAAGGTACATCTATTTTTAAACTGCTTACCTACTATATACAAGGAAATGATAGAATTTGATAATCCCAAGATAATGGATGAAGTTGTGTGCAAAGAAGGACTATGTTATCAGCAGTTGAAAGGAATAAATGATCAACTAAAAAATTGGAAGAACAAAGATAAAAGAAAAGGTGACTCTAGTGGGAAAAGAGTAAAACCAGCATAATTGAAAAACTTTGGGAAAAATCATCGAAGGAAGTAGTTTATCAAAGCTAGAGAAAATCAACTAGCCCAATAACAAACTGGATCTAAACACATGGAAGTAAACAACAAGAAAGACAAAATTGCAAAAATGGAGGAACCGTTAAAGTGTTGGGGTTGTATAGAACCTCATCTATTAAGAGATTGTCCTCATTGAACAATTGAAATATTCAAGTGTTGACAGAGGAAACTACTATAAATGATGTGTCAAGAAACATCCCAAGAATTAGTGTTTCCCTAGAAGATCACCAAGATTAACATCAATCAACCATGGTCAAAATTGAAGGCATGATTTTTGAACAACCTATTTCTGTTTTGATAGATCCATGAGAAAATTTAAGTTATATAAGTCCTCAGATGGTGGAAAAGTGAAAATTAAGATCACAAAATTTTTAGTAAGCATGGTTAGTTCAGTTGGCTACTAGAACAAAAATAAAAGTGACCCATAAATTACCAAAGATGGCTTAAAATTTAAATTTGTACAAAATTGAAATGAATTTAAATATTTTTCCTCTTGATTGCTATGATGTATTAGTGGCAATAGACTCGTTAGAAAAATAGACAGAAATAGTTAATTTCTTCGATAAAACAATACACTATATAGATGGTGAGGGGAAACCAATGATAGTTAAAGGAAAACCCAAACCAATATCAATAACACAGATTTCAGCACTATAGTTAAAAAGGATAGCATGGAAAGGATGTCAAGTATATGCTGTACGAGTGGAGGAGTTGGGACAACGAGATGAAAAGGAAGCAGTAGAAAATTTACTAGTAATAAGAGAGTTCAAATATGTGGGTCCAGATGAAATTCCTCAACTACCCCTAAAAGAGAAATCAAATTTTCAATTGAATTAATACCTTGAGTTACACCTGTCTCTAGAGCCCCATACAGAATTAGTACCCTAGAGTTGTTAGAATTAAAACTACAGCTACAAGAGCTATTGGAGAGAGGCTATATCTGGCCAAGTGTGTCCCCATGGGGAGCACCAGTACTTTTTGTTAAAAAAAACATGGTACATTCAGAATGTGTATAGACTACAAACAATTGAATAAACTGACTATAAAGAATGAATATCCTCTACCAAGAATAGATGATTTATTTGATCAAGTGAGAGGAGCCTCTATCTTTTCAAAGATTGATTTAAGGACATGATATCATCAACTAAGAATTAAGGATGAAGACATAAATGAGGCTAAATTTATAAATAGATAAAGACACTATGAGTTTGTATTTCTACCTTCTTGGATGACTAATGCACCTCCTAGCTTTATGTCTCTAATGAACAATGTCTTAAGTAAGTACCTAGACAAATTTGTTCTCGTGTTTATTGATGACATTATAATATATTCTAAGAATGAAACAAAACATAAAGAACATCTTAGAATTGTCTTGCAAACACTTAGAGAACATAATTTTTATGCCAAACTTAGCAAATGTGAATTTTATAATGATAAAATTCAGTATTTGGGTCATGTAATTTCAAAAAAAGAGGATTTGTAGTAGATCCAGAAAAGATACAAGCTATCATGGATTGGCCTGGTCCTACTGATGTTCCAACCATAATATCATTCATAGGAACTGGAATATACTACAGAAGGTTTGTAGAAGGATTTTAAGCTTTGGCATATTCGATTACCTCTCTACAGAAGAAAGGAGTGCAGTTTGAATGGACAACAAAATGTCAACATAGTTTTGAACAGTTAAAACTTAAAAAAGAAACTACTCCTATTTTGACGATTGATGATCCAAACAAAGAATTTATAGTATGTACAGATGCTTGTGTAGAAGGATTAGTAGGAGTATTGTTACAAGAAAACTCAGTCATAGCATATGAGTCGAGAAAATTAAAGAAACATGAACATAATGTTAGGTCCCTATATTACTAGTATAGTCCCTTATTATTGTTAGTCTAACCCCCTTATTGTTATTATTGTACCCTTGTAACCCCCATATTTTTATTATTGTGCCCTTAAATTATTATTGCTAGGTCGGCTAGGATTACATTGTGGCCCCATGGTCTCCTATATATAGAAAGGAGGTTTTGTAATTTGTATCATCCAAGAAGTGTTCATTCATGTAATGTATTGGAGGTTGCCCCCTCAAAGTGACTTATTTCTAGGCCGTTGATATCTCTTTTCTTCTATTTTTGGAGCTGGTTTCATAACATTTGGTATCAGAGCTTTGGATTTTAGGGTTTCGCTACCCCAAACAAGTCATCGTGGACTTTTTGCTATAACGTTTTTTCTACAAAGTTTCAAAAAATTTTGTGAGTGTGAAACATAAATCCTGAGGAACATCGTCGTAAAATTTAGAGCTTGGTTTGCAATATTTTCAGAGATATGATCTATGGAAGTTAGGGAATTTTGCAGGCTCCTGCATTTAACCTAAACCGGTCATCGCAGAATTTGTACTATAAATTTTGTTCTACGAAGTGTCAGAAGCTAAAAATTTTAGAGAGCGGAGCCGAAGTCCTGAGGAACACTATCACAAAATTTCAGAGCTTGGTTCACAATATTTTCGGTGATATGATCTATGGAAGTTAGGTCTTTTTTAGGCTCCTAAATTTCATCTCAAAGAGGTTATCTTGGGAAAACCTTCATAACTCTCTCTCTGAGCATTGGATTGGAATTCTGTAAGCAAGTACATGGACTGTAGTGTTTTTTATATCAATTTCAGAGCCAAAGGAGGAAACAGTGACACATGGAAAGTCGTACAAGTTCATTATACTGAACCAGTCCATAATTAGGTCATTATGGGAGATTGGACATAACTTTGCCTTGAAGAATCCAAATCAGGTCAGACCTGTGGCATTTGAAAGAAGATTCAGAGGTTAATTCATAGCCAAGTTTTAGATATTGAAGATCTAAAATCATAGGGATAATTCAGATTCAATATCGAGCTCAAAGGTGTGTATTTTTTTTCAAATTGCATAAGTCTTGATTGAAAACTAAGTTCTAGTTTATTCCAAAGGCCTATCGAGAATAGCTATCAAAATTGGGTTCTAAAATCCCTCCTAAAAAGAATTCAACACCCATTAAGCCTTCCGAAGGCTCTACTATGAGTCATGAAGACGAAGAAATGCAACATGAGATATCAAAAGTCCATGAGCAAGTGCACCAAATTTCACTATTGCAAAGAGCAACAAAAAAAGAAATGGATGGTTTAAAGAAAGGCGTGGAAGCTAATATGAATGGTTTGGAAGCTAAGATGGATGGCATGGAAGTTGACATGGAAGCTAATATGGATGACATGGAAGCTAAGATCGATGAAAAAATGGAAAACATGAAGAATGATCTAAAAGTAGACATGGAAGGTTTGACAAAGTTGTACACCAAGTGTTTCCTAATGGTGAAAAGATAGTAGAGGAAACTCGTGATGATAACAAAATAAATGGCAATCGTGATTTCATGAACTCTAATGTTTGCGGGAAGAACCACCATATTCCAAATATGGATATGAGAAAGTTTGATGGCAAGGATCCCGTAACATGTATACTATAGATGGAGCAATATTTCGATCTCAATAATGTGAAAAAAACACAAAAGGTATGCATTTCAGCTTTACATCTAGAACAAAATACATTTGTATGGTATCGATGGCTTTTATCCCATAAAAAATTGTCACTTGGTCAATTTTCACAGAGGAAATGATATCACATTATGAGGATACAAAGAGAAATACCTTCTTTAGCCAATTGATAAATCTCAAACAAAAGGGTTTAATGGGGGAGCACATTGAGGACTTCCAAAAATTGAATATAAGGGTAACTGATATTCTAGAGTAACACAAGATTGATCTCTTCATAGGTACTTTAAAGGGTAACATCCAACATGAAGTTTTCGTTTTGGAACCTGATTCATTGGAGATGGCATTCAAGTTGGCAAGAAAATTGAATGTAAAATTATGGCGACAAGGAAGCCTACCACTCACTTCTATAAAGAGGGAAGTGTTTCTACTCCTATATTTCAACAACCTACAAGGTTGACACCACAAAAATTGGAAGAAAAAATAGCAAAAGGGCTTCGCTATAGTTGTGATAGAAAATACACTAAAGGTCATAAGTGTGCTGAGAAGAAATTATTTTACATAGATTGTGAAGAAGAAGAAAATGAAAAGAAGAGGATATACACCAGGAACCAACCCTAGAAGAGGAAGAAACGAGCCTGACCATATCGTGTAATGCATTGGCAGGAATTATCCCTCCTCAAACTCTCAAAATAGAAGGACATATCAAGAATAAAAAGGTAATAGTGTTGATTGATTCAAGTAGTACCCATAATTTTATTCATTTTAAGGTAGCCAAGGAATTGAATTGTTTCCTATACCTAGCACCAGAATGTCAAGTGATGGTTGCAAATGGAGGAAATATAAATTTCTATGGAAAATGCCATAATATGAAGCTATCCATGGGAGAATATGTATTGAATATTCCAATGCTTTCCATCCCAATGGGAGGTGTTGATGTCGTACCAGGAGTACAATGGTTACAATCTTTGGGGATGGTAGCTTTTAATTTTCAAGAACTTTTCTTGATTTTTTTTTTCGAACGGAAAGGAAATCGAATTATGGGGTATCACAAGGAAGCCAAGAAATATAATAAGCTCTAATTTCATGACAAATATTTTGAAGAAATAATGTGTAATTGCACAACTATGCTCACTAGAAGTTCCAACATCAAAATCATGTATTTCTCCAGATCTCTAAAGAGTATTGCACAATCATTCCAATTTGTTTGATACTCCCAAAGGACTCACACCTATTCATGATCATGATCATGCTATTCATTTGATTCTAGAAATTGTTCCTCCAAACATCCGAGCTTACAGATATCCTTATGTCCAGAAGAGTGAAATTGAACGTATGATTGTAGAAATGTTAGAGGCTAGTATAATTCAACCTAGTCAAAGTTCTTTCTTTGCTCTTGTAGTATTGGTACACAAGAAGGATGGATCATGGTGCATGTGTCTTGATTATAGGGAACTCAATAAGCTCACCATTAAAGATAAATTTCTCATTCCTATGATTGATGAATTATTGGATGAATTACATGGAGCAATTTATTTTACCAAGTTGGATCTTTGTTCAGGACATCATCAAATTAGAATGAAGACAGAAGGTATTCCGAAAACTTCATTTTGAACTGATGAGGGTCATTATGAATTTTTTGTCATGCCTTTTGGCCTTACCAATGCACCTTCTACATTTCAAGGGTTGATGAATTCCAATTTCAAACCCTTCCTTAGAAAATTTGTGCTAGTATTTTTTGATGATATACTAATATATAGTAGGTCTTGGAAGGATCATGTTCAACATGTTGATAGGGTTCTCAAACTATTGCAGGAGAAACAATTATATGCAAAAACTTCCAAATGTTTCTTTGGAGTACAAGAAGAGGAATATCTGGGTCATATTGTATCTCACGAGGGTGTTAAGGTAGACCCTAACAAAATTAAATCCATTAAGGAATGGAAAGTCCCCACAACCATAAAGCAGTTGCGAGGATTTCTCGGGTTAATAGGGTATTATCACAAGTTTGTTAAGAATTATGGGAGAATAGCAACACCTCTAACAAAATTATTGAATAAAGATGCATTTTCATGGACTCTTGAAGCACCTAAGGCCTTTGAACATCTTAAAGGGGCAATGTGCCTAGCACCGGTCTTAGCAATGCCAAACTTCACAAAAACCTTTATTGTGGAATGTGATGCCTCAAGAAATGGAATTGGTGCTATTTTAATGCAAGAAGGAAGACCCATTTCTTTTGAAAGTCATCTAATCAAAGGAAAGTATTTACATAAAACTATTTATGAGAAGGAAATGTTAGAAATACTGCATGCACTAAAGAAATGGAGAAATTCCCTAATGGGAAGAAACTTCAAGGCAAAAGTTGATCATGATAGTCTTAAAAACTTTTTGGAACAAATAATAGCTTCATAGGAGCACCAAAAATGGGTCACAAAGATGTTGGGTTATGAATTTGAAATAATCTACAAAAAATGAAAGCTAAATGTTGTTGCAGATGCACTCTCAAGAAAGAATGGAGAGGTGTAAGCATTTCTTTGTGTCATTTCTGTTATCCAACTAGATTGGATAACTAAAGCAAGAGATGAATGGAAGAAGGATGAAGAAGTGTGGTCAGTCATTCAAAAGTTGTAGCAATATACTAGTACATCTAATACATTTAGTTGGAAAAATGATTCCTTATGGTACAAAGATCGCTTATATCTTTGTAAGAATTCCCAACTAAAACAAAATATTCTTTTGGAATTTCACACTTCTCCTTTAGGAGGACACTCAGGATTTTTAAAAGCTTACCACAAGGTGAAGAAAGAATTTTTTTTACGATGGCCTTAAATCTGATATTCAAAAGTTTGTGGCTGGATGTTTGGTTTGCTAGTAGAATAAAGTTGAGACAATTAAGACTCCATGTCTTCTACAACCTTTATCCATTCCAAGTCAACGTTGGGAGGAGATTTCAATGGTTTTTATCACATGTTTACCTAAGTCTGAAGGAAAGAGTGTCATCATGGTGGTAGTTGATAGACTTACCAAGTATGCACAATTTTTTCCATTATATCATCCATTTAATGCAAGTACAGGTGCTACTACATTTATGGACACAATTCAAAAGCTACATGGAAACCCAAGGGTTATTCTGAGTGACAGAGATCCCATTTTTATTGGAAAATTTTGGACGTAGTTATTTTATTGTTTCGGTACTCAATTAGCTCATTGCTCATCTTATCATGCTTAATCCGATGGTCAAACTGAGATAGTAAATAAATGTTTGAAAGGACATCTTCGTTGTTTTGTATCTGATAAACAAACACAATGGGTCAAGTGGTTACCTTTCGCCGAATGGTGGTATAACACTTCCTTCCATACTGCAGCAAAAATTACCCCATTTATGGCACTTTATTGATATCATCCACCATCCATCACATCGTCTTTACGAGAAAATTCAAAGGTTCAAGCAGTGGAAGATCACATCAAGCATCAACAAGAAGTTCTCCAACTCTTAAAGTACAACCTGAATTTGGCACAAAATTGAATGAAACAACAGGGAGATCAACATCATAGCACGAGAAGTTTTGATGTAGGAGACTGGGTACTTTTATGACTACAACCATACAAAAAAATTTCCCTCAAGCAAGCTAAGAAGGATAATAAATTATCGCCAAAGTACTATGGTCCTTGCAAGGTGTTGTAAAAGATTGGTACTATGGCATACAAATTGGAGCTTCCTTATTCTTCATAAGTGCATCCAATTTTCCATTTTTCATGCTTAAAGAAGGTTATAGGTGAAAATCTTCCAGTTCAAACAATATTGCCAGAACTTGACGAGGAAGGAAAAATCATATTGGAACCTGAAGCGCTCATGGAAACCAGAACTTGATAGCTATGGAATCGATCAATTTCAGAGTATCGCATTAAGTGGGAGAACATACCCACTAAAGATTCTACATGGGAGGATGAGAATTTTATATAAAAGCACCTAGAGCTACTCAGGCATTGAGGACAACACTTTTTTGAAGGAGAGGGGCATTTTAGGTCCCTATATTACTAGTATAGTCCCTTATTGTTGTTAGTGTAACCCCCTTATTGTTATTATTTTACCCTTGTAACCCCCATATTGTTATTATTGTGCCCTTAAATTATTATTGTTAGGTCGGCTAGGATTACATTGTGGCCTCACTAGGATTACTTTATGGCCCCATGGACTCCTATATATATAAAGGAGGTTTTGTAATTTGTATCATCCAAGAACTGTTCACTCATGTAATGTATTGGAGGTTGCTCCCTCGAAGTGGCTTATTTCTAAGGAGTTGATATCTATTTTCTTGTATTTTTGGAGTTGGTTTCACAACACATAATTACACTGTATATGACTTAGAGAGTTAGCTAATGTAATGTATGCTTTGAAGATGTGGAGATATTATATGTTAGGAAAGAAGTTTTTTTTTATTACAGGTCACATAAGTTTGAAATACTTTTTCACACAACCTGATTTAAATGCTATACAAGCTAAGTGGTTGTCCTTCATTAGTGAGTTTGACATAGAAATCAAACATATTAAAGGAAACCAAAATAAGATTGCAGATACTTTGTGTAGGAATCCTCATTAAGAATTGAATAGTGTTGGGGGTAGCACGAATTTTGACATTGAAGGATTGATACAAGAAGTAATGGGTCAAGATTCAGCCTATGAAAAAATTCATGAAAAATTATAGAAGACTGAGATATTGGGTTATAATGAAAAGGAGAAAGGACTGACTTGTTATAAAAATAGGTTGTACATCGCAAATGTGAGCTCATTAAAAAGTGAAATTTTAGATGACTATCATAAGCGACCTTATTGAGGACATACGGGATATCATAAATTGATTTCAACATTAAGTAAGAATATTTTTTGGCCAGGTATGAAAAAATATGTGGCTAATTATTTAGCGAGCTGTTTGGAATTTCAACAGGTAACAGCAGATCATCATCATCTAGCAAGATTTTTGAATCCTTTACCCATCCGAGAATGGAAGTGGGAAATAGTTTCCATAGATCTTATTACTGGGTTGCATAGAACAAAATATCAACATGATTCTATAATGGTAGTTGTAGACACATTGAATAAAACTACTCACTTTTTACCAGTACAATCTACTTTTCGTATAGCTCAAGTAGCTAATGTATGTATAAAAGTGATTTTAAAGTTACATGGTATTCATAAAATGATTATATCATACATAGATGAAAATTTTACTTCAGATTTTTGGAAGACTCTTTTTCGAGGAATGTGTACCAAATTGAACTTTAGTACTGCATACCATCCCCAAAGACATGGACAAACTAAAAGAAAAAATCATACTTTATAAGATATGTTGAGAATTTAAGTTATGGACATACCTACAAGGTGGGAAGGCTTTATGCATCTAGAATAATTTGCATACAATAATAGTTATCAAGACTCAATAAAAAAGATTCCTTTTGAACCATTGTATGGCAGAAAGTGCCACATGCCTCTTAATTGGATTCAAGGAGATGATAAGTTAATACTTGGACTAGATGCATTGCAATAAATGGAAAGAAATGTGAATAAAATTTAGTAAACCATTAAGACAACACAAGATAGGCAAAAGAGCTATGAAGACAAAAAGAAAATTGGTAGAGAATTCAAAGTTGGAAATCACATTTACTTGAGGATTAAGCTCAAAAAAAGTACTTTATACAGGGGTAGTTGTGCAAAATTAGCACCATGCTACTGTGGACAATTTGAAGTACTATAAAGAGTGGGACCAGTAGCTTATAAGTTGGCTTTACCTAGTCACATTAAGGTTCACAATGTTTTTCATGTTTCATTACTAAAAAATTATATACATGATCCTACTCATGTAATTGATTGCAATGTGATACAGGTGGAAGCAGAAGGGGAATTTCTTCCAAAGCCACTTCACATCCTGACACGGGAAGAAATTGAGCTCCAGAACAGGACATTAGCCAGGGTGAAAGTGCAGTGGAAGCAATTTGCATCCAAATAAGCTACATGGGAGTGCATAGAATATATGAAGGAAAATTATCCATCACTGTTTGAAAAGTGAAAGTCATATTTTACAACACTGAGGAAGGTGTTTTGTTTTAGAGGGGGAATATGTAATATCTCTATTTTTACTACTTTTATTTGACAGTTGCAAAATCTTAAAGGTCAAGTGGACCCAAAGAAAAAAAATTATTGTAGACATATTTTATTAATTAAATTAAATGAAAATGAAAATTGAATTTTTGTGCAAAGGCTAGAGTATAATTAGAGATGAGGAATTCAAGTCCATGAGGATGGATAACCTTCCAAATAATTTACCAGATTCTCCAAAAGACCTTGGATAAAATACATGAAATTTAAATATTAGATTGGAAACAAAAATCTAAAAATATACCTTTGTAAAGTGGAAATTTACTGGGAAGAGGTGGAATAAAAGTAGATAGAGGAAAAATCTAGTTTTAAAGTACTTTTGTGGAAAAAAAAGAAGGAAAGCCTAGGCAAAAGGGAAAACAACATCTTGATTAACTAGAAGCAATTATGGAAACAAGCTAATGGAAAAGTGGTCTTAAATAACCCATTCCTGGGTACAAAAGAGACTGTTTACTCCTGGAAGAAATTAGTCTCTGCTCGGGGGGAGCTGTGGAGACAGAGCTCAAGGTTGGGTGGAAAATAGTCTTACCTGAACTGGTATGCACAAATTATTTGATTATGTTTTATTATTGTGTTATTATAATGAAATTTATAGATGTGATGGGTTAGATACAAAGATTTATGGTAAATTATATTTTGTGTTGTCAAGTAGTATTACACTTTTCTGTTAGTGGTAGATTTCAAGGTCTGATGTATTTAACAGAACTTCCTATAATATATATAGTGTATTCATGTATAGTTACATTGAGAATTATAAGAATTGTACCAACTCTCAGAATGTATAAACCTCTATGACAAGTTTAAATTTGAGGTTAGTTAGGGAATAGTATTATTTTATATACACATAAAAATAGATATATATATATATATATATATATATATATGAAAAGAAAAGTAAATTTAATGTATATATCAATTTATCCATAATAACATAAATCAAAAAGTGATAGAGATGAGGAAATTTTCTTCTCTTACTAAACATGAAATGAGGAATTTCAAACCATATCTTCTACTGTAACATATTTAGAAGATTTTATATATGTACATAAACCATAGTACTATCTAAGAAATGAAATAAAGGTTAGACAAAACATAATACATGCAGAACAATAAACATCTTTTAACTGTTGGAAATAAAGTATATTGTATTATACTGAAACAAAGTATGTCCAGAGACTTCTATGTACATAAATTTCAAAGTAAATAATTTCATAATATTATAAAGAGTCTGGGATTCAATCCCATGAATTTAACCACATTATCGCTTCCAAAATTGTTCAGAATACAAACGGAGGAAGTCCTTAAGGAATTCTGGACCAAATTGTGCATATAAAATCGAATGTCATTGTTAATGTATGACTTGCATAGTTATAACATTGCAATATAATTGAGTAGGAAACGAAAAAGAGTACCTGGACATACACAAATTAAGATATTGAAGGAATTTCCTTAGATTAAAAAAAAACAAATGAAAATTGTGAATATTTAAAGAAGTGATGTGGGTAATTAAATACAGAAATATTACCTAACTGGTTGAAAAAGAGTAGGAAAGTGGATTTGCATATACCAAAGTTGGAAAATAATTAAACTGGAATTAGAGGAATAAAATAGTAAGAAGGAATTACTACATAGAGAGGGAAAAAGGATTACCTCAATTAATCTAAGTAGAGTACTTGACAAACTCTGATGGACTGTAGTAAAAGTTGTACTCCTACACAAATTATTGATGAAAATTGTCAAACCCTATTCGGTACAATTAATTATATGAAAATAAATATCAGAAATTTTTACAATGGTGTTAAATTTAAAAAGAACAAATAAAAAGGAGTGGAATTTCCTATACCAGAGAAATTTTGAAGAATTCAAGAACAAAAAAATTATAAATTCCTCATAACAGATGATGCATTGATAGTCAACTCAGAAATCAAAATTCTCAAGATAAATGAATATTGATATGAGTTCTGAGTCAACTCATAAATCAAAATTATGAAAATAAAATGAGCATACGAGAGATCTAGGTATTTATTTAAATGTAACTCTGGCCAAGGACCAATGAAGAGTTACATTCACATATTCTGGAAGAAATTTCAAGTGCTAAATGAATGACATTTCAATGCAAAATCATAGGAATAAAGGTGATAAATATTTTATATTATGTAATGAAAATTTCATTCACTGGACAAACCCTATGTATATTAAACAAGGGTATGAATGCCAAAAATTTACGTTGGGTTCTCAAGGTAGAGAAGAACCAGGTCAATTCACGAAAACTATATTCAAAGAAAAACCCATAAAATTATTTAACAAAAGGTTGTCGATACATAATAAAAATATGCATAGAGAATTGGAAGAAGAAGAATCATACCTAGAGAGGCATTTTGATGCAGGGAGAAAAAATGATTTGGGAGGAATCCTCGAAAAGGGGAAATCCTTAATTACCGTAGAGCCATAGATGAAGACTTCATTTTAGCAAAGGAAATATCCAACCTGCATCCAAAACAAAAACAAGCCAATATTAACACAGAGAGTCAAAATATGAATAATCTATAGATAACCATAAACACAGGACAAAGATAAACTATTAGAGCCATAGATGAAGACTTCATTTTAGCAAAGGAAATATCCAACCTGCATCCAAAACAAAAACAAGCCAATATTAACACAGAGAGTCAAAATATGAATAATCTAAAGATAACCATAAACATAGGACAAAGATAAACTATTATCGATGTCATACATCAAAACTATGGGATAGAAACTATACCAAAATATCCTTAATATATTTATGAACCATTAGAAATTACAGTAAGCTCGAATTTTTAGTGTAACTGGGGGATTTCTCACTTAGTATACATTGAGAAATAGTTACATTTCAGATTTCCAACCCTCGGAAGCATATTGGCAATGATACTCCTTCAAAAAAGGAAACCCGTGCAACAAAACGAATAACTTGCAACCACAGTGAGTAGATGGGTATCTGTTGCAAAACATAATAGTTAGAAAAAAACAAATTAGGAAATAAAATATATAAGAGAGATTTATATCCAAAAATGTGGCATTTAAAAGGAAAGATTACTTGAGGGAAACCTGCAGGTATTTCCTCTTGAAAACGTAACGAGAACGCTGGATCTTCTATGTCATGGGCCTGGTAATAATAAACAAAAATCTTGGAAACCATCGGGACGAGGTTTTGTGAAAGAACTAGAGCTAAAAAAAAAAAAAAAACTACAGTGTCAAAACAATGAACCAAACAAAAGTAAGGCAGATTAAGGGTTAGCTTGAAACAACAATACGATGCACTCATAACCATCCACATGGAATGGATCGAGGGAGGCAGAATGAAGTTGGGTATATGAGAGGTCAAGTCTCCAGACCCATGTGATGGCTTTTTTTCACACAGTACTGTGCATAAATGAAAAATATCGAATGGATAAAGAAATTAAAACACCTCACTTTAAATCCTACGGATAGTCATCTCAAATTCAAATTACCTAAATTTGTGGCATTATATGAAACTATGTTCAGTTAGTACGTAGCCTACTTTGATTTGGTAGAAAATCCATGAGGAATATGTAAGTCACGTCAACTTCACAAGGGATGTATATGTGACCTACATTAGTGGTGGTATACCTTGATAATAATCCCACCTTTGACAAGAGAAATGAAATCACAGTTGGATATTCAAATGATAATTGTACATACGATATGGAATTAAAATTTTTATCATTCATATCTACTATAAAGTGGAGTGTGTAGTTAATGGTAGTGGATATGTAATAAGTTCGAATTCATTCTAAGAGAAGAATGGATCACTTATGAAAAGTAAATGTAAACGTATGGAATTTAAAATAATAAACCCATTGGTAAGGTCCCAATAATAACATTGATAAAATATAAGATAGGATTGTCAACTAGGGAAAGTTGATAATACACATTCAAGTGGCTACAAGCTTAATAAAAATTACTTAGATAGAATAAAAAAGGAACATATGTTTGAATTAGTAATAATAATGGAATTAAAATGTTACAAGTATAATATCAGAATTATACTATGATAGAGTTAGCACAAGTAGCATAAATTCCATCATATTAAAATAAGGTGGTAACGAGAAACAGTTAATGTCATACTTCCAAAAAAAGTGACTGATGCAAATTGTTGGACTTAAATTCATCAATATTAAGGGAAAAAAAGAAGAGATGAATACATCAAGGAGCGACGAAATACATTAATGCATTTGACTACAATTACTCTTTAGACTATAAAAAGGAACAAAAAAAAATTTGTGAAGTGGAGTTGTTACAGGATCATACATATTGTATTTTAAATGATGAAGTTGATTGATGATGAAAGATAAATAATTGACTCTAAATATTTAGTTTATTTTGTTAGTTATGCATTTTCAAACTAAAAATCTAATTGTTACGTGTGATTTCTATTGTTGAATTTTTTATTTATAATTTTTGTTTCATTTCTTATGGTAAAATTTTGAAACTTACTTGTATCCTCTTCATGTTTCTTGTTTTTCCGAACAAAGTGCTGACATGAAAGCTAATCCAAATGAGAAACTTCCAATATCTCAATTGGTGTTCACTATGAACTCATCATAATAAAAGTACCTCTTATTTATTTATGGGTTCCAACTTCACATTGCAAGTATGGAGGGAGGTGGAAGACCATTCAAGACTTCATAATTTTTGGAAAAAGAGACCGAAGGATGAACATTTCAAGGGCTTTTTTATATGAACAGACCTAAAGGCCTACAAGAGACTTCCATATCTAGTAGTGTGGGGGATATAGATAACTCAAAATGCTAGTATATTTGAATATAATTACCCTCCCTTCTTATAAGTTAAAGCCTAGGTTTTGGCCTTATTTGATTCCTTCACTTTCACTAACCTTCCAAAATCCCATTAATAATTGGTGACTTTTGGATAAGCAAGAATTATTCTTGGAGGTTTTTTTAGTAGGGACTACTTGGAATGTGTCAATTCTATGGATTTGGGTTTCCTTTATATTGATGGAATATCCCATTTTATATGCCAAGGAAAACATAGAGGTGGGAAAAAATAACTCTACTGAAAATAAGCCCATATAACATTGCCTAAAATTTTTATCCAGATCCTTAGTGGTAGGGGAAAGGTCTAATCCAGATCTTGGGGGGTGGAGGGAATGATATGAGTAATTTCCACACCAAGAAGTGAAAGACGAAACCCACATAACAAACCAACCACCAAACTAAATAAGAAAATTAATTTCTTATTATATCAGAATTATTATTGCACCTACATTGTGTTGGAAAATGTTCCCTCTTACAGAAGGAGGCTTTTTATTTATACCCTTTTTTAGTTACATTATCACTAGTAAATACCATGGGTTGGAAAATACCATAGGCAGATAATACCATGGGTGAGTTATTTATGGCCTTTAGTTATATGACCATGGTTAGACACCATGGGTGAATTTCCATTCATATCAGTCCTCTCTCCTTAGGAAGCAATGGTCCCCACTGAGTGAATTTCCCTCTAGAGAAGTATTTGTTGAAGATGAGTTGTCAATGACGAAGTGTTGTTCAAGAAAATGGTTCTGCGTAGTTGAACCATAACCATGATGAATGAATAACCTCGGATAGAGATATCCTATTGTAGAAATATCTAAATATATTCAACTCATTTTCTAAAATACTAAAACAAAATACTGAATCAATTCTACAAATTGTGGAAACCAATTACGATTATACAATCACATAAACAAGTAAGAGAAATAATTTCAATTTTATAACACAAATGTTTATCTAGGGAAAGCCTCAGCTAAAAACACCACTATCTTTACATTTCATAAATTCAAGAACATGAAACAATACAATTTTATTTAACCTCTTATCTTTGTTGATTGTCTCACTTTGATCTAAGCACGTACGGTCAAATATTTAACCACTTACTTTCCTCTTCCTGACAAGAATTTCTCACGCATTCCTGGGATAATTGAGCTCCAATTAATTAGGAAATTCCCATCAATATATTGTGCAATACATCCAAGGAATCCTGATGACCTCATGCATGACTTGCATAATTTTCTAACTATACAACTGATCGTTCTCTTCCGTTTAACTCGAATATCAGCTAGGCCTTCCTTGGAACTGGCATGCAATAAATATTTATAACAAATTATCAGTTATCTAATTGATCATTTCATGTGAATTAAATCATATTTAATTCACTGGACCTATCACTAGCTCATCCCTTATAACTATTTAAACTAATTTTAACTCAAATAATTGAGTTAATTAATTACAATTCAAAATAAACTACAATTAGATGCCATAAAACTTAGGGATAACTCTATATGCCTCTTGTTTCACCCTCAACTAAAATTTACTAAGCTAACTGACGCTTCTTGACTCAGTTAACACTTACAAGTTGTCATGTGATGTGGAATAGGAATTTACTTCTAATTTAATCAAGTGAAAATTAAATTAAAATCCCCCTTGGTGTGGGATTTTTGTTTCCAATGTCAACACTCCCTCTTAACAAGAAAGGGATTGTGTGCTACCTAGATCATGCCTATGTGGAACTCAAATTTTCTTCTTGATAGTGCCTTCGTCAAGATGTATCCATCCTTCTCCTCTGTGGGAATGTAATATAATGAAATAATCCGAGTCCACAAAAAATCTATAATATGGTGATACCAGATATCAATATGCTTGGAACTTTCATGAAAAACTAGATTAAAAAAAATTTTGATGCAACTCTGGTTATCACAATAAATCACTATTTGATCCATCTGTCGGCCAAACAAACCAACAAGTATCCTCCTCATGTAGATGGCCACACATGCTGCCTCATTGGACAGCATGTAAGATTCCTCTGTTGAACTGAGTGCAATTGATGATTGTTTTATACAATACCAAGAAAATGATGTTGATATTATGCTCAAGGTTCCCCTTGATGTGCTCTTCCTGTCTGATGGATTCCCTCCCAAATCTGCATCGATGAAACCTTAAAGCTTCACTACCTCTTTTTTTCTCTACCATAGCCCCTACTATTTAGTTCCTCTGAGGTACCTCAACACATGCTTGCATGCCTTACAAAAGCGCTTGTTAGGCTTAACCTTAGATTTACTAAGTTGGTTAACCGCATATCATATGTCTGGTCACGTGTTCACCAAATACATGACTGAATCGATAAGGTGGCTATAGATGGTAGCATATACTACTTCACCTTAAGTAACATCCTCTTTCCTCTAGTTTCCTATTAGAGGAGTCTCCATGTGTTTGTTTCCCTCCATGTGAGAGTTCTTGAGAATCACAATGGAATACCTTCCCTAAGATAAAAATATATCCCAACCTATTTGGAAAATTTCCAATCTTGGGAAATAATGCAATATCTGTGTTGGGTCAATTTACTATTGTAAATTAACGCAAGTATTTATTATCAATCCGGTCTAGTGGAGCTTAGAAGCATCCCCAAAGTATATGGGTTTTAGTTAAGGTCATTTTAGAAGATGCTTTATTAATGATTAGGGAAATTCATATCACAGATATAAATATAACTTAAAAGATTTCTAAATTTACATGTGCAATCAGAAGTAGAAGAATCTCCTAACTTAAGAGATTTCTTTGTCCTTCTCTAAAAAGATTACCTTATGAATTAGAAATAAAAAACTACTTAATTGAGCAATAGATTAATATACATGAAGCAATAATTGAAGAGGCTCTTCACTGAAGAGGTCCTAATTTTCCTTCATCATATATTGATTTATCAGTAATGCTATTGTTAAAAAAAAGAATTCAGGAAATCATGTAAAAGCATGTAAAGGTGAATTCTAACTGAAGATCTTGATTAGACAGAAAGAATGTTTAACTTAAAAATTTCTTTTTCCTTTCATATGAAAGTTAAGAATGATCATTAGATTCATCAATACTCATAAATAATAAGCATAAACAAATTAATCATAAGCAAACTAATTCAGAAATTGCAACTACAAATAAACTAAGAAGTGCTCTTAGCTCGGTGTGGGGGCCCTCCACCGTTACGTCACACACTGATGGTGAATTCAGATACTTAAAAATTTAATCAATCAACCATCATATAAGAGCAGAAAATATGATAGAACATATCTTCAATTATGTTTCGAAGTCTCAGAAATAATAACGCTAAGTCATATAAGCTCTACACATCAATGCTTTCATAGTTCGAGGGTTAAATAGATAAATTATTGAACAAACTCTTTTCAAATAGCTCATATAGTCATAAATATCCTTATATTATCAAATAAAGTCTAATTCATCCATCAGATCCATCAAAATCTAGAAAATCACACAAAATAAGAGTTTTTACCTAGTTTCTAGGGATCCTCCTTAAAGAGAGGTCATGTTTGACCGCGTTTGACTGGGCCTATTAAAGCTCATTTTGACTGTAACAATATGTTTACACTTATTTTTAGTTCCCGGGCCTTCTATAAATATATCCAATTCGAGACCAAGTGTCTTGCACATATGCAAACCATAAGGCCATTACGATAATTTCTCATCCTATCCAAAAATGCATTTCAATTTTAATTTTTACAAAAAACGTCTAATAATTGAAAAACATAATTTAAATACCTGTATATTAATGTTTTGGTAAAAATAAAGTGGATATGATGGTGTATAAATGGATATTATGGAAAAATAAGATTTATTTCATAAATAAAAAGAGATAAGAAATGAGGGCCAACATCTCCCCCAAACTAATGATCAAGATGTCTCATGCTTTCTTTTTCCTATTTGACCTTTTGAGATCTAACGTTGATCCCATTCCTAATCATGAAACTTCCTGTCGTGCTGAATATAGAAGAGAATACATATGTTTGCATTGTTATTCCTTGTAAATGGAGTTCTTAACCTTTTGTTTCTCATATTTGGCCTTCCAAGAATTTTTCTCCTCAAGCCACCTGAATGCCTGCGTATAGAGAAGATTGTTTTTGGTTTTAAAATTTCGCATTTCTCCACTTATCTTCTCATTTTATTTAACCAATTTCACATTAATTTTTTTATAGGTTTCATTTTCTTCTTTCAGGTGCCTCTTCATTTTCTAGGCTATCAGTTAACTCTCTGACCCTGCTAAGGTTTTGATCTTCCTCCTTGTTATTTTTAGAAACTGAAGTAGCTTCCTCCTCATTATTTTCAAAATAGGAATATCTTTCTATAGGATTTTCATACACTTCTTGTTAAAACCTCTCAAGTATTTCATTTTCTTGTTTAGTTAAATGATATGTCTCTATGACTTGCACTTATGGTTCTGTTGAATTCCTCTTTTTTTGTCTTCTAGAAATGGTTAAAAATGATGTTTCCCTCTCTACCATAACTGTCTCTGGATGTTTCTTTGACTTGGTTTTAGGATAAAGAGGTGAATGCACAATATTTATTGTTTCTTGTGTTGATTTAAGTTTGTTTTCAATGACTTGTTCTACAAACTTATTTTCAATCAAGAAATTTTGCCAAACCATTCCCTTAAATTTCAGCTGATAATCCATAAGGAATTTTATGAGTCCCTGGTGAAGAATTTGGGCTTCTTTGGGTTTGGTATATGATTTTACACTCTCAATCATCTTCTTCAGTTTTTTATAGAAAAATTAGGGAAAATTGATCCCGATATCTCCTTTAATATGTTGTAGTAACCTAACATGATATAAGTGTACTACACTATGTTTGTTATCACAGGTGAAATTTTTTTTAATGATAAAAACTAGCTCTGCCCAAGGTTCATTGAACGAATCCCTTGGAATCCCCTTTGAACTATCAAAAGAACACTTTATGTTTTTATCCAAGGAAAATGTCCAAACTTTGTCTTTGAAATGCAATCCCTTGTGGTATAGCTCACCTGATGATGGAAAATCTAAAGCTTTGGAAATATATTATGGAGTCAAAGGAATATGTAAACTACCCACCATGGTTTCATCCTATTTGCAATTTTTTATAAATTCTCTTCTGATATCCTCATTGTGCCCTTTGAATTTTTTAAGAAAGCCTATTAAGCCTAACTGATAAATTTTCTCAACTGTCTCCCTAATCCAATGTTCAATTTGAAAATATTTGGGTTTTGTTCTTGAAGTCATATTTTTTGAAAACCATTTGATGTTCTCATCTACTGTCATTAAATTCATCTTTGTAAATAGAAATTTCAAGTACTAGATGTTATAACAGTAGTAAGGCTTACCTTTTGTTTACTGCTCTTAGCAATCAATCCTCCATTTTTCATTTTAAAAATGTGAGCTTGCTGCTTCAAGTAAACACAACGTTTGATAGAGAGATTTAAGAAACCAAAGAAAAAAATAATGTTTCTATTATCGTACTCTCCATTTAATTCTCTGTCTTTTTAAAAAGAATCTACTGCCTCTGTTTTGTAAAAAAATTGACTGTCTAAAAAAATGAAATTTTTTTATACAACAGTGTCTTTTGACCCTTTTATTTCATACAAAATTATTTTCAAAAAGCATAGCATGATGTATCTAACATAAACTCATTGTTTATGCAAGAGAATAGCTCAACCATTTCATCAAAAATCTCATAATGAGTTCACTTTTTTCCTTGAAACATTCACCAGAATATGTCCTCTGCTATGTAAAAATACAAAAAACATGTGTGATTGTGTCTTCTAAACCAACCTTCGTCCACAAATCCTGATAAAAATTCTTCTACTGAGTGTGGAAATAAAATTAATCTATGACACAAATCAATTAAAATGAATTCACTTGTACAATTCAAACCAGAATTTTCCATTCTTTGTTTTCATTTATTTTGAAATAGAATATTGTGTATGAGGATGTTTTCAATATTACCTATCTTGCAATGATCCTCGTGATATTTAGCTGTGATCCTCGTGATCTTCCTTCTAGTTCAACTGAGGTCTCTGTGTTTCAATCAGCATCAATCTCATTAAAATCCTCACTCAATATTTTACCATTTACTCACTTAATCAAGAGAGGATTTGGTTGCTAACTGATGGCAAAGTATTTATGAATGGTGTCAAACCGTTGATGAGTGGTGTCAAAAACAAAATGTAATGCAATGAAAAGCTTTAAAGATTGAAATAGATAACTCCTTTTATAAATATTAGTTTTTTTTAACAACCCCAAGATTTATTCATGCAACCCATCATTATTTTGAACAAACAAATTCGAGTCTGATTCTTACCTTATCCTTCACGAGATTTTTCCTCGTGATAGCGTGGTTGCTTAAAAAAATTTCCTGATTTATTGGCTTGAAACTTCAATAAATTCCATTATCGCTTCGTTCCACTTTACTGCTATATTTCATACCTTCTTCATTGCATTATATTTCTTCTATTCTCCTCACAGTTTTCTTCATTTTCTTCTCTCAGCTTCTGCGTTTATTTGTTACTCACAGAGTTGCAAAAATGGATGTGTGCTTTGATTGCATGCCCTCCTTCTCTCACTGAGCCTTCAAAAGGTGATGATGGTGAAAAACATAGTGTATATCAGTTGTTTCAGGTCTTAATATTGGAGGAAATGTTGTTATCTATTTTATAGTGTTATGATATGGCATTTTAAATTATTTTTACCATTCATCAACCACCGCTTGACCAATTCATGCGTGGCTTTCCCTTGAATGTCATGTTGACTCTGGTGTACATTCCATCCTTTGCTTCACTTATTACACAACCCATTTCACATTTTTTTTTCATGATTTCCATTGATGACCATGTCTGATTCCATCCTCCATTGAAACACATAATCTCAAATTGCATATGCACCATCATATTTCTTGTATTCACAACATCGTATGCTATAATTTCTTCGTTTCTCCACTATTTCATGTATAATTTACGGTCTCATAATATTTTCATCCATAGCATACATCATTGTCATGCATTTTTTTGACATCGCATCATACTTTAGGGTAGTTTACATTCACTGTTTGTATTATGATTGCACACTTACTCCATTACCTTAGCCTATCACCATTTATGATTGCGCTCTTTGCATTGTGTTTTGTTGTTTGAAACAGATGCGCTATCATATGATTTTAATCTTTAGGTTTTCTCTTTTATTTAATTTTTAAAATTGACCAATGAAATGGTCATATTTTAAAATTGAATATTTATAATAATACTAACCTTTTTTTTTGTTTATTCTAGATCCTCCAAGGGTTTAATGTTAGCCTTTTGTTTATGATTCTTTTGTTTAGAAAAGTATGGTAGGGTATGGTATGGATATATTATGGATAGAATAGCACTAAAAATAATAGATGATGAAATGTAGGTGATGAAAATGTAGGTGATAAATGTGTAGGTGATAAAAATGCATGACCAGTACTAAATTATCTTTACAATTCTAGAATATTTTCACAAAAAATTGAAATTTTAAGAGAAATTTTTACTTACTTTACTTGTATTCCCTCAAACCTTTTGATGTTCATGATGGTCAACATTGTGTTTAATGTTATGATGGATCTTGTAGAGTATGCAGAGACTTTATTTCTTCTTTACATCTGATTTGATTTGGAATGATGTTGTTCAAGTCCCTTCTGCAGGTTCAATTTTGACATTTTAGGTCCCTTCTAATACGGTCTTCATTTTATGTAGCTCAAGTACCTTCTAAAATTTTAAATTTTCAAGTCCTTTCTGTTGGAAATATGATGAAGAGTGTTGTCCTTGATGGCAACCCACTGAATGAAGATGAAGACATGCAACTATTGACATGTGTTGTCCTTGATGGCGAACCACCTGATGAAGTTATTCTTGACTTGATGGACTTGGTAAATGATGCAAATCTGATGTGAAATGATGTTTATTAACAATATGATGATGAGTACTGTCCTTGAATGGCAACTTACCTGATGAAGTTGTGCTTGATAGAATATGTTCTTGATGAAGAAAATATGATGTATCTACAGTGTGTACAGAAGGCAATGAAGAAAGAAATTCAGAATGTGCTCAAAGTATGATGAAAAGAGTATGCCTCAAGGCATACGCGGATATGTCTAAGGGAAGTCGTGTATGCACGCGGGAAAGAACGTGACAAGTCACGTATGGGAAACAAGCGCTCATAAAGTGCAAAACCAGGGGTAACCACCATGGTATTGACCCATTGTATTGGGTAATGATTCACCTAAATGACCCCGTCCAGGAATACCATCGGAAGTAATGTAGTTTTGGGGCTCATGGTATTGTTTTGGCCCATGGAATTGAAAAAGGGTAAACCTATATAAGGAGAAGAAATTCATTGTGCAAATCATGAGTGTGGGTGCAAGATGTCTGAGCTTGAATGAATACTTCTCTCTGAAGTAGATCTGAATGGAAAGGGTTACACTTGAATGAAAAATCTGAGTGTATGATGCACCAATGATGAAGGGGATCTAGATTTGAAATGTTCTTGTATTTGTTAGATCTGTTTATGGAATGATTAGATCCAAGAAGAGGCGAACATCTGTCTGAAGTGAAGGGTTAAATCTGTGTGAAGTATCTGTTCTGAAGAAATGCAATGACCTAAAATCTCTGAAGAACCATACGCTAGTTCGCCGAAGAGGAAGCGCGTATATATGCGGCTTCGCTGAAGAAAAAGCGAGTATGCGCAATTAAATTGGTTCTGTTATATGTACAGAAGTATACGCTGGTTTGTGTGAATGGAAGCGCGTATATACGCGGCTTCGCTGAAGAAAAAGCGCGTATGCGCAATTAAATTGGTTCTGTAATATGTACAGAAGTATACGCTGGTTTGTGTGAATGGAAGCGTGTATATACGTGACATCAGTGAAGTGAAATCGCGTATGCAAACTAGGGTTTGCTGAAGCATGGGGTATGAAACATTTGATCTGTTCTGTTGTATTACTGCTATCTGATCTGTGTTGTCTGAATTGATAAGTATCTGTTGGTGATGTATGTTTGAGCTTAAATGTATGGAAAGGGTCTAGTCTGAAAATATGATGAAACGTGGCCTGCAAGTGTTGTTCTATTGAAGTTGTTGGATCCAGTGTGAAAATTGATGAAACGTGGTCCAAAGAGGTGCTGAGGGTTGTAGCCTTCAGTCAGGGGGTCGTAGCTCCCTTCCAGGTGAGGCTGGTAAACGAGATCGGGGGGTCGTAGCTCCCTTCCAGGAGAGGTTGGTAAACGAGCGCAGTGGGTACTGCGTCCACGGTAGGTACACTTTTGACACATATGTTGTAGATTTTTCTCTATAATAAAATATTGAAGGCTGAGCAACTGCAGCGGTGGTTTTCTCCCGACTTGGGTTTCCACCTAAAAATCCTGGTGTTCATGTGTGATGCTTTGTGTGATGGTTTACTCTGTTCTTACTGCACATGATTACTATTTATTAAACATCTGATGAATGAATGATGGAATGATTCAAGTGAAGATCTAATAACATAATTAGATATCTGTGTATACGCGAGTTTCATAAAGGGTATCCGCGTATATACGCGAGTCTGTTTCAGGAAAGTCGCGTATGAGTTTTAGAAACAAGAAAAATTAAAAGTTTTGAATATGCAGTAAATACTGATTCACCCCCCCCCTCTCAGTATTTTTCCCAACAATTGGTATCAGAGGAGATCCGTCGCAAGGGGAAGTCAAGAAGGAGTAATGTCTATAAAGCCACCTCTATTCAATGGAAGTAATCTGATATTCTGGAAGGTACATACAAAAGAATATTTGCAAAGTCTTGGTGCAGATGTATGGGCAATCGTGGAAGAAGGTTATCAATACCTGGCAAGTATTCCTACTGATGCAGCAGAAAGGAAGAAGTATGAAACCAATGCCAAAGCAGTAAATGTCTTGCTAGGAAGCATGTCTGAATCGGAATTTGCTAAAAGTGATGCGGCTACATTGACAAAAGAAATATCTAGGACAAAATCATTCGAGCTATGAAGGAGATACAAGGTAAAAAATGCAAAACTCCAAACTCTTAGAATTGAATATGAAAATTTGAAGATGCATAGTGATGAAAGTGTTGCCAGTTTCTTTCTTTGTCTAGATGATGTTGTAAATCGAATGAGAAATTTGGGTGAAACCATAACTGATACTACTCTGGTGGAAAAGTCTTAAGATCCTTGACTTCAAAATTTGACTCTAAAGTCTCCGCTATTGAAGAAAGGCAAGATCTGCAAACTCTTACTATTGTTCAATTACATGGTATTCTGACTGCTTTTGAAATGAGACAAGGAGGTCCTTCTCAAGTAAGAGAAGTTGCTTTTAAGGTATCTACAAGAAGAGAAGAAAAGGAAGTTGTCAAAGAATCCAGCTGCATATCCGATGAAGAAGAAGCGAATTTCGTAAGAAAACTCCAACTAGGAACTGGAAGATTCAAAGGTAAGCTTCCTTTCAAATGTTTTAAGTGTGGAAAAGTTGGTCATTGTGTTGCAAAATGTCCTTATAAAAGAAAAGAAGTAGTCAGAAATAATAAGAACTGATCTAGCTCTAAGAAAAGTTACTATACTAATGAAGATAGTGATGGGTCATCTAATAGTGAGGAAGAATGTGAAGAAGATCTTAGACTTCTCATGGCATTTGAACAAAAAGAAGAAAAGGATACTTTTATGGATGCTCTAGAGGAAAATGATTTTCTTGAAGAAAATAATCAACTCAAACTATGCTTAGAAGATTATAAAATTCTCTTAGAAGAACAAAAGATAATCAGAGAGACTATTGAAAAGCAGCTTGAAGAAGCAAAGAAACATATTGAAAAACTAGAATGTAAAGTGGTAAGTCAAAGAAAAGAAGTTGAGAAAGCAAAGACCTTGAATCTTAAATTTGCTAAAGGATCTAAAACCTTAGATGAGATTATTAAGGTACAACGTTCTCCTCTTATAAAGGCAGGTCTTGGATATACCGGAGAATCTTCTCAAACTTCAGCACCAAACTATCTAAAAGAAGTTACAGGTGGTTTACTACATTCAGCCACTCAACAAGGGAATAAAGGATCTCTACAGGGAAAACAGGACCATCTCAATTCAAGGAACACTAACAGGGATAGTTTTCAAAGACACTACAACCAACAGGTAAATTCAAATAGAAGATTCCATGATCGCAGAAATTTCTACTTCAATGGGCAATGTTTCACTTGTCACAATTTTGGTCATAAAGCTATTCAATGTGTTGCATATAAAACCATCACGACAAGAGAAGCAAGAAAGAAAAGGTTGGATACTGAACCAAAGAAGAATACCTATAACAATTTTTCTCCTCTTCAAATTGAAGTTGAATGTACTTATTGCAATAACTTTGGCCATGAAGAATCTGAATGCAGGAACAAGATCCAGCCAAAAGAACATGTTCCCTCAAGCTCTAAAGTGTGGAAAAAGAAAGAACCGCCGGTTGAAAATTGTGGGATATCATTATTTGCATAAGGTGAAGAAAATCAATGGTACATCGATAGTGGGTGCTCAAGACACATGACAGGTGACAAAAGCAAACTTCATACTTATAATGCTCTAGAAAAGGAAAAGAAAGTTACATTTGGAAATGATACTCGTGCTGTAATTAAAGGAAAAGGGTCAGTATTTCTAAAAGAAAAAGTGAAGGCTAAAGATGTCATGTATGTGGATGGATTAAGGCATAACCTGTTAAGTGTTAGTCAAATGTGTGATCAAGGAGCAGAAGTGGTCTTCAGTTCCAAAGAATGTGTGGTTCATGATCTTGATACAGGTAAAATCATTATAAAAGGAAAAAGAAATCCAAGCAACCTGTATGTACTAAACGGCATAGATCAATGTTACTTGAGCAAGTCTTCAGAAAATTAGCTATGGCATAGAAGGCTGGGGCATCTGAGTTTCTCTCAAATCAACAAAGCAAGCAGACTTCAAGCTGTTCGTGATCTTCCCAAGGTCAATCTTCCAGAAAGTCCCATATGCAAATCTTGTCAATTTGGTAAGCAGACCAGAGTACGATTTAATGCCAAAGAAGGATCATCAAGTAAGCCTCTTGAACTCATTCATACTGATATCTGTGGACCTATGAGGAAAAATTCATTACGTGGGGAAGAATACTATATCTTATTTATTGATGACTACTCTAGAATGTGTTGGATTGGGTTCATTAAACACAAAGATCAAGCACTTGAAAAATTTCAGAACTTCAAAGCATTGGCAGAAAATGAATTAGATCTAAAAATCAAGTGTCTTAGATCTGATCGAGGAGGAGAATATTCATCAAATGAATTCTTTGAATTTTGTGAACAACATGGCATTAAAAGACAGTTCTTTGTAGAAGGCACTCCACAACAAAATGGTGTAGCAGAAAGAATGAATAGAACAATTGTTCAAATGGCTAGAGCTATGCTTGCTGATTCTGATGTTCCTGACATGTTCTGGAGTGAAGCAGCACATACTGCAGTTAACATTCTCAACAAGGCTCATGTTTGGGTAAATAGTGACAAAACTCCATATGAACCCTGGTATGGCAATTCTCCCACTGTGAAGCATTTTAAGGTTTTTGGAAGTAAATGCTTTATCAAGAATAATGATGAAAAGCTTGGCAAGTTTGAACCTAGATCAGATGAAGGGATATTTCTTGGCTATTCATCTTCAAGCAAAGCATTCACATGTTACAATAAAAGGCTTCGAAAGGTTGTTGAATGTATTGATGTTGTTATTGATGAGTCTCCTGCAGCTCCTAAAGAAGAAAAACAAACAACAAAAGAAGATGATGGCGACATATGGCCTTCTACATCAGATAGCAATGATATAGAGAGTGGATCCAATGAAGAACCTGAAGATGATCTATCTGAAAAAGCTCCATCCAGATATGTTCAAAAGAATCATCCTGAATCTCAAATTTTGGGTGACAAGGAATCTGGTGTACGAACAAGGAGAACTCTTGTAGGATCTTCTAATCATTTAGCACTCATATCCACAATTGAACCACACAATGTCTATCAAGAAAGCAAAGATGAATGTTGGAGGCAAGCCATGAATGAAGAGCTTGATCAAATTGAAAATAATGATACTTGGGAATTGGTACCAAGACCACATGATAAAAATGTCATTGGAACTAAATGGATTTTCAAGAACAAGTTAAATGAGAATGGGGATGTTGTAAGAAACAAGGCTAGATTGGTTTGCAAAGGGTATACTCAACAAGAAGGTATAGACTTTGAAGAAACTTTTGCTCCTGTAGCTAGACTTGAAGCCATAAGAATGTTTCTTGCTTTTTCAAGTTATCAACAAATCAAAGTTTATCAAATGGATGTTAAATCTGCGTTTCTTAATGGTGATCTAGAAGAAGAAGTATATATAGAACAACCGGAAGGATTCATTTTGGGAAATGATGCAAATCTTGTTTGTAGACTTAAAAAGGCTCTATATGGTCTCAAACAAGCTCCAAGGGCTTGGTACTATCTTCTTGACAAATATCTTCATCAACAAGGATTTTCAAAGGGCTCTGCTGATAGCAACTTATACACAAAAGTTGAAAATGATAAACTATTGATTGTGGTTGTATATGTTGATGATATCATTTTTGGGAGTAACGAAGAATCTATGAGTCAGAAATTTTCTTCTGTCATGCAGCAAGAATTTGAAATGTCTTTACTTGGGGAACTAACATTCTTTCTTGGCTTGCAAGTGCATCAATATACGGATGGTATATTCCTATCACAAGCAAAATATCTTAAGAAAATTATGAAGAAGTATGGCATGGAAGAATGCAAACCTGTAAGTACTCCAATGATAACCGGATGCAATCTCAGTTCTCATGATGATTCTCCCACGGTGAATCAACCAGATTACAGATCAATGATAGGAATTCTACTTTATCTCACTGGGACTAGACCAGACATTATGCATGCAGTTGGGATTGTTGGACGATTCCAAGCTAATCCAAAAGAGTCTCACCTTCAGGCTGTGAAAAGAATTTTCAAATATCTACAAGGAACTCAAGACTTTGGTCCATGGTATCCAAAGAATGCTGATCTTACTCTTCATGCTTACACTGATGCAGATTGGGCTGGAAGTGTTGATGATCGGAAAAGCACTAGTGGTGGTGCATTCTATATGGGACCCCGGTTAGTATCTTGGTTCAGCACGAAGCAAAATTCTATTGCCTTATCTACAGCAGAAGCAGAATATGTGGCTGCCGCATCTTGTTGCACTCAACTCCTTTGGATGATGCAAACCTTACAAGATTTTCAAATCAAGTGTACACCTCCTGTCCCCATTATGTGTGACAATACAAGTGCCATCAGTATTTCAAAGAATCCTGTTATGCATTCGAAGACCAAGCACATTCCCATCAAGTATCACTTCTTACGTGAACAAGTGCTTGAGCAAAAAGTAAAGTTGGAGTATGTTCCCTCCAAAGAACAAGTTGATGATATCTTTACCAAACCTCTACCCAGGGAAGCATTCGAGTATCTAAGATAGAAGTTGGGAGTGTTCTCTGCCAGTCGAAAGAACAAATCTGCATAAATTTAGAAGATGGCATTGGATACGCGGGTTTCCTGAAACACAGTCACGTATATACGCGAGTTCCTTCACAGAAAACCGCGTATGTCTGATTGATGACATTTTTCTGATTAGAGTCAGCATTCTTTAGTATAGCTGCAGTGCTGTTTGGTATCTCTGATACTGTTTGGTATCTCTGGTGGTGTTCCAGTTCTCATAACTCTATTTCTAATGTTTTGATAAGATGCCTTGATGATTTTTTGGTGAAAGTGTTCAGGATGCACAAACTAAGGGGGAGCCTTAGTCATATGAAAAGGATGTGTGGATGCACAGATTCAGGGGGAGCATTAGTCTTGCTGAGTATAATGCATTGTTGGCATTATGATGGTTCTGAAATATGTTCTCTTTCTTGAGGACTTTCTGGTGTTTGTCTTAAAGTCATATTTGTACTTTGATGAAAAGGTCTTGGTAACACCCATGATGTAAAATTGTAATATTCAGTCATGTAAGGGCTTGTCAAATGTGTAAACCCACTTGGTTGGGTAGCTGAGTCAAATTTTGTAAACCCACTTGGTTGGGTACTTGAGTCTCATATGTAAATCCACTTGGTTGGATATTTGATGTAAGTATGAGTCTTTGGTGATAGGAAGTTCATAGAGTCATGTACTTCGTTGAAAAATATGTTTGAAGATTCAGCATGAACTCAGGGGGAGCTTGGTCACTTCAGTACATATCAGATATGTAGAACGCTTCTTCCACATGAGGAAAAAAGGAGGAGAGTATGTTGGATTTTGGTCCGCCCTTTGCCCTTGATGTCAAAGGGGGAGAGTGACATGGTGTTTGAATGGTGTCAAAAATGGAGAATGTGACATGGTGTCATTGTATTCTTAATGTACCTATCTGTTGTGGTAACCAAACACCATCTTGGTTGCCATCAAGTCCAAAGGGGGAGATTGTTGGCAATATGATGCATAGTGTTGTCCTTGATGGCAACCCACTGAATGAAGATGAAGACATGCGACTATTGACATGTGTTGTCCTTGATGGTGAACCACCTGATGAAGTTATTCTTGACTTGATGGACTTGGTAAATGATGCAAATATGATGTGAAATGATGTTTATTAACAATATGATGATGAGTATTGTCCTTGAATGGCAACTTACTTGATGAAGTTGTGCTTGATAGAATATGTTCTTGATGAAGAAAATATGATGTATCTACAGTGTCTACAGAAGGCAATGAAGAAAGGAATTCAGAATGTGCTCAAAGTATGATGAAAAGAGTATGCCTCAAGGCATACACGGATATGTCTAAGGTAAGTCGCGTATGCACGCGGGAAAGAACGTGACAAGTCGCGTATGGGAAACAAGCGCTCATAAAGTGCAAAACCAGGGGTAAACACCATGGTATTGACCCATTGTATTGGGTAATGATTCACCTAAATGACCCCGTTCAGGAATACCATCGGAAGTAATGTAGTTTTGGGGCTCATGGTATTGTTTTGGCCCATGGAATTGAAAAAGGGTAAACCTATATAAGGAGAAGAAATTCATTGTGCAAATCATGAGTGTGGGTGCAAGATGTCTAAGCTTGAATGAATACTTCTCTCTGAAGTAGATCTGAATGGAAAGGGTTACACTTGAATGAAAAATCTGAGTGTATGATGCACCAATGATGAAGGGGATCTAGATCTGAAATGTGCTTGTATTTGTTATATTTGTTTATGGAATGATTAGATCCAAGAAGAGGCAAACATCTGTCTGAAGTGAAGGGTTAAATCTATGTGAAGTATTTGTTCTGAAGAAATGCAATGACCTAAAATCTCTAAAGAACCATACGCTAGTTTGCCGAAGAGGAAGCGCGTATATACGCGGCTTCGCTGAAGAAAAAGCGCGTATGCGCAATTACATTGGTTATGTAATATGTACAGAAGTATACGCTGGTTTGTGTGAATGGAAGCGCGTATATACGCGACATCAGTGAAGTGAAATCGCGTATGAAAACTAGGGTTTAATGAAGCATGGGGTATGAAACATCTGATCTGTTCTGCTGTATTACTGCTATATGATCTGTGTTGTCTGAATTGATAAGTATCTGTTGGTGATGTATGTTTGAGCTTAAATGTATGGAAAGGGTCTAGTCTGAAAATATGATGAAACGTGGCCTGCAAGTGTTGTTCTATTGAAGTTGTTGGATCTAGTGTGAAAATTGATGAAACGTGGTCCAAAGAGGTGCTGAGGGTTGTAGCCTTCAGTCAGGGGGTTGTAGCTCCCTTCCAGGTGAGGCTGGTAACCGAGAGCAGGGGGTCGTAGCTCCCTTCCAGGGGAGGCTGGTAAACGAGTCAGGGGGTTGTAGCTCCCTTCCAGGAGAGGCTGGTAAACGAGCGCAGGTGGGTTCCTGCGTGGTGGTAGAGTCTGCACCAGCACATATGTTGTAAGATGTTTTCTCTATAATAAAATATTGAAGGCTGAGCAACTGTAGCGGTGGTTTTCTCCCGACTTGGGTTTCCACCTAAAAATCCTCGTGTTCATGTGTGATTATTTGTGTGATGGTTTACTCTGTTCTTACTGCACATGATTACTGCTTATTAAACATCTGATGAATGAATGATGGAATGATTCAAGTGAAGATCTAATAACATAATTAGATATCTGTGTATACGCGAGTTTCATAAAGGGTATCCGCATATATACGCGAGTCTGTTTCAGGAAAGTCGCGTATGAGTTTTAGAAACAAGAAAAAGTAAAAGTTTTGAATATGCAGTAAATACTGATTCACCCCCCCTCTCAGTATTTTTCCCAACACTTTCTGGCATAATTTGCAATAATGTTTAGGTCCCTTCTGGCATAATTCGCTATAATTTTCAGATCCCTTCTTGCATAATTTGCAATAATGTTAGAAAATTCTTATGTCATAATGATAGAGGTTCCTTTCTGAATAATTTTCTCAATAATAATTCTAGTACCTTTTGTATATGTTGAATGATGTACTAGTTTCCTTTGTAATTGTAGTTCATATTCCATCTTCAATTGAATTTCTCATACTATTTTCATAGTTTTTTTTATTACAAACCTTCCCCCAAGCTGATGATTTCACTTGTCCTCAAGTCTATGATGTCTTAGAGGGTATATTTGCAAAAATATTTAGTAAAATAAAATGAAAACAAAAAGAGAATTCATATTGGCCAAAAAAGTTGGTTTTTCGATATGAATTCGAGTTTTTATTGTGCTAGTTTCCTGGATTTCCACAACCAAACTCTTTTATTATTATTTGTTTGTTTATTTATTTATTTTTAATTTTTTATCATTCTTCTTCTTCCTCTAGAAATATGGGATGCATATCTCTATGCTACCCCATTAGTTCCATATTTGAATCTCTCGAAATTGCTTTCAGAAAATCCTCTTTATTTTTATGCTTATTGTAAATTTTAAGCCTATTTCCATTAACGACAAATGAAATAGATGCTTTGTCAATTTTTTTTATCTGGATAGCTCCACTATAAAATATTTCTTCAATCTCATATGGCCTAGGCCAATGAGTCATGAATTTTTATTTGAAATCTTTGAACTTGGAGTCGAGCGAGAGTATTCAATCTCCTTTCTGAAACACTTTATTCTTTATGAATCGGTCATGCCATTGGATTCTTACTTGTTGGACAAGAGATGTGTGTTGTACTGTCTGTTGTAGTATCTCATCTAGTTGATTTAATTCTATAAATCTTTTTTGTTATGCCTCAAACAATTCTATCACCAATTCTGTTGCTAGCTTAAATGCATGTCTTTGAAATTCTATGGGTAATAGGACTTCCTTTCCATACACTAACTGATATGGACAGAACCCAGTTGTTTTTTTCCAAGTTATCCTATATGCCAAAAGTGCATATCTTAATTTTTCTAACCAATCCTTTCTATTCATTTGTACAGTATTTGTCATTATGTTCTCTATGACTTTGTTTTTTGATTCCAGTTGTCTGTTTTCTTGAGGATGATACAGAGTTGATTTTCTGAGTTTGATCTTATATTTCTCCATAAGATCTTGAACAAGCTTTGATGTGAATTGTGTGCCTTGGTCAGTTACTATATGTCTTGGAAATCTATACCTTATAAATATCTCTTCAAACAGAAAAGACACAACAATATCTTATGTTTCCCATGCTACTGCCTTTTCCTACACCCACTTAGTTACATAATATGCACATACCAGGATGTAGTTCTTTCCATTGGATGGAGGATTGATTGGTGCCATGAAATCTAAAGCCCATTGTTAAAATGGTTCAATCAGTAATTGTGCCTTTAATGGCATTATATTTGATGCCACTGTTCTACCAATTCTTTGGCATTTGTCACATCTTTTCACATAGGCCCTGGAGTCTTTTAAGATGGATGACCAATAGTAGCTAAGTTTTAGCACTTTGTATGTTGTCCTCTTATCTCCAAAATAACCACCACATGGTTTGTGATGACATGCTTTCAAAATTTCAATAATCTTATCTTTTCTAACACATTTTATAATAATTAGATCAACACCAGTATAAAATAGATCTCCATTGACCTAACTATATCTAGCACTTTCTCTAATTATTCTTCTTTTATTCTTGTTTGTGTAATGATATGGTAGGATGCCAAATGATAAATAGTTAGCTATATCTGAAAACCATGGAGTTTTGACATTTATAGAAAATAGATGTTCATCTAGAAAATTATCTCATACTGGATTTGGATCACTAGGTGAATGTAGTCTTGATAGAAAGTCTGTAACTTGATTATCTTTCCCTAGTTGATCTTGTACAGTAATGTTAAATTCTTTCATTAATAACAACCATCTAGTTATTCTCCCATTTGTAATTGATTTTTTCATTAAATATTTTATGGCCAAATGATGTGTGTTGATTTAAAGTTGATAACCTGATATATAATGTAGAAATTTATTAACTGCATGTACTACAACTAACATTTCGTTCTTTGTAACAGTGTAGTTCAACTCTTCCAGTGTTAAGTTTTTTCTTATGAAATATATGGCATAATTAAATTGATTCTCCTTTTGTCCAAGTGATGCTCCAATAGTTGTATCAGATGTATCAGTTTAAATGTGAAATGGAAAAGACTAATTAGGTCCTCGAAGAATGGGTACAATTGACACATTTTATTTTAATTTTTGAAATGCATTCTAAGAATTATTTGTCCATTGGAATTCCGCATATTTCGCAAGTAACTTTAATAATGGAAAATATTTTTTACTGAAACTTTCAATAATTCACTTATAGTAGACTACATAACCCAAGAAACTTCTAACTTCTTTTTGTGTTATGGGTGGTGTTAAATTCACAATGACTTAAATTTTTGTTAGGTCCACCATAATCCTTGAAGAAGAAATATGGTGTCCCAACACAATCCCCTAAGTTAACATCATAATTTTTTTTCATTACTTAGTGCTAGATTTGTCTCTATGCATCTTTTTAACACTCTTTTAAGATTATGTAAGAAATCATCATATGTTGTACCATACACAGTGAAATCATAAATGTAAACATCCACACACTCATGAATAAAACCAGAAAATATTTCTGAAACTACTCTATGAAAAGTAGCAGGTGCATTACATAAAGCAAAGGGTATTACATTTTATGCATATGTTCCCCATGGGCATGTGAATGTTGTCTTATCTTGATCTTCCAATGCTATCTTTATCTAATTATTGTTGATCAACAATTGTCATTAATGTCAACCCAAGCAGCACCATGGGCTACCCCAATATTGCATGGGAATTTTGACCGACCAAATTACTATATTCTTGGTCAAGAATGATTTTGATAGTTTCTTCTTGTCGATATGTTTCAGTTGGTATATGTCACGCCACGTAATTCTTCATGGTTTGAGAGATATTCATGTTTGAGGTTTGTAACCCCAGTTAGTGGGCTAAAACCTCATGGGATTGTGACATGGGTGATTGAAAAGCCATAATTAATATTTTTTAAGCTCCTAAAATCCCTCCCACATTCACTTGTTGAAGCCCCTCTCAACATAATAATTTATATAAATTGTGATCCTCATATCCTCCTTATGAAAGGGATTTTGCCATCTGAAACAGGTCACTGTGGAATTTTCGATCTAACTTGTTTTCTAAGAAGGTTCAGAAGCTAAAAATTTTATGAGATGAAGACGCAATACTGAGGAAGCTCTTGTGAAAATTTTAGATCAAGGTGCACAATATTTTCAAATATATGATCTGTGGAAGTCAATGTTTTTACAGGCTCTTGAAATTCATCTAAAAAACGTGACCTTGGGAAAATCGTCATAACTCTCTCTCTAAGTATCGGATTGGAATTATGTAAAAATTTGAAGATAGTTCACAGACTATGGTTTTCTCTCTATCAATTTTAGAGCCAAATAAAGAAACAGTGACACGTGGCATGCCATAGAAGTTCACTCTACTAAAACAGTCCATAATTAGGGCATTGTGAGAGATTGGGCATAACTTTCACTTGAAGAATCCAAATTGGATCAGACCTATGGCATTGGAAATATGACTCGTAGGAATACTATAGGACCAAAAATCCAATATTGGGGATCTGAAATAACAGAGATACACCATATTCAATATCGAGCTCCTAGAAGACAATAAAAAGCTAGATCATGTGTTGTCAAGGGCTGCAAAGCAAATCAAGGTGAAACAGAGGGTAGCATGATAAGAGCAACAACCAAGGTGTATAACAACAACAAGAAGTTCATCACATGAAGTCTTCAAGTGAGCAGCACTACATACAGTCATTGTAAAGGTATCATTGTACTAAGTCATTGTAAATAAATTATTGTAAAAAATGTTCTAGTGTCTATCTACCAAGAGTTGAAGAGGCATTGTTGGGAGGTCTAGGATCATCACTAGGTTGTTGTGTCATAGTTGGGGTTATGGTCTAGTGTGTCCTCTTCTTCTTCTATAGGGTGGTAGGGTAGTGCTAGGGTGAGTTGTAGCTCATTGGGTGTTGGGGCATCCATTCATTTGAATACTGAAGAATTTCAAGCGTTGGAGCATCCATCCGGTGGGAGCTGGAGAAGAATGCTTTCCTAGATTATAGGAAGTTGGAGCTTTATTTTCAATTGGAGTTGAATATTAAAGAATTATTAAAAAAACATTAGGTGGTTTTTGTCTCGTAGTGGGTTTCCACCTTGAAAAATATGTGCATTTATGTTTCTTCTGTTTGCTTCTATCATTGTACAAACAATGATAATAATTGAAGATTAACTACTGCTCTAATTGAAAGGAATATTGATTCTGCCCCCCTCTCACTATTTCCAAAAATTGGTATCAAAGCTTGGTTCCTTTAATAGCAGTTTAACAGCTGGAAGGAGGTCATGGAGCATACCAAGAATGGTGTACCTCTATTCAATGAAAATAATTGTGCACTCTGGAAAGGAAGAATGGAGGTGTATCTCTTGGCACAAGGTTACGAAGTATGGGACACTATTTAAAATGGATTTACATCAACCGCAGATGAACAAGGTAAGAAGAATTAGCTAAATGATGCAAAAGCAAGGATATTATTATCAGTGGAGTTATTGATTTTTCTTATAATAAGTTGTTGGGTTGTAAAACCGCCAAAAATGTATGGGACAAGCTTGAGAATATATATGCAGGTGACTCAAATGTCAAAGAAGCAAAGCTTCAAATCTATAGAGAAAAATTTGAGCAACTCAGAATGAAAGAATATTTCAATATTACTGCATACTTCCAATACGTTGATGAAATAACCAATACGCTAGAAGGATAGGGAGAGCCAGTTGACAAGAAAACTATTATACAAAATATTCTTAGGACGTTACCAGGGAGATTCAACCCAAAGGTATCGATCTTAGAATACAGTGCAAATCTGGACAAACTCAGCAAAGAAGAATTACATGGAGTTCTCGTAGCATATGAAATGAGACTTGATGAAGAAGAGGGTACTTCGCATATAGAAATTGTGTTCATTGCATCTAAGAAAACCAATAATGATAAGAAACCTTCAATTGAAAAGACATGCACCTACAAGTGTGAATAAAAGGGAGATGATGAAGAATGTCTTTTAGATGAAGAATATGCTTACTTTATGAGAAAACTAAAAACTGGTAAGGGAAAGTTCAAAGGTAAACTTCCATTGATATGTTTCAGTTGTGGTGAGGTTGGGCATTTCGCATCAAAATTTCCAAACATAAGTGATGGAAACTCCAAAGGAAAGAAAGTCATTTATAAATTCAACAAGCAAGGATCCAAAAGGAACTTTCTCTCTACAGAAGATAGCTCATCATTTGATGAAGACAATGACAACGAAGAAGAAGCCAATGAGAGAGTATTTTTTATGGCCAAGCACAATAATCAAAAGGTATCAAACAACGAAGAAGAAGGATTGACCATAGAATAATTTTCTAAGGAAGAAATGAAACTTATAAAAGAGCTCAAGGCATAGAAGATCCATCCCAATATTCTTGAAGAAGAAGTTCAAGGTCTCAAAATTGAAGTTCAAGAAAACAAATGCATTGAACGGTCACTTCGAAATAAGATGGAAGAAATCAGCCAAGAAAAGGAATAATTAGAAGCTGAAGTTGTCTCGCTTCATAAGGAAGTGAAGAAAGGAAAAATTATCCAAGACTATGCCAACAACTCAAGGTCATTGCAAGAACTCATCATCAATCAATGATCTTACAATGACAGAACTAGCATCGGTTACAAAAAAGAATAAGTAGGACCTTCTACAACAAAATACGATGAACCTATGAGATCTGACATGAATGTAGACTTCATTGGACAAGATTCACAAGAACATCCTTGGAAGACAATTCCTCGATGAAGATTTCCATCCAGGTACCAACATATATTTTATGGCTATTGTTATTCATGTGGAAAATTTGGTCATAAAGCTGTAGAATGTCGCACGTACCCCAGGAATGAATACAATTCCAGGAGATCTGTCAAATATGAACCTCCTAGGGCTCAACGAAACATCAATAGATTTTAAAATTTAAGAAATAATATTGAATGTTACAAATTTCAAATGTTTGGACACATAGCGAGAGACTGCAGACTTAAGAATCCTCCTAAAGAATCTTCGAAGCCACAAAATGAATGAATATGGAAGAAGAAGAATACTAATAATTGTGCTCCTACTCTCAAGGCTCAAAACAACAAAGTTATGTGGTATGTTGATAGCACTTGCTCAACGCATATGATTAGAGATAGAAATAAATTTGTATCTCTGAAAGAGAAGAAGGATGGAACTGTGTCCTTTGGAAATGATGGATCTTCAAATGTTATAGGATCAGGTATTGTCACTCTTGGAAGCAAATATGATCTAGCCAAGAATGTTCTATTGGTTGAAAACATGAATCACAATCTACTCAGTGTGGGAAAAATGTTCGATCAAGGACACATAACACTATTCAACTCCACAAAATGTGAAATCAGGAAAGGCAGTTATGGTGAAATTGTGGCTACAACAAGTCGAGCTCCAAGTGACATATATGTTTTGGATGAAGAAACTAAAGCATGTCTAATAGCTAAAGAGGATGAGATAATATTTGGTAGCAATGATGATCGACTAAGTAAGATTTTTTCTACAAAGATGCAAAGTGATTTCAAGATGTCTTTACTTGGTGAGCTGACATACTTCTTAGGGCTTCAAATATCTCAGCAAGAGAAAGGAATATTTATATGTCAAGACAAGAACATCAAGGAAATGCTCAAGAAATTTAAAATGGAAGATTGCAAACCCATCCTTACTCCAATGGTAATAGGTTGAAAATTCAGCATAGACGACTCATCTAAAGATTCGGATCAAAGGTTGTACAAATCTATGATTGGTAGTCTTCTATATGTAATAGCCTCTTGGCCAGATGTTATACAAGCAGTTGGAAAAGTAGCAAGATTCCAAGGAGCACCAAAAGAATTACATATTATTGCCATGAAAATAATTATTTGATATCTAAGGGGAATAACAGAATATGGCTTGTGGTATCTCAAGGGTAACAATCTCATTATTCATGCCTTTACAAATGCAGATTGGGCAGGAAGTGTTGATGATCATGAGAGTACTTGTGAAGCATTGTAATATCTTTGCCAGAAGCTTTGGATTCTCCCAATTTCCCATTAGATTTTCCTTATTCAGAATATAAAGGGGGAGTGGAAGTGTGTACAGGTCCACAGGATGGTTGTGTGTCAAGGGGAGTTACCCTTTTCCATTGATGTCAAAGGGGGAGAGAATGTTGTAGGAAGAGGTGTCATGATTGCAAGGGGAGTACTTGTGTTGCCTTCAATGCCAAAGGGGGAGATTGCTGATCAGCGATTGTCATTGATGTCGACCCAAGAAGAACCAAGGGCTACCCCAATATTGCATGGAAATGTTTACCTACCAAATTACTATATTCTTGGTCAAGAATGATTTTTATGGTTTCTTCTTGTCGATATGTTTCCGCTGATATATTGCACGCCACGTAATTCGTCACGGTTTGAGAGATATTCATGTTTGAAGTTTGTAACCCCAGTTAGTGGGCTAAAACCCCATGGGGTTGTGACATGGGCCATTGAAAAGTCATAATTAATACTTTTTAAGCTCCTAAAATCCCTCCCACGTTCACTTGTTGAAGCCCATCTCAACCTACACATTTATATAATTTGTGATCCTTATATCCTCCTTATGCATGGGATTTCGCCACTTGAAACAGGTCATCATGGAATTTTCACTCTAATTTTTTTTCTACTTAGGTTCAAAATCTGAAATTAGTATGTAGAGAGGCTTAAATCCTGAGGAAGCTCCTGTGAAAATTTCAGTTCAAGGTGCACAGTAGTGTTGGAGATATGATCTATGGAAGTCAGTGTTTTTGCAAGCTCCTGAAATTCATCTCAAAAAAGTGACCTTGGGAAAATCGTCATAACTCTCTATGTGAGTATCGGATTGAAATTATGTAAAAAATGGAAGATATTTCATGGACTCTAGTTTTCTCTCTATCAATTTCAGAGCCCAACTAAGAAACAGTGAGACGTGGCATGCCATACAAGTTCACTCTACTGAAACTCTCCATAATTAGGGTATTGTGAGAGATTGGTTATAAATCTCTCTTGAAGAATCCAAATTGGGTCAGACCTATGGCACTGGAAAGATGACTCAGAGGAATACTACAAAACCAAACATCCAATATTAGGGATCTGAAATAACAGAGATACACTAGATTCAATATCAAGCTCCTAGAAGGAAAGAAAAACCTATATCATGTGTTGTCAAGGGCTGCAAAGGACCAGAATTTCTAGGGAAGTAAAGCAAAGAAAGGTGTAGAAGAGGGTAGCATGACAAGAGAAAAAACCAAGGTGTATAATAACAACAATAATTTCATCACATGAAGTCTTCAAGTGGGCAGCACTGCATACAGTCACTGTAAAGGTATCATTGTACTTAGTCACTGTAAATACATTATTGTAAAAAAATTTCTAGTGCCTATCTGCCAAGAGTTGAAGAGGCAGTGTTGGGAGGTCTATGAACATCATTAGGTGGTTGTATCATAGTTGGGGTTATGTTCTAGTGTGTCTTCTTCTACTACATCATTCTATATCATTGTAAAGTGAACCATTTTCCCTGCTACGAGAGTCCATTCTTCTTTTATTCTTCTATAGGGTGGTAGGGTGGTGCTAGGGTGAGTTGTAGCTCATTGGGTGTTGGGGCATCCATTCAGTTGACTACTAAAGAAGCTCGGGTGTTGGAGCGTTGATCTAGTGGGAGCTGGAGAAGAATTCTTTTCTAGATTCTAGGAAGTTGGAGCTTTATTTTAGATTGGAGTTAAATGTTAAAGAATTATTAGAAGAACATTAGGTGGTTTTTGTCTCGGAGTGGGTTTCCACCTTAAAAACTGTGTGCATTTGTGTTCCTTTTGTTTGCTAGTATCATTGTACAAACACTAATAATAATTGAAGATTAACTAATGCTCTAATTGAAAGGAATATTGATTCACCCCCCCAGTATTTCCAACAATTGTATATGCTAAATCCATCAAGAAATGGAAATAATTTCCTTCCAGGTAATGAATCTAGCACTTGATAAATAAATGGTAAATGAAAATGATATTTTAATGTAGCTTTATTGAGTTCTCTATAATCCACACAAATTTTCCATTTCCCATTTTTTTCAGGTACTACAACTAAGGGTGAAACCCATTGATTATCTATAATAGGATAGATAAATCGAATTTGTAATAATTTTTGTAATTCTTCTTTCACTATTTCATTCATCATGGAGTTCATCCTTCTTTCTGGTTGCCTTATAGTTTTACTTTGATCATCAGTGTAAATTTGATGGATACATGTTTTTGGATGAGTTCCCTGCATTTCTGTGTAATCCCAAGAAAAATATTTTCAATATTTTTGCAACAATGTTATTAGCTCTTTTTCTTGTGATGATTGTAAGTTATTACCAATATTCAAATGTCTCTTAGGAATAATTTCAATGATTTTTGTATTTGAATTGGTAATTGAATTTATAGTAAAAATTCTTTCAAATGTATTTTGCAATGAATGTATAGTGAAATTTTCCTGAAAACATTCATTTAAAAGATAACTAGAAAATTCATATTAAGTTACTCTATGCTGCTCTGTAATATTTGGTTCCAAGATGAATAGATCTGAGAATTCCTCATCTTATTCCTCCTCTCTAAAATTATAAAATTGATTAAGACTAAGAACAGATTGAAGCTCTTGTGGTTCTTCTCCATCAAGCCATGATAATAAAGAAGGAGATTGAGTAGGAGGATATAATGTAACATGTTTTCTTTCATCTCCATGTGCAATAATCATACTTCCTGACCTGCATCCACAATGTAAGCATTTGCAGTGGCTAACCATGGTATGGCTAAAATTAAGGGATGCCCTCCCAATTTTGTTTTTCGCTGCAAAATCAAGAATTCTATAGGATACTCCCATGAATCTAGTGAGACAATGATATCTTCCAATATACCTTCTGGGACAACTTTAGATATGTCTGCAAGTTCTAAAGCTGTATTAGTAGGTCTAATGTTGTTCAGATTCAAATTATTCATAGTCTCTGTAGTCATAACATTGATATCTTCTCCCAAGCGTATTAAAGTATTTGCCACTGGAAATTTGTTAATCGAAATGGTAACCATAGGAATTCCTGGATCAACATACTTTTCAATGGTTGTGTTTGTAGACATGAGACTTGATAGACTTCCAATTACCTGGATTGTAGGTGGATCCTTCTTTCACCTGCCAGATTTATTAATGCATAATTCCTTTATTTATTTTGCATTTATCAGAATGTCTTTAATTTCTTGCAACAAAGGAATTTTAACATATGTGTTCTTAAATTCATCCAAAATACTAAATTCAAGCAGAGATATTGGAATATTCTGTTGTATCAATCTCTCTGGATATGGTGGAGTTTGTGTCATAATAGATTTACCTTTATGAATTTTCTTTTCTCTTTGAGATTGTTGAATTTGTTCTCCTTCTTCAATTTATTCTTCAATTATCGGAGGAGAATATTTTTGTAACACCTTCCTAGACCTTATGTGGACATCTTGTATGGGAATAATTCAATAAGTAGGATAATATGGTGCCTCTTCCATGTGCTATGCTGGTCGATCCACCTTGTTACTTAGATTAGCTACTGGCTCAGCTGGAAATTGTGTTGGTCTAGGAGGTGGTTGGTTAGTGGGAAGCTAAATTTTCTATGTTTGAGTTAGCGTTAGTGGGTTTTGAGGTGGATATGGAATTGGTTGATGTTGTTGGAATTGTTGATATTGAGGAAATGGTTGTGGACGGTATGGTTGTTGATATTGATACTATTGAGCATACATATGCTATGGTGATTGGTTTCCATAACCATATCCTCTCCAACCTTTTTTAGGTTGGTTTTGATATTGTTGTGGTGGCCAAGCCTACCATGGCATTGGTTTATTCGATGTATTTTGAGGGTATTGAAAATTTTGGGGATTTTGTTGGGGGAATTTTTGAGGCATCCTTCGTTTCCAAGGTCTCCTTAGTTCCATATAGTAGATAAAATCTACTCCTTGCACTTCGTATCCTTGCAATTCTTTTAATTTGGGACATTTTTCTATTGCATGATTTTCTATGCAAAGTCTGCATACCTGTATACCTTGCAAAGGACATTCCATGAGTGGATGCTTTTGCCTATACTTTGGACAGAAAATTGCTAAGATTTCATATTACTCTTCTTTCTTTTTCTTAGCTTTCAAGACATCTACTTGTGTTCCAAAAGTGCTTAAGATATCTATTTTGAAATTTTCTAGTAGGCTTCCTATCTCTGCTCTTGTTACTACACTTGCTGCAGATTCAAAATATTTTGATGCAATATAATTATTTCCACTCTTTGCTCTTCCCCTAGAGTATTTATGATAAAGTTCAGCAATTTCTTTAAATGGTAAATTGGAGATATCTCCTTTCCCATTACATTAAGAATGTCTAAATATTTATCTTTGATACCTTTAATAAAAATAGTGTGGATGGTATCAGGGCTAAGAGAATGATGTTTGGATTTCTATGAATTATAAAGAAATATTTCCAAATATTCTTCCAAACTTTCATCTTCTCATTGTGTCATTCTAAAAATTTCTTCTTTCAAGTCTCTAGCCCTGCAATAAGCTTGATACATTTTAAGAAAAAATTTCTTCATGTCCTCCCAAGAAGCAATTGTATGTTCTCCTAATCCCATGAACCATTTGAAGGCTCCTACTTTTAGAGTAGCAAGAAAAAATGAAAGCTTGTTGTGTCATCAGTATATCCATAAGTTCTACACAAGATATCAAAATCGAACATGAACGCATTAGGATCTTCTGTTGACATTCCATAGAAATCAAACAATACAGAAGGTGAAATATTTTTCATTTTTATTTCTTCTCCTAGTATTTCTTTTGCATCGAAGATAAGAAAGGAAAAATTAGTTTCTTGATCATTGTTAAATTCTTGCTCATTTTCTTGTGTTCTTCTATTTTGATTTTCTCTTCTTGCTTCTTCCTCTATTCTTCTAAGTGCTTCTAATATTCTGTCTTCATCTGCCTTTCTTTCCACCTCAATTCTTATTTCTTCTTATCATTGTCTTCGCCATTCCCTTTGTTATCTTTCATATTCTAGTCCTTGTTCAGGAGTCATGTTTAGTCTAGTTGATGCTGCTCCTTCAACCATTTCCTCTTGAGAGATTTGTAGTTTTTCGATATGAGGTTGATTTTCTATTTCCTCAACTACTTTTATTTCCTCAAGGACAAGTTGCTCTATTTGTTCAATAGTTGATTTTCTTGTATATATATATATATATATATATTTTTTCCGTACGGAAGGAGGTTCTTTAGGTGATTTCTTTCTTTTTACCTCTAAGGCTAACAAGATTTTTCTTTCAACTCAAGTTAATTTATGTATGATATCTATTTTTCCTCTAACTCTTCTATAGTAGGTATTCCAACAACTGGTGTTGTTAGTCCTGTGGATGAATGAGCTATTGGGGGTTTTTGTTTCACAAATCTACCTTTCTAATCTCTATTCATAGGCATAAAAAAACATTATTTAAAATAAAGAATATGTTTTTTTTGTTTTGGTGATTTATATATATTTTTCATCTTCCTATTTGACCATTTTGAATATGCTTCTCCAACAACAACACCAAAATATTGGGTCAATTTACTTTTGTAAATTAACAAAAGTATTTATTATCAATCTGGGCTAGTGAAACTTAGAAGCATCCCCAAAGTATATGGGTTTCAGTTAAGGTCAATTTAGAATATGGTTTATTAATGATTATGGAAATGCATATTACAAATATAAATCTAACTTAAAAAATTTCTAAATTCATATGTGCAATCAGAAGCAGAAAAACCTCCTAACTTGAGAGATTTTTTTATCCTTCTCTAACAAGATTACCTTATGAATTAGAAATAAACACTAATTAATTGAACAATAGATTAATATACATGAAGAAATAACTGAAGAGGCTCTTCACTGAAGAGGCACTTCACTAAAGAGGTCCTGATTTTCCATCATCATATATTCATTTATTAGTAATGCCATTGTTAAAAATAGGAATTCAGGAAAGCATGTAAAATCATGTAAAGATGAATTGTAACTGAAGATCTTGATTAGATAGAAAGAATGTTTAAATTTAAAATTTGTTTGTCCTTTCTTATGAAAGTTAAGAATTATCATTAGATTCATCAATACTAAAAAATAATCAGCATAAAAAAGTTAACCATAAGAAAACTAATTCATAAATTTCAACTACAACTAAATTAAGAAGTGCACTTGGCTCGGTGTGGGGGCCTTTCAGCCTTGCCTCGCACACTGAAGTTGAATTAAACTACTTAAAAATTCAATCAATCAACCAACATATAACAGAAGAAAATATGATAGAACATATCTTCAATTATGTTTCTAAGTCTCAAAAATAATAATGTTAAGTCATACAAGTTCTACACATCAATGCCTTCAAAGTTTGAGGCCTAAATAGATAAAGTATCTAACAAAGTCATCTAAAATATCTCCTATAGTCATAACTATCCTTATCTTATCAAATAAAGTTGAATTAATCCATCAGATCCATCAAAATCTAGAAAATCCAACAAAATAGGAGTTTTGACCTAATTTCTAGGAATATTCCATAAAGACAGGTCTTGCATGACCGCCTTTGACCGGGCCTATTAAAGCTCAGTTTGATTGTACCAATAGGTGTACATGTATTCTTTGTTCCCAAGCCTTCTATAAATATATCTAGCTTGATTCCAAGTGTCCTACACATATTCAAACCATAAGGCCATTACGGGAATTTCTGATGTTGTCCAAAAATGCACTTAAATTTAAATTTTTACAAAAACATCTAATAATTGAAAAACATAATTTAAATTCCTATATATGCATATTTTAATGAAAGTAAGGGGGATATTACGGTGACTAAATGGATAGTATTGAAAAATAACATATATTTCATCAACAAAAAGAGATAAAAAATGAGGGCCAACAATCCCCATGCCCTTCATTTAAAGTTCTCTTGCAAGATCCTCTTTGCAAGACTTGATGAGCTTCTCATCACCTTTCAATATCAAATCATCTACATAAATTTCAATGACAAAATTTGTACTTCTAGAACAATATGGTGAAGATTCACATCTGCTTCACTCTTGCTGAAGCCTAACCAGGTGAAATAATTGTCGATATTGTTGTACCAAGAACGAGGTGATTTCTTCACCCATACAATTCTCTCTTGAGGCTACACACCTCTGTCTACCAATCGAACGTCTCTGCAAGATCCTCTTCCAACATCTACCCAAGTAATCGATTAACCAGGATAAACATTTGACCAACGGCTACTAATACGAGATTCAACCTCCTAGGTTTCCTTAGGGAAGTGGAACCAATTAAAGAAAAACAAACATACCTTGTACATCATCCATGACAACCCTAGGAGCTAACCCAACCTTCTAGGCCCCTTACCCCTGGGTCACACTAACATATTTTTCTCTTTGAGTAATAGTGGCAGGCATAACACTACAGTCTAGCAGGTAGGAGGCTATAGCTGTAGGCATAACACTGCACACCAATAGTTAGAGCCCCAAATTCTCAGTTTTGTGCATGCGGCTCCGGGATTGGAGCTACATTTTTAGGCCTAGATTCCATGTCACTGCTCAAAATTTCATGAAAAGTTTAGACATGATAAATAACAACAATAAAATTTTGTAGAAGCAAACATATCATCAAGGACTCAACCAGACCCTTGTTGGCCATGGTAGGAAAATTTTCAAACATGTTACAAACATGAAACCTACACGTGTTAAGAATAGATTTAAACATATGGGCCTCATACTTATCTGAGAATCACTAAGAAACGTTTCTCCCTTACATCATTACCTACCATAAAAAGTAATTTACCATAGATACATTATGCATTCATTTACATGTTAAAAAATTGATATATCCCTACATCATCATTAATCAAATACATCCTTATAGCCAACACAATAACCACACAAATTTCAATGGATATAACAATAGTAGAATCCACAAAGAAACTAGTACATCTGCATACCAAATACCAAAGGATTGATCTCATCATTATTGAATGCAAAAACCAACCATATATATCACTTCCACGTTCCACTCGACCATAGATTGGTTGAGCCAAAACTCTCTTTAGCCAATCACCCCTCTGCCATATTCCAAGCATGAATGTGGGATGTCATCAAACATATTAATCATAATCATTCCATGGCTTCCATATGTGAAACCACCTCAACCCTCAACTAATGACTCCAGTGCTCCTCAGTGTTTGTTCCAACGAGGGCTTCTAAGAATAGTAACTAAACCACAACTATGATATGGATTATAAGACTAGTAACTCAACCCATCCAGGGCCTTGAGAGAATTTTTCCATCCAAAGCTTCCAGGACTAGTAAATTAACCCACAGTTGTTCGTCGTGATTCCATACTGTTTGTCCAACCAAGGCTTCAAGGAATTAATAACTCAACCCACAACTAATGCAATCATGATAACCAACCATAAAATAATCAATGGTAATAAACCCATAACACCATGTCTATCCAGAAAATGTAAAGGCTAGGAAAATCCACATGCATACACCATGCATGCCAACACTACTGATGAAAATACACATACAACTCAATACCTACAATCAAAACCCACTATAATTGTTGATCTCAATGACCGCTTGCACTTTCCTACTCATCATTTTCCTTCTTGTTCCAAATCACCAAGTATCCACACTCTTTAGGAGTTTTTCAAGAAAGAATATAAGTATCCAAGAGTATGAGAGAAAGAGAGAGAGAGAATGATGAGAGAGATCTAAAAATGCGCACAGAAAATATTAAGCCAAAATCCTACCAACTGGTCCTCATAAACCTTTTTATCAATGAGGCCTCTATTTTATTCATTTTCAATTCTTTTCCTTCATTTTCATCTTAATATGAAACCTGTAACCTTTCACCTCCATTTTCTCCTATTTTCCATTATTTTCATAAATAAATGTGCCAAAAATACTTTTTCCCACTTTAATTCCTTTGTCATTTGCTTTACAAATTTCCTTTAGCCATAATAACCGAAATTAACTCCCGCTGGGATGTTTTTCCAAACATCCAACTTGGAAAACATGTCCCATAAACCATTATTATTATTTTAACTTTATTGCATGTAATTTTCACCAGGGATGTTACAGAACCCTTCCCCTTAGGGGAAACATGACCTCGATGTTCAATGAAATCTAGAAGCGATAAAATTGCTAAAAATAAAACATACTACCTATGGAGCTTTATAATAGAGCTTGGTGCATTTACTAGATATTTATAGCATATCTGTTTACAGCATTTACAAAAATAAATCACATATACAACCATAATTTCTATGGAGCTTTATAAATCCAACTCAATACAATATTTACAATAATATACACATATACACATATACACATTTTCTTAGCCGACCCTAAAGGATACGAAATCCATATTAGCAACAAGGGAATCTAGAGGCTCACATATCCACCCTCAAAGTAATAATAGGAATCACCTCCTCCCCAGGATGTCTAGAATCTACTGCCAAATTCGAATATTTATCCAATGTCCAGCGCTACAATCAGACCCTACTATACCCTCAATGATAATTTACCGACTCATCGTTATAAGACACACTCCCAATGTTCATATGTTTCCATATGGAAATTATAATGACTAAAACAAATCCATCCTCAAAATTCCCTTCTGTATTACACAATCCCTTAGAAAATTGCATCACCCTGCTCTGTGTAGTCACCCACCTTAAAAGCTCCCCTTGTACCCCCATCTCGGGCATTCCATCCCTTTGCAGGGCTTCCTCTCATAGGAAGATTAAAACAAAAGGCACATCCCTCCCTCAAAACCATAATAATGGTCATAGAATTCTCATGGAAATCAACAAACACTATTGGGTACTAGTCTCCCACAATGCATCTGATCCTGAGGTATGTTACATCATACTGCTACATTTTCCAATTCTGATTGTTGTTGTGGAAAATTCTTGCAGTTTCTTTCAAACATCCCAAACTGGGCATTACATTATTTATTGTACCAAGAACATAATTTCCATTAGATTCAAAATAAATTGAAATAACTTGAAATCATACCTCATTGGTAGGTCATCAATAAGGTACACTTGTAACCTTGTTTAATTCCTCTCACACAATTCAAACTAGTTGTTTGATCAAATCATGATGCATAAAAACATCACATATGATTAGCTCAAAACACAACCATCATAAATTAAATTCATTAATCGCATTAAATCACCATAAATGATAATAATAAGGTAGATGTAGCCATGATAAGTCAAAATCGTAGATCACATGCATAACAGAACTAAAATAAAATATCGATACTTATCCTTCATCAATCCTTACTTCTTCCTTTCTTCTTTCTATACACACACCATATTGGTTGCCACGCCCGGAAATCACTTAGTGCCCTTGCTTCTCTTTACTCACGTAAAAAAACACACATTGTACAACATGTACATCCACACAAGGCATACAATACCACTCAATACATACACCCATACATAGTGTACAACCCAACACAATACATATACATCTACGTATATTGAGTACAATAGAACGAATACACATATCATGACACCACGACTACATAATGCACATACATGGTTCCACATGTACTCAACAAAACATGTACAACCTGCACACAATACCACATGTATACAACACAACATGTATAACAGGCACAAAATACCACATGTACATAATGAAACATATACGTCATGCACAAAATACCACATATATTATAGTACCATATGTACAACATGTACACAGTACCACCTGTGCACAACAATTCTTGCAAATTGTGTGCACAACATCACATATACACGACACCACCTATACAATGTGTAGACAATGCCAAATGTACACCACACCTCCTATACAAGGTGTACACAATATACTGTGGATGCAGGTGACATGACATGCACGTGAAAACCTAGTTCCTTCCATGCAAAGTTTGATGACGTCCTACACCACCAACTCTAATCTGATGCGAAACCTCCTCTCTGTAATCATTTCATGAGCTCCCTGATTCACGTGATATTCTACCAAAATCTAAATCACATGCCACCCCATGAGACTATCCCAACTCGCACTTGCCATCATGTCAAAAAATTGCACATCATCTACGCTTGTGCCACATGTCTTCAAAAGGCGAGGTCCCTCCTCAATGTGTTATCCCCAGGTTTCTCCTACTGGCCTCTAGAACCATCTTTGCCCCCCCATCCATTTTTATGTTGCCTCAATCTCTCTGCGTGCTCCACCTGTTGTGCACCCTCCCTCCTGCGCAACTCTATACTGGAGCTAGGCCACTGGTAACCCACCCTATTGCGCCCCTCTAGGTTGCGTGCTCCCTTCGATGCTCCCCCTAGCTACATGCCCCCTTATAATTTCCTTGCCTTTAGAGATCCACCCCGCTGCATGCATTCAGAGGTAGGCTCCCTCATTGCACACCCCCCTCCTATGAGCCCCCTTGATGTGTAGTTCTCAATTTTGCACGTCTCTGCTCCACTTCTATGTTGAGCGCTCCCGTGAAGAGAAAGTCATTATACGTGAAACGACCCCCACCTCTCTGTTTCTTAACCCCCCCATTTCTCTGTGTCAGAACCAAAATGCTATCATAGGTATCCAATGAGGCACGTTATCGAGTCACTATCATCGAGGTTGAGACAATCATTTGGAATCCTTCGAGGGCTCCTCTTCTGGTAGCCATGATAGGGAGGCACCACGGCACCCTAAGAGCACCTAAGAGGAGATTTCCTAAGCTCAGGAGAATCAGAGGGGTAGAAAGGGGCCAAGCAAATCCACCATCATACACCTGGAGAAACCCACTCCTCACAAAATCGAGCTTCTCCCAGTACAGGAGGCCGTAGGGGAGGACACTGATGTGTGGATCGTGGACTCAGAAGTTGTTTGGATGTGTGTACCTGATGCGAGTACCCTATTTCTCCCATACTCTATGTAATGTTCCTTCTACTGAGGAGGAGGAAATAGCATAGTAGTATGGATTCCACATCGAGGAGGAGGACCCTATCACTAAGGATGATGAAGGAACACCATGACTGTGCAACTGCTCAAATATTTTCTATTTTCTATTATTTCAGCGCATACTATAGATCTTTTGCTTTTTCATGTGTCACGGTAGACCTTGTATTTTTTTACTATTTGATGCAATTAAAGAATTGGTTTCCTCCGAGGAGGCATCCCCATACCTATGCCACTCTGAAAGCATCGAAGGTTGGGATTGGATAAGCACAACTTACTATCCCAGCCCATCCCCTATGTGAATTTTCTCTTTGAATTAATATAGTTTAGCCTAACTTACCAAAAAAAAAGGTTTACACAATACGTCGTGTACACAACACCACATGCACAATATGTACACAACACCACATGTACACAATGTGACATGCATGAAATTTACACCACACCACATACACACAACACCATTTCTCCAACAAGTACACAACACCACGTCCACACAAAACCATATCTAAAATCACGCACACAACACCAAATTTATGTATCACCATATGTACACCACACAGAACAAAAAAATATCTACATAACACCATATGTAGACAACACTGCATATCCAACATGTGCAAAACACCATATGCACACAACATCTCATATCCACCAGGCACATAGTACGATGTGTACACAACTCTCCATATCCAACATGTACATTGCACCATATATACCGATCTCCACATCTGCAATATACATATAATTCCATAAATAAAATATGCATAGAACATCATATATACACAATAATACATATTTTACATGCACACATCACCATAGGTGGAACTAATGAATATAAAACATGTGCAACATATACAAAATATTGGTATTGCACATCCACATACCACACAAACCCGACAAGAATCATTTCTTCTAGTGTCTTTACACTATCCATGCTTATCATATCATGCCACAGATGACATTCCTTTCACTTCGTTGATGTACCCCTTAGAATTACCTCTCCGTAACATAAACATACACATATTACAAGCATATAACACTAAATCATATCCACATGATATTAACCTCATAGACCTGTCAAAGCTACTCTACCACTTGATTACTCATAAGACCAAAAACCTCTTCATGTCATTCACCTGCATACGTGATAATTACTCCATACTAATGATCCTCGAAAACCCTTTCATATACTGAAATAGCTACATAGATACATGCATACATACATATACATAAATACATACATACATACATACATATATATATATATATAATCATCATAAAATAGTCATGATCCTATCAGACAATGACATACATGCACACATTTGTAAATTTAAACATTTAGTATCAAACAAACATGATCCATGAAGACCCTATCAGACATGTCATACATATATACATACATGTAGACTTTTATAAACACCATCATAATCATGATCACATAATAATTACCAAATAGCATAAGTTCAAGGTTAAGGGAACTTCCTTTACATGTGAAAAATATGAACAACATTGAGAAGAACAACTCCGAAGCTACCCAAGGCATCTTAAATTTTATATCCATTCACTTTACCTACTCGTCCACTTTCTATTTTCCCTATAGAATGATCCAATCCAACCAAATTTCATATTCTTACATTCTGTTGCGCTTAGTTATGCACTAAGCTCCATTAAATTTCCTCTTCCACAAACAAATATCTAATAGTCAAAACATGAAATGAAAGAACAAGAAAAAACAATAAGAATACCATTAAAAACCAACATCGATATGACAACACATCATAGTGGCAAGGCCTTGCACCAGAAATAAATAAAGCTGCAAATCAAACACAATAAATAACAGGGAACAAAAGTACAAGAATTGCAACAAACACCATGCCTCAACCGTCCTAGTTCTCAAAGCTTCAAAGGGAAATATTGACCTAAGCCTTTTCAAAGATTTCATGGCAGTATAATTTTCTATGCAATCTCCAACATCATGCTTCCATAAACACATAAATTTTAGTGCATAAATAAATATAACAATATGCTAGTTATCTTAACCTTTTGTGCCAAGCACGTTGACCTCTAACTGAACATACATTTTAGCCATATGTACCAAACATGAAGAAAACATATCTATCAATTCGAAATAAAATTTTACCAAGACTAATAACCATTCCATAATAAAAAATCAACTCACATCCATCAGTCATAATACATAATGCTACAAATATCACCTACTTCAACTCAAGTATATACCAAATATCTCAGCAGATATGTGTTAGCACAACCATCTTAAAGGAATGTCATTCCTTCATGCAATCTGATAGAAACATATATTATTATCATGTAGTTAATCAAACATTAAAACAACATGCAAACATATCATGTTAAATAAATCAATTAGATGACGTAATAGACACCAAATAATGCAAACACAAAATATATGACATAATAAAAAATTCAAGCACTAAGTTTATGACATAAGAAAACTCATACCATAATGAATCTCAATGAGGACCATCTTGTATGCACCATAAATCTAGTTAGCATGATATAAATTCATAACACATAAACTAGAGCCTAAATATGATCATGATATCTATAACAGTAACTAACTAACATGTTCACATAATAGGTTCATAAGCATGTATGCATAACAATCACATATGCACAGTCAATCTAGCTTAGTAAAACACACTATCATAATTAGGTCGACTCATGCCTCAATGTCATAACCCTAACCATCAAGTCACTAGCATGTAACAACAACAAGTTATATACCATGCTCATCAACAATATGTAACCTAATAATCAAGCTAACTATAATAAAATAACAAAAAATTTAACCCATAATATTCTCATCAACAACATATAAGTTATCTCACATAAAACAACAATAGCATTGCATATGACCACAGGTTTCTATAATTCATGGATATCTAACACATGTACATATAACCACGATAATAAAATAGAAACTATAATGCATGTAACCATAACCTCAATAGAATTAAAGGAATACTCATAACCATAATATATATAAAAATCCTTAAACTACACACCTTCATGCCCGACATCCAAACATGTATGATGACATGGTGTTGCCTCGAGGTCCAATGACACAACTTAACTTTCATGGTCTACATCTCCTGCTCTATCTTATTCAACACATTATCATCATAACATACAAACATCATCATGATGGCCTAAGTTAATAAAATTACTTTACGCATAGCAACTTTTTACTATACCAATGCAAGCTTGACCATATGGACCCTCTTGAAATGTATAACGAATCATGAATGACCAATACATGTCCCACATATGACATCACAAAAAAAATCATACACAAATAACAAAAAGCATGACAAATATGTAACCCTATCATAAGAAATAAATGCATGTACAATATGTAATAATACGTAAACAAGCATGCACGAACAATACATAAGCATGAAAAACACATAACTACTCATACACTCATGACAACATCTCCACAACAACACCATCAACATTTCCATGGAGACACCACTGTCACGATACCAGCACAAAAAATATGCAAAAGGAATATATAGACAACAAGAATGCTAAAAAAATGTGCAACCAACATAAATACATGATCAATGCGTTGCTGATCAAGTCCAAGGGTTTAGCCATCCTTTGATAGCACTCTCATACACCTTCTTCCCACATCTACCCAACTAACTGACCAACTAGGTAAACATGTGATGAGAGGCTAATAATATGAGATTTGACATTCTATATCACCTTAAGGAAGTGGAAACGATGGAAACATGACGAAAAAACCATGTACATCATCAATGAGACCCCCAGGAGCTAACCCAACATTCGAGGACCCTTACCCTTAGGTCACATTATCCTTTTGGCCTCTTTGAGCCATAAAAATAGGTATAACACTGAATTCCAGTGGATGGGAGGATGTAGCCATATTCATAACACTGCATATGAATGGATAGTGTCCCAAATGGTTGGTTATGTGCCTACGACTTTGGGATTTGAGCCTCATTTTCAGTCCCAGATCCCAAGTCACTGCCCAAAAATTCATGAAAAGTTTAGAAATGATAAATAACAATATAAAAATGATGTAGAAGCAAACATATCATCAAGGAATTAGCCATACCATTGTTCGCCATGATATGAATTTTGTCAAACATGTCACAAACACTAAAACTATAGGTGTAAACAATAAATTTAAACATAAGAGTCTCATACTTATCTAAGAATCACTAAGAAGAATTTATCCCTTAGATCATTAGCTGAAATACAACCTATTTTACCATAGATACATTATGCATTCATTTACAGGTAAAAACATGGATAGAGCCATATAGCATCACTAATAAAATAGATGCTTATAACCAACACAATAACCATAGAAATACAGTGGATACAACAAAAATAGAATCCACAAAGAAAAAAGTACATTTTCATACCAAAAACCAAAGGAGTGAGCTCTTCATTATTGAACGCAAAAAGCAAACAGATTTTGGACTTCCATGTTCCACTTGAACGTAGATTGACTGAGCTAAATCTCTCTTTAGCCAATCACCCTCGCCATATTCCAAGTATGAATGTGGGATCTCATAAAAAATTAATCACAAAAAATTGAGGGCTTCTAGATGCCAAACGAGAGTCAACCCTCAACTAGTGATTCAACGTCATAGTCAGATATCACAACCATCACGTATTTATGTCTATCTAAGTTGTTCCACGGCTTAGGAGTGTTTATTCCAGCTAGGGATGTTAGGACTGGTAACTCAACCCAAATTTTTATAGGGCTTCCAAAGAATTTTTCCAACCAGGACTTCCAGGAATAGTAACTCAATCCACCTAGGACCTCTAGAGATTTTTTCCATCTAAGGATTCCAGGACTAATAACTCAACCCATATTTTTCTACTAGGCTTTAAGAGTTTTTCTCCAACCAAGGATTCCAGGAATTAATAACTCCACCTAGAGCTAATGGAATCATGAGAACCTACCAGAAAAAAATCAAAGGAAATAAACCCACAACACCATGGCTATCTAGGAAATGGAAAGGGTAGGAAAATCCACATGCATACACCATGCCTGCCAAAACTAGTGAGTAAAAAATACATGCAACTTAGTACCTGCAATCAAAACTCGATGTAGCTACTAATCCCGATGACCTCTTGCACTTTCCTAATCTTCCTTTTCCTTCTTTATCTAGATCACGAAGTATTCAGACTCTCCAAGAGTGATCCAAGAAAAAATATAGGTATCGAAGATTATGAGAGGGAGAAAAACATGAGAGAGATCTAGAAATGCACTCACAAAAGCTTGAGCCAAAATCCTACCAATTGATCCTTATAAGCCTTTTTTTTTTCAATGAGGTCTCTATTTTGTTCATTTTCCATTATTTTCCTTCACTTTCCCACTCACATGTAACCTTTTACCTTCCCCCTTCATTTTATCCTATTTTCCATTATTTTCATAAATAAATGTGCCAAAAATACATTTTTCCTCTTTAATGTCTTTCCCAATTTCCTTTAGCCATAATAACTGAAACGAACACCTGCTAAGAATTTTCTCCCATCATTCAACTTGGAATAAATGTACCATCAACCATAGTTATTATTTTAACTTTATTACATGGAATTTTCACTATGTTTGTTACAGTCTCAAAAACTTATGGTTGCTCAATGTACACCTCTTCCTCAATCACCCCATTGACGAAGCTTGTATTTAGATCCTTCTGATGTATATGCCATCCCATCTTCACTGAGAGTGCATGGATGGATCTAATTGATGAGTATGTTGTGAATGATGCAAAGGTCTCATCATAATCAATCCCCTCCAGCTGAAAGAACCCTATGGACACAAATCTAGCCTTGTGCTTCTCCCCACTCCCATCTGCCTCCTGCTTCATATTGTAGATCCACCTACATCCTACAACTGACTTCCCCTCCAATGGTTGGAAAAATTTCAATACACTATTTCTGATAATGGTGTCATACTCCTCAAGCATAGCGTAAAACCAAATTGGTTGTTGCAATTCTTACCAGAAATAGGATTGATCTATCTGTACACCATCACTCGTAAGATCCATGTCTCCATTGTACTGCTTTGGAGACTTTCTTTTCCTACACTATGATGTCGGTGCTCCCATATTATCTATAACATCAAGAAAAAACACGTCATCTTATGTTGTGCACTTCCTTTCATGTCACGATGTCTTTGCATGAGTGTGTTTTTCCACTCTCTACACCTCTGCTTGTGGCTGCTCCACAGCTTGAGGTTTTGTTGGCATTATGATGCAATTTTTGTGCTTGATGGAAACCTACTTGATTAGATTCATTTTGATAGAAACGTATTTTTCAAAGATGTAAAATTGATATATCTACAAGTCAGTTTAGATGTGACAGAGAAAGGAATTACAGTTAGTGATAAAAGAATGATAAAGATAAAGTTTCAAGTTGCATACATAGGTTTGATGAAGGAAACCCATTTATACTCATAGGTTTAATGAAGGCAATTCGTTTTTACATTCAAAATTAATGTATATGCAATTTTGGTGAAGTAAAGTCGCGCATAGATGTGGGTATAAAGAAGCCAAGGTTCATATGTACTTAAGCACTAAACTTATGATACCAGGGGTCCTTACCATTGTTTTAGCCCAAAATTTTAAGCATTGTGTTAGGTCCCTATATTACTAGTGGAGCCCCTTATTGTTGGTAGTGTAGCCTCCTTATTATAATTATTGTACCCCTGTAGCCCCCATATTTTTATTATTGTGCCCCATAAACCCCACTATTGTTATTGTTCTTCCCTTACATTATTATTGTTATGTCGACTAGGATTATATTATGACACCATGGACTCCCATATATAGAAAGGAGGTTTTGACATTTAAATCATCAAAGAATTTTTTCATTTATGTAATGTAAAGGAGGTTTCTCCCTCTAGGTGGCTTATTTCTAAGGCATTGATCTCTCTTTTCTTCTATTTTTGGAGCTGGTTTCATAACAAGTTGTGTCATCTATTTGATTCTATCGAAGAATACCATCAACACTTGTGTGGTTTTGGCACATGGAATTGGTTAAGGGTCAAAATATATAAGGATAAGAATACCATAGTGAAAAGTGTGTGCATGTGTATGAGTATTTATTGAATACTTCACTATGAAGTATATTTTCATGGAATAGATTACAGTTTACTGATAGTTTTGAAATAATTATGCACCTATGGACATAGTTATGGATCAAGATCTCTAGACCTGAAATTACTATGTATTTTCTTAATATGTTTATGAGATGTTTAGATCCGTGATCTATAGAATGTATGTTGAAGTGAAGGGTATGATCTGAGTAATTCCATTGATTTGAAGAGTTACACAGTCTTGAATATTTACAGATATATATGTAGGTTCATCTCCGTAAAAGCACGTATATAGACAGTTTTGTTTTAGAAAAATCACGTATGGAATTAGGATTTTGCTGAAGAATGCTGAAGTAAATTTTTTATCAGTTTCACTATGTTTCTGCGGTCTGTCATTGATGTCTTCATATATGTCTGGGTTGTGTGGGTATTGCCTATGGTGCTAGTTGATTGTGATTAAATATCAGTGATTGTTTGGTTTATTAATGCTTGAGTGAATTATATGATACAATTATGAGTTTCAATTTGATGTATGTTCTTTGGGCTCAAATAATTGGAGTGGGTCTATTCTGAAAATTTGATGAAAAGAGGTCTCAAATTTATTTTGTGTTGAAGTTGTTGGATCCAGTGTGAAAATTGATGAAATGTGCTCCGCGGTGGTGCTGAGGGTTGGAGCCTTTAGTGATGGGGTTGGAGCTCCCTTCTAGTGTCTACTGGTAAACGAGATTACGGGGTAGTAACTCCCTTCTAGGAGTGGCTGGTAAATGAGAGCAGGGGGTTGTAGCTTCCTTCTAGTGGTTGTTGGTAAGTGAGATCAGGGGGTTGGATATCCCTTCCAGTAGAAGTAGGAAAATGAGAGAAGGTTGTAGCATTTTTCAAGTGGGTTCCTATGTGATGGTATTAGTCTATGCTAGTAAAATATTGTAATAAGTTTTCTTTATAATTAATATTGAGTACAAAGACAACAACAATGGTGTTTTTCTCTCGGCTTTGGTTTCCACCTTAAATCTTGGTGTTCATGTGTGTTTCTTATGTGTGATGATTTATTCTGTTCTTACTGCACATGATTGCTTCATGCTAAATAAATGATGAATGAATGATGCACTTATCTAAGTAAATAATTATCTGCATAATAATATCTCTGGACATATGCAATTTTCCTTAAAGATAGTCATGTGTATACACTAGTTGGATAAATCAAACTTTCATATAGAAATCAATGAAGTAAAAGTAAAGTTTATTGTGAGTTTCAAATAGTAATTCAACACCTCCCCACCCCACCTCAATGTTTTTCCCAATAGGTTCTTCTTTTCCAGCCAAGAGCTCCTCAACTACAAGCAACCGAATCTCCCTCTCAAGGGAAATTTGCATGGCCTTCTCTTCATCTAGTTTCACATCTCATTACCATTGTCATCATGTGTGCTAGAAATTACACCAGAAACTTGTGAGGTGTATCAGTGAACCCCACAAATATCCCCAACTCAATTGTTGGCTCTAGATTCTTCTTAGCATATTTGGTCACATAGCAATAAACTGAAGACAATTTTTTTTTAAATGTCACACATCTAGCCTCCTACATGAAAATTTTTCCTCTAGTGTACTGATCGCAAGTATTTGATGAGGACTTATATTATGCAAAAATATTATTGTATTGCATGCTTCCACCCAAATATGCAACTGTAGTATCCCTATTTTTATGCTTTTATATAGACAAATAATAATCCTAAAGGTTAAGTTGACTTAAGGGAATACTATATCTGGACATATTATTTTTTAAATAAACAAATGTGAAAATTTATTATTATGCAAAGACTAGACTGAATTGTTGACTAGGATTTAAAACCCATGAGGATGGAAAAAAATGCTAAGACTTTACCAAAATTCTTCAAAAATCCTTGGAGAAAATTAAAATAAAATAAAAATATTAGATGGGAGATAAGAATCTAGTGAATGCATCAGTAAAGTGGAAATTTATTGGGATTAGGTGAGAATAAAACTAGAAAGAGGAAAAAGCTAGTTTTAAAGAGGTTTTTGTGGAGAAAAAAAATTAAAGCCTAGGCTAAGGGAAAACAACATCCCAAATTAACTAGATGCCGTTATGAAAACATGATGAGGGAAAGAAAGCTTAGATAAGATATTCCTAGTTATATAAGAGGTTGTCTACAATGTGGAAGAGTTTGTCTCTGCTCGGGAGGAGTTGTGGATTAATCTCAAGGTTGGGTGGAAAATAGTATTTATCATATTGGTATATACATTCTATCAATTTTTTTCTAATATTAGTGTTATCTTTTATGAAATTATGATGTAGTTAGCTATGGTTATGTTTTATGAACTATAATAGAAATATTTATACATTTAATTATAAATTAAGTATAATAGTTAGTTGGTTTAAAAAATTAGTAGTTGTATATATATTTAACATAATTCTAACCATAGTTGGTACAATAAACCTTTTTGTGTGGTTACATAGACTGAATGATATATTTTGACCAACACACAAAATCTCTAAGCCCTGGGGCAGGGTCTAAATGTACTGTTGGGTCCATCTGATAAATTTCATTACAAATACAGAGAATACACTATAATGCGGCTATAACCATAACAATAAATAAGTAAAAAGATAGAAATATATAAATAAAATATAGTTTAGAAATCTAGTAGTCGTATAAACATATAATTGAATGATGCATGGAAAGTTTAGAGCTAAACCTTAAATAGAATAATGATACTAGAAATGTTAATAAGATACATATACTTCAAAGTTAAAATAATTATTTTCTATTCTATCCATATTCAGGAATATATAGAGAAATATATCCAATGAAAATAAATATCTTTTAAGTTCATATAATAGTTCTTACATATAGGAACTTCCTCTTCTAGAGGTGAGTAGAAAAAAAATCCTAAAATTTAGTTAAAAATATTAATTACAATAGTTTAATTACATTTAGACTTAAATTCATCCATTAAATAATTCAACTATAGAGTATGGAGTTGAAATTTGTAAACAAAGTATAGAGATGAATGAACCCTCTATAATTGGATGACCGACCTCGAAGAAGACAAAACATGTCATCAACTCTTCTGACATGTGATTGAAAATAAATGTAATGGAAGGGCAAGAGATATAAAATACCTGTAAAGAAACATATTATACAATTGTGTTATAATAACACCAATCAGAATAAAAAGAGTTCATAAAAGACAGAGAAGTTATATAACTAATAATATTAAAATCTACACATGTCTAAGGAGAATTAAGGTCGAAATTTTTCCTGTACATCACAAAAATAAAATATTAAGTTAAAAAATAAAAATTAATGAATGTGAAAACTATAATTAATTAAAAAGCAGAGCTAGGTAATTAATCACCTATGAGGATGGTTGTTGCCTCATACAGTGTATCTAGAAATAGTTGAGGAAAACTATGTAAATGTGGAAAAATGGGTTTTCCCATGATCATAATATAAGAAGGAAACTATATTCTGAGAAATAAACTAAATTAAATGCGATCCATAATAATATTTTTTTATAAGAATTTCAAATCTAAGTATATCAATTTAATTGTATGTACGAAAGATGAAAATTATACTCTGTATATTATATAGAATTGTATTATATAATATTTTAAAACTAAGAATTTGCATAGCCTTACTATATCCATAGTAAAAGTGAAAATTTACATGAACTGGAGTTACAGTTAAGTCATAAATATAAATTTTCATACCTTTGTCTCCTTCATGTAAAACCAAAGCTTGAAATAAATGAATTTGATATAAATAAACTTAAGTAATACTCTGATATTTAGTGTGTTGTACCAATAAGTGGGATAGAAAACATGGGTGAAGAGTGAGCACAGTTATGTTCGGGTTGTAAAACCCTTTCTGTCAGCGTAATGAGAATGTAGAGAAATATTCATAGACATCAAATTTTAATAGAAAAGTAAAATTTGTTACAATGTGGAAATATTTTCCATATGGAATAATTCATAAAAACCCCAATTTAAATTCCTATACTTACCACAATGAAGAATATATCAAATGTACGAAAATTGAGATACAGTCAATGTAAACCCTTACACACAGTAAAAAAAATTGATATCTAGAAAACTTGGAATGGTATAAAACAAAATTGGGGTAAACATTTCATAGACCAGTTAATGGTAATTCAAAAAAGGTTTATACAATTTGAAAACTCTAAATAATAATATTGTGTAAACGATACAAATAGGAGAACTACACATTCAAATTCTACAAGAAGTACAGTGGCAAAGAATGTAAATAAAACCAAGTTTTATCATGAGATGAGTTGCATCGTATTGGGGAAAATATTTACTCAACCAGTAAGTGAGAAATATATGAAATCACAAAACGTATTGATAAATCCTTTAATTGTCGAAAGGCTCAGAAGAAAATTTAGGTGCATCAATAAAAAGGAATGACACAACGAAATGAGAGACGAGATCTCAGAATATTGGTATTACGTTTAGGATACACAGTGAAAATATGAGTATAGCGTAGGTAATTAAGGGTCATACCTTCATCCTAGCTGAAATGAAATTTCAGAGAAGCATAAGGAAATTCATGGGTAAGTTTGAAGAATTTCCAAAACATGCAATGAGGAGGAAATTCAATCGTAAGAGCGAGAAAAAAGACAGATACACAGTCAAATATAAAATACATAATAACTAAAAGATATTTCAAAATGTTATACTGTAACCGTGGGTTACAGTGGTAATGAATACATACAAACCCTTGAAACAATGAGAACAAAATGCAAAGGGGAAATGAGACCATTTACCTTAGAAGTTACGAGAGATAGGTTTGATAGTGGCCCTGGTAATTCTGGCAAGATTATTATGGTTCAGAGCGGAGGATTTCTCCATTCTTAGTAAGATAGAAATAAAAAAATAGAGGAGAGGTATCTCTGCAAATTTTTTCACAATTGTAAACTGAAGAAAATAACACACAAACACTAGCCATAGTCAATTCGACTTGGGAGGTAATACAAACCAATATAAACCATTGAAATCATAGCATATCAAACCTACAGGTGTCTCACCTTGTAAATGTTCCCATGCGATGTTTAGGTGCTGAAGGTATAATTATTAAATGGGTTGGAAAATTTAAAAGATAAGTTTTCAATGCATAAAACTGTCTCTCGATTTGAAATTAATGTATATATAGAGCATCCAAAATGAAATGCTGCTATAGGGTAAACTTCTTGGGTTGTTGGTTTTCGAATATCCCTCTCAGGGCTTTCCGGTGCCCGAGGTAGACAGTAAGATTAGCTATGTTGTTCACAAAGATGGCATGAGCATGTCCATATTAACTTGAAATAACTTGAAGGAATAAAATAGAGAATTACCTCTTTGATAATCTTGGAGTCCCTTGGAGAGCGCTGCGCAGCGAAGCAAGAGTCCTTCTTCACCGGCTCCAAATATTAGTCCTGCAATCAGTCAAAGCACCCGCGTAATTTCTAACATAACAAGTATCCTATCAATTAAATCAATACACAATAAACATCTATATTATACACATCTGAGCCATTCATATCATACTATGTAAATGTTCAAACAATAATGACAATATTAAGCATTGAATGGACAAAACGAACACAGTTCTATTGATTTTGAAAGAAGAAGGATTACAACTGTCGGTTGTACCAAGCCCTCCTCAGTCTCCCAATCTCTTTTATCTCTCAAGTGAAGAAGTCCAAGTCAACAAGCTCTCTAGGAACATCTTTGACTCTTGGCCTTCACAATGTCACACTATTCTCTATTCCACAAGTATACAAGAACCTTGAGCAATCCTTCGACCTTCAATTAAGAGCCTTTAGCACCTTCTTATAGAAGAGGGAGAAGGCCATTGTTGCCCTTCTCTTTCCACTAGTTTGGAATGGAAAAAACTTAGATGTTTCTTTGATCTCTATGCTTTTGCCTCCTTTGGAGTTCAGTCTTCTATGGCAATGACCAATAATGAACTGGTGCTTCTGCAGTTTCCTTTGTGAACTGACTCCTTTGTGAGGGAAAGTCGAAGATTCAAATCATTCTCCACGCTCTTTTCCCAATTCAAACTTAAAACACAGGTAACGCTTCCCTCCAGTGTAAACAGAGCATTTCCCTAGCCAATAACGAGGTCTATTCACTGATTACCTGCGTTATAATGCTCTTGTGTTGTTATAGACTGGCGTTACCCTGGAAGAAATAGGTTTAGTTTAGGTCTTTGTACTCCTTCCATATTTTTCTTCCCCTCTCAGTTGATGAGGAGGTATTTTGACCTGTAACAAATTCAATTAACTTAAATAATATTAAGGAAAAAGTTTGATATGGAATGGTTAATACAACCCATAGTTTCCAACTATAAAAGTTGAATACATTAGAAACGTTGTAATCCATATACTATTCGCTTTTATTAATATGTATGTGGATTTGTGCATAGGGATGAGTTAAAGCACATGTTGAAAGGAAAAATAAATGTAATGAATATAATATATAAGTGGGATGAAACCTAGATATATATGTATTCAAATACATTCAAAAGTATTATATATAAGGTATGGGAAATGAGTATAGAACTTATGGCAATGCATATATAGGCTATAACAATTCCATTAAGGGAATGTAAATGTTCTCACTGTTTAGAAATATATATATCATAAGGGTTGACAATTGAATAATGGATGGAGAATATATATATTTAATTATGTTGGAATTTATGTATAGAATGGGCTACTATCTACATAATTAGATATATATAAGGTTGGGGTGAAATATATATATATATATATATATATAAGGTTAAAGTAGATTCCAATAGAATAAATAACATAATTTCTAATACTATGAGGATATGAGATCAAATTAGTAATGTATACATTAGTTTACATTTAAATTAACAGAAATGTATACAGGACAAATTAAGGTTGTTTCCTTGGTGAATAAATGTAATAAATGTCCTTAAAAACATTTAGAAATAAATGATGAGAGAAAGGTAATGACAAAAACAAAGTTTAGTAGTAAGAATTTGTAAGATTGTACTGTTGCAAAAATATGAAAGGACGAAAGAGTCGAAAAAGAAGTCTGAGTATTAGCAGAAATGCTATTAATAAATAAATAAAAAATTCTTACGTAAGTGGAGTTGTTACAAATGGTATGAGAACCCATGTTGAAAACACTGGGCATATGTGTCCCAACAGAGAATATTTTTTTTTTTGTATACTAATTGAATTATGTGTACAACTATTGAAGTGAAAAAACAGTTACAACTACTGTTATGAATAATGAAGGATAGATGTACGTGGAACTAGGGGTGTGAGAGACCCTCCAAATCAAAATTCTCAAATGGTGGACATGATAAGGAATAGGAAACATGAAATGATTCAGCTAAGGACTAGCAATGAATTATTTTTGCAGGCCACTAATGAGAAAGAGAGGTTAATGAGAGAGTTAACCTCCATGTCTAGTCATCAAAGTGAATGCCGAGCAGGAAAAAGAAAATAAATTGAACCCAACTCAGAAGGGTCTGAGAGTGGGGAAGAATCTGGATCTAAATCTAGAAAGAAAAAGGATTTGCAAGGGGATTTCCACAAAATCAAACCTCCAACCTTTGATGAGGAAAAGGAGGTGGATGCAGAAGCTTCGCTCTTGAATATGGTCAAACACTTCCAGTTATATGAATATGGAAGTAATTTGAATTCCATATTGGAAATTTAATAATTAGAGGGTAAAGCGACGCTTTGGTGGGAAGAGACAAAAGTTGTACATGTTCTGGATGAAAAAACTGCTAACTAGGAAGAATTTCAAGCTATGTTCAAATCTAGATATCTGAATGAGAGATATTATGATGATAAAGCAAAGAAATTACATGAGCTGAGACTAGAACAAATAACTATTGATGAATTTTACCAAATTTACAAATTTTATTCGCTATGTACCTTATATCGAGGAAGAAAAGGCTAAAGTACATCGATTCTTAAATTTTTTATCTACCATATACAAAGAAATAATTGAATTTTATAATCCAAAATGATGGATGCAGCTATTCAAAAAGAAACATTACGCTACAAACAATTTATAGGTAGAAAGGATGAGCTGAAAAACTGGAAAAATAAAGAGAAAGGGAAAGAATAGTCGAGCATAAAAAGATCAAAACGAACATATTTCAAAAACTTTGGGAAAAAACACTAGAGAAAGAAATTTAAAAAGAGTGGATAAAAACAAACAGCACAATCACATACTGGTTCCAAAAAAATATAAATAAAAAACAAAAAGGAAGGTAATGTAAAAGTGAAAGAATGATTAAAGTGTTGGGGTTGTGGAGAATCTCACATGTTACATGACTGCCCACACAATACCATATAAATCTAGAACATTCAAGCAGTAGGAGAGGAAACTACATTAAATGGCATTGCTCACAACATTATGAGAATTAGTGATGCATTAGAAGATTGACAAGTTGAGCACCAATCAACAATGATAGAAATTGACGGTATGATTGCTGACCAACCTGTTTCTATTTTAATACATCCCACAGAAAATTTAAGTTATATAAGCCCTTAGACAGTGGAAAAATGTAAGTTAAAATCAGAAAATTTTCAGCAAGCATGGTTAGTGCAGTTTGCTACAGGAACAAAGAGAAAAGTGACACATAAAGTTGCTAAAACTGATGTAAATTTAAATGGATATGAATCTAAGCTACATTTAAACATTCTACCTTTAGGATCCTATGATCTATTAGTAGGAATCGATTGGCTGGAAAAACATAAATAAATAGTAAATTTCTTAGACAAAACAATACATTGGACATATGAAGTAGGAAAATCTCTAATAGTCAAAGGAAAACCAAAACCATTATTTGTGAGACATAATTATGCATTACAAAAAAAATAATAGAAATAAAAGGTTGTCAAGTGTATTTTGAACAAGTGGAAGAATTAGGAAAACAAACAAAAAAAGAGGTTGTAGAAAACTTTCCAGTGATCAGAGAGTTCAAGGATGTATTCCCAAAAGAAATCTCCCATCTACCCCCTAAAAGGGACATTTCTTTTTCAATTGAACTAGTACCAGGAGCTACCCTAACATCTAGAGCACCCTATAGAATGAGTATTCCTGAATTACTAGGATTTAAACTTCAATTGCAGGATTTGTTACATAGAGGGTACATAAGACCAACTGTGTCTCCTTGTAGAGAATTTGTGTTGTTTTAAAAAAATAAATATGGCACATTCAAGATGTGTATAGATTACAAACTACTAAATAAGTTAACTATCAAGAACATATATCCTCTTCCTAGGAGAGGTGACCTATTTTATAGAGTAAGAGGAGCTACCATTTTCTCTAAAATTGATTTGAGAACTACATATCACCAAATCAGGATTAAAGATGAAGACATCAACAAAACATCATTTAGAATTAGTTATGGACACTAGGAATTTGTGGTCCTACCCTTTGGACTTACAAATTCCCCCTACTACATTCATGGGTTTAATGAATAGTGTTCTTCATAAATATTTATACAAGTTTGTATTAGTGTTCATAGATGAAATTTTACTATATTTCAAAAATGAATAAGAACACCAAGAAAATCTAAGAATAGTACTTAAAGCCCTTATAGAACATCACTTATATGTAAAAATAAACAAATGTGAATTTAAAAAAAAAATCAATATACACGCCATGTGATTTCAAACGATGGATTAGTGGTAGATTAGGAAAAGGTACAAGCAATCATGAATTGGCTTGTACCCATAGATCTACCAACAATATGATCATTCATGGGTATTGCCAGATACTACCATAGGTTTGTTGAAGGATTTTCTACATTAGCCTATCCTATCACTTCATTGGAGAAAAAGGGAGTAAAGTTTGAGTGGAAAGAAAAGTTTCAAAGTACTTTTGAGCAACTAAAACTGAAATTAACTACTTCCCCCATATTGAAAATCGTTGATCCAAACAAAATAATTGTCGTATGTACAGATAATTGTATAGAAGGGCTAGAAGGAGTATTACCGCAAGATAATTCAGTAATAGTATATGAGTCAAGAAAACTAAAGAAGCATGAACATAATTATGTTGTGTATGAATTAGAACTAGCTGTTGTTATACATGTATTAAATATGTGGAGACATTATTTACTGTGAAATATTTCATATTAATGACAGATCATATAAGTTTGAAACACTTCTTTACCCAACTAGATGTAAATGCCATACAAGCCCGACGGTTATATTTCCTTAGTGAGTTTGATATAGAAATCAAACACTTCAAGGAAAGGAAAACAAAATTGTTGATTCTTTGAGTAGTGTTAGGACCTCATAATGTATCATTTTGACTATACATTTTGTTATCATTCCACTCTTTTTCAGTCTATATTTAAAGATTACATTATCACTTTCATCCATTTTTCCCAAAGTTATATAATATTCTTCCCTTTACTATATGTTTAATTTGTTTTGCATATAATTCTACATTACTTTTATATTTAACCATTAATCGAAGATATATATTTGCTGAGACAGTTTGAAGACTGCATATAATATATTATGACTATTTGAAGATTGCGTTTGCTGAAACAATCAACATGGTCTGCAAATCCCATTGCTGAAACAGCTCGTGATTTGTGATTTTGAAGAAACATTTCAAGTATGATGGCAACAGGAAAAGACAAGTAAAGGAAGTTGTTACATGAACCACTCTGAAGCCAGTACCATTGTACCATCATAACAACATTTTTCTATGGAAGAACAAAAAGGCCCTATTTCATAACAGAAATCAGATTGGGTTAAAAATAGGACTTCTATAATTAAAATCAATTGTAATAGATGTTTCCTCTTTAAAAAGAGGAGAAAACAGGATTAAAGGATAGTTAGAGACTACGGGAGGTTCATTTTCTGAACAGAGAAGGAGCGTGAATCTTTTGTAATATGTTGCTTTCGACAGATGAATAAAAGTTTGTCTTGAGCACTTCAATTTAATTCCTTCTTCTGGGGAATCTTGTGAGAAGGAAAGGGCCCACCTTCCTCACAAGATTTACCCATTTTTTCCTCTAGTTTGTTAACTGTTCATTTTATTCATGCCTTGATTAAACCCTGTTTGCTGAAGTTATCTATGAAGTATTGGAATTCTGTTGTTTATTGCTAAAGCTCTCTTTTCATTACTTGCTGCATTGATTTCATACAATTCATTCTTGAGAAGTTGTGAGTTGTTTTGTTTAGCAATCTTGTTTCTAGAATGAGTGTGTGAATGCTTGGTAATCAGAAAACACGTGCTGAAGATTCCTACTTGGGGAATAGGGTCCATTTCTCTGTTGTAGTATAATTGATCTTCCTTTCTACAAATTGATTTCCTTTCATTATTTTTTTAATTTAATCCAGGATTATTTTAATGAAAGTCTGCAATAGAAAGATTGTCTTTGCTGTAACTCAAGTAGACTTTAGTTTTGTTAAAGAAAGGTGTGATTAGTGTTATTTTTACCACAACATTTTTTTGCTTTTGAGATTGAGCATATACAGTGTGTGATTGCCTTTGAAATAAATAGACTTCCTTTGGTTGACAATTTATGTAGCACTTGAATTGTTTAAATTAATAAAAAATTAAAGTGACCAACATTTTGGTGCCATTTCCGGGGAAGGAAATTATAGACTTCAAAAGCATTGTTGTTTTTCTTCCAGATGTGAAGATTGCATGAGAGGACGCGGAACCCACAAGAAAACTAAAGGCAAAGGAAGAGGAGGAAGAAATACTTTTATTGATGAGATTGTGTCAAAAGATGAATCTTCTCATAGATTAAGCTCTTGAAGGCCAAAGCCTCAGTTCTCCCCTCAATTGAATTATGAAACAGAAGAAGTTGTGAGCCCTGAAAACGTTGAGGAACCGATAGCAAGTGTTGAAGAACTAGTAGATAGTATTGAAGAACCAGTAGAAAGCATTGAAGAACTAGCAAAGAACATTGAGTAATCAGTAGGAAACATTGAAAAACCAGTGGAAAACATTGAGGAGCCAGTAGAAAAATTTGAGGATCGAGAAAGTGCAGTAGGAGATCGAACAAAGGAAGGAAAAAATGAAGGATTATTTGGCGGAGGACAAGTAGATCCTGAAGGAGAGGGAAAATATGAGAATTCTCTCTCTATGTTGGGATTTCCTATTAGTGATCTCCCTAGAGGAGCAACTCCCATGAAGAATATTCCACTATCAGGCTTACCCAACTTCCATGCTTTATCTTCTGAAGATCCTGACGAATTTATTTTTGAATTTGATATATTATGCAGAAGTTATGATTAGGTTACTAATGCTCAAAATTTGAAGCTGGTTCCAGCAACACTAAAAGGAAATGCACTAAGGTGGTTCACGAGTCTTGGAGGCCATGTAATCACAACATGGGAACAGATGAAACAGAAATTTCTGCTTAAATATCAAGACTATTGCCAGACAAGAGAAAAGAGGGAGGAACTATCCAAGATGGTACAAAAGGAGGAAGAGAATTTGAAGGACTTTGTGGAAAGACTACAATACAATCTACAGAGATCCAATCATCCCAATGTAAGTAACGATATTCTTAAAACAATATTACTGAAAGGGGTGAGGGATGATTGTTTAGACATGCTAAACATGCTTGGTAAAGGGGATATATCTAAAGAATCATATGATTGAATTGTTGACCTCTGTAAAATATGTTCAAGAGGAGCTGCAAGGAATAGGTCAAACAACAGAGATGCCACATATTCAAGAGTTCATAAATCAGCTAGTGGAAGATAAACAAGAGCCGAAATAGGTAATTTACTTGAAGAATTTAAAACTGAGATGTCAAGTTCTTTTGCTTCATATATTGACACCTTGCAGGTTAAAAAGAAACAAGCCGAAGCAGAACCAACTTTGGCTGTCTTTTGCCCCAAATGCAGAGATAAACACCCACTAAGGGAATGCCCATTGGATAAGATACCAATTTTCACCCTTTGTGAGAAATATCATGAAACACAACAATGTCGTTCTTTACTAGGAATAAAGGCAGCATTGCAACCAACTGAAGAAGAAGCTGAAGCAGTCTATCTGCTGACACAGAGAAGACAATGGAAACCACGAGGACAAGGTATGAACTCTAATATGCCATTTACATCTTCTAATTGTTGGAACAATTATCCTTATTTTAGTAAAACAAATTACCCTCCCTTCAACCAAATGCAATACCCACCCTTTAATAAAATCAATTACCCACCTATGCAACAAACAAACCCTCCCTTTGTAGATCCTGCAATGTGGACTCCTTGGCCTCCACAACAACCATCTTATTTTAATCAATGGAATTCAAATTAGAGGGGCGAAAAACTCCCATTTCCAAATCAATTTCCTCAATTTCAAGAACCACTTCCTCTACCATCAGGTGCCCCACCAAATAATCAAATGAGGCCCCAGATACCTGTACAACCAAATCCCAATCCCAATAATAAAGCTGTGCAAGTCATCGATATTCAGAACCAGCCTACATTTCCTGTTTTCCCTGCACAATGTAATGACATTCATTTAAGATCTGGGAAAATACTTGAACCCATCATTGATGATGTTCCCTCTTCTGATTCTGATAAAGAAGAAACTGAGAAACATGATCCACACAAAGAGGTACAAGCACCCTCTAATAAGTGTGCTGAAATAACAGAACCACCATTCCCTGAGCGTTTAGTTTTAACTAGAATGCCTGAGCCACCTAATTTTAATATTTTAGGGGAATTGCAGAATCTTTATGTTAAAATATCACTTTTATAGGCACTAGGAGATGTACCAATTTATGCCAGAACCATGAGAGATATTTGTGTTAAGAAACCTGGTAGGAAATTTAAAGACTCCCTTAAAATTCATGTTATGGGTGATTTATCTGCATTAATTTCTGGTAAAACACCTCCAATTAAATATGGTGATCCCGACCATCCTACTGTGATAGTCCAAATTGGTAAAACAATAATCCCTCAAGTTCTGGTAGATTTAGGTACTACTATAAACATTATGACTCTTGAAAATTCACAATTGTTATAGTTAAATAACACAATCAAACATACACCAACCATTCTAGAGTGAGCTGACCATTCTACAATCAAACCAGAAGGAGTTTTTGAAGACTTAGTCATCTCAATTGAGTGTTGGAATTACCCAGCTGAATTTGTGGTGTTACAAACTAAAACAAAGTTTGGGGGACATCCTCTAATTCTAGGAAGGCCTTGGCTAGCCACAGTCAATGCCTTTATCAGCTACAGATCTGGTTCAATGACAATCTCCAATGGATATGAAACTAAACCACTTACTCTCTACCCTCATGCTACACCCATGATTAACAATGAGAATTCTGTGTGGATGGATTACGATGATAATGCTATCCAAACTATTTTGACTATCGGACAAGCTTTAAAACTTAAAGATATTACTGAGGATGAAGTAATTAATAATTTCATTTGTGAACCCTCTTCTGTCACTGCTAAAACACATAATCAACTAGCTACACTTTTGGAAATATATACCCAGGTAGAGCTTGAATCCGAATATCTACCTCAAACATCGACCACCATCTCTTCTAAAAGCATAACAGTAGAAATCAAACCTAGTAAAACACTAAAGATAAACCCTGATCTGAAAGTTGCTAAAACACAACAGTTAATGAAGTTATTGCTTGAAAATAAGGAAGCATTGACATGGGACTATACAGATATGAATCAAATTTCTCCTGAATTATGTACTCATCGGATTTATATTAAGGAAGGTTGTCGACCAGTCTGTCAACCCCAAAGATGAATGAACCTAATTTAAGAGAAATTGTTAAAGAGGAACTTCAGAAATTTCTTAACGCAGGATTTATATACCCTATATCTAATAGTGAATGGGTTTCCCCATTGGTAATAGTTCCTAAGAAAAACGAGAAATGGAGAGTGTGTGTGGATTATAGAGCCTTAAATAAAGCCACTCAAAAGGATCACTTTCCCTTACCGTTCATTGATCAGGTGTTGGATAGTTTGCCAGGGAAGAAATTATTATCCTTTTTAGATGGATTTAGTGGGTATAATCAAATCAGAATTTCACCCCAAGACCAAGATTGTAATATCCCGTTTTGGGGATATCTCTAAAACACGGTAAACTAAAACTAGAGATGGACTGGGAGGGAATTTACCGGATATTCCGCCTCTGGAAGAGGACGAGATCCAGAGGTTACCTGGCCCTTTCCAGACTCTGTCTAAGAGTAAAATATAAACACACCAAGTGTTATAGAACTAGAATGCTCATAAATATAAATAAATAACAGTGCAACAGACATATAATAACAGAGAAAGAAATTATGAAAACTCATATAGAAAACATAGAGAGGAGATGCTAAGCCATTTTATTAATCTGAGAAATATAATGAAGTACAATAGGGGATCACAGTGATGGCACCTAATCTTGCTCAAGGCAAGTGAAGAAGCACTCTCAGAAAATACAGGAAATGGCTGCTCTATGAACTGTGTCCGAGCTGCTGGAAAACTACCATGTAGCTACTACTGCTGGAATGGAATGAAGACTAGGGGATGATCCCCTTTCTAGAATAAGCTGAAAATATTCAAACCCCCTCTTCTCACCAACCTGGACAAAACCCAGAAACCATATCAAAAATGGCCAAACCTCGAAAATCACCAGAAAATGCCTCCTCGGGGAATTACGCTGGCCTCTAAGGCTCTAGGCAAAGGCTAAATGGAAATAGATGAAACAGTGCCCTAAACTCCGTCAAAATCCTCTTACAAGAAAAGTCTGACCCTTTGCTTAAAATCTCAACTAAATCACCTACAGAAACCCCAATCCGAAGCACCTCCAAAATGGACTTCGTCCTCTCTCCCAGTGACTGTGCAGTATCTATAAGCTCCAGCTCTGCAACAAACCCAAACAACAAAAATACTCACAAAATAATGAAAAAATAACCTTACCCGAGCAGGCACTCAAAGTCCCCCAGGGCTAAGGGTGAGATCTCCGACCAGAGACACTCAATGCACTAAACAGTGCTGTAGACAGGCTAAGTAACAAGCGTTCTCAAGAAGACAAATGTCTAGCTCAAAATCATCAACTCCAGAATGAATCAAATGAGAAGGCTCCTCCATCTTTTATAACATTGGTTTCTATCCAAAACCCCAATGTATCTTCTCTCTCCTCCACGTGCTCATCTTTATCTGTGTAGTAGCTTCTAGAGTGTACGTGGGCCCCCTTCTCTACGTGGTGTTTGGCCCCCTTGGCTCCCCCTTAAGTCACAACATTTTGATAATAGGAAGGTTTTTTATTACATATAAGTTAGTTAGACCCTCTCCACTCACCTTTTATTTATAATTTAATTATATAAGGCAAAATTGATCAAAATTAATATTTCCAATTAGCTGTTGCTAATTGGTAATATTACAGTCCTCCTCGCCAAAAATTTCTTGTCCTCAGGCAATGCCTGAACAAGCCTCCTCTCTAGCTGATGCTCCCCACCGACACTGCAAAATGTCCTTGGGTCCCAAATGCACCACAGAATCTTCCGTGTCCTCTGCATCATCCTGATATGAAGGAATCTCTCAATGCCAAGATCCCATACTGATATCTCACGGTACCAGCCAACCAACAATCCTCTTGGATCCCATCGCCACCATGGCCAATAATTGCCGAAGTTCCACGGCTCGGACTACGCAGCCCATGGCTATGACTGATGCTCTAAGAGGCGAAGACCATGACCCCTGCTGCGCTGTATCTGTGACTGTGTAAGCTCTCCCATCAACTGTGTACCAAATCATCACCTCTCTCCAATCCAAGTCCTGACTCACTCCCACGCTGATCCTACTCTGCTGAAATCGGGATGGAGTGTTGAAGAAACGATGACCTATGCCCCCCTACCAGGTGGAATCTGTAACATCTACTATGTCCAAGGGCCCCTGCTCCGTTGTTCTCCCTACGAAGAATGCCCTACCATCAAGAGGGTACCAACTCATGATCTCTCGCGAGTCCATCCTGGAAGAAGAATCCGATGTAGCAACAAAAAATGCATATGGAACATGCCAGTAGTGTTGCCGCCAGCTAATCAAATCCCATTGCTCTACCCTGTCTGCAAATGAAAGCTGCCAGTAGAAGGAAGGCCCTCTCTCTATAATGGGCCAAAGTGGGCAAGATATGCTAGAAGCTCCATTAATGTACTCCTGGAGAGTGCTACCCACTAAAAACACTACAACTCTGTTGACTGCATGTACATCTATCAGTGCCTCATCCCTGTGTCAACCCACAAATGGATGCTTCGCCATATCCAACAGTTCCTCCCACTCCTAATTAGGAATGTCATGCTCCCACTGTCTACTGGCCCCCTGTAGAACAATCCCATCAACCTCCAACACCTCCAGAGGATATGGATCTGGAATTGCTGTCATCATACTCGATGTCAGTGCATTTGACTACCCCACGTCAATGGCTGATCCCAATGTTAGCCGCATATCCCTCATTGAATCAATGTGGGTGCCCATCTGGCTCTCCCCCCAAGGAATATCATGCCTGATGTGAATAGTGTCCTCCTATGTCGACTCAGGATCCATCACATATTCCTCTAGCTGAATCGTCACATGTGACTCTTCACCCAGAGTATCTCCCGCAGAGTCCCATGACTGCTCACCCTGGACACTGGAATGCAACTATAGTCTATTGTCACCATCTCCGCATGACTGCTCTCACTCCCCAGAAGCATCCTCAACTGATCCGATGGACTCATATGAAAAAGAGTCCTCACCCTGGCATACAGATGGAACACCCTCCTGTTCTACCTCTGCCACCTCATCTGCATTGAATATACCATCCACCCTCTCGATAAAGTGTCGATACAATGTCTGGAGTCCAGACACATGCTGGGATGCTACCTCTACTAAACCCAGTATCCTCTGCTCGTGCATGATCTCGGCGTGCTATGAGAGAAGAGTGACACATGTCTCCCTCATGACTTTCTCCCTGGGTGTAGGCTCAGTGATGACCGATGTGCCACCCCTGTAGATGATCACCTTATCCGCTAACTTGTGGCCGTCAACTAGTGTACTGACCCAGTGCCACTGCCAAGAAGTCTCTCCCCTAGGGTGTTGGGTGTCATCCAAATATCTTGGGTGAGCTTCGCGTACCTCTCTGCTCATGCCCAGAGTGCCAAAGGACAACAACAAAATCGACTGTGCCCATGAGTGATGTAGAAGAGGGTCGGGTGCGTGAGTCCCCACTGATACCATCAAGTATCGCTCATATGTCTCCCCATCTATCCTGGGTGGAATACCCCCAAAGGTAAGCCTGGGGTCCTTGTCCGTGAGTCTCCTTGGATGCAATACTCTAAGACCTTGCCGTGCAGCACCATACGCCCTCGCATACCACCGATCATCCATGTACTCCTCGACATGCCACTGCACACTGAGGCATACCCCTGTATACTGTTGGATACCCCATGCTACTGTTGTACCACCCTGTACTGTCTCGTGCCATGAATGCGTCCAGGCATCAGTCACTCCCCGCGTGCTCTCAATGTGATGTAGGACACTCCTACTCCCCAATGCAGTCCCACACACTATGGTACACCACCATGCAACTCCATGTCCACCGGTAGTCCACTGCTCAATGCTAGAAGCTCCCACACATCCCTGGATGTGATGACCTAGAGCTGTGCCTCTACATGTCAGACTACCCCCAATCGATATCATTGTCTCCACCGTTGCATCACTATACCCACCAACGAATGGATCATCACTCCAAACCCTCCTCGAGGGGTCCGAGAAGTGAATCTCCATATGTGTCAGTAGTGTTACCACCACTGCTCAGCTCTTCTGCGTCCTCTGTGTCCCACACAAAAGTGAAGAATCCTTTGCCCCATACAACGTGCCATCTAGTGGCTTTCTAATGCCACCACCTCCGAAAAGCTCCTCCGAAGGTATGTTGACCACCTCGTGGTCACATGTATGAGTTTCATACCAAGACAACCTAGGGAGTCTACCCATAAACTAGTTGGCCACTGTAGCTGAACGAAACTCCCCTAGTGGATGCGCATGCTCTACTGCTAGGCCAACTATACCCTCCAAGACATAGTCAACCGACCTGCCTGGGAAATGATAGGTGATCCTACCTAGATCCCAATGCCAATATGGGGTTCCTGTATTCCCCATACCTAGAAACTCCTGCTAAAATACACTCGGATCCACCACTATCTCCATAACCCACTCCACCGAGTACCAACTCAAAATCTCTCGCCATCCAACCTCAACATGTGCGTGTTACACCCTGTGCAACCCCAATCGTCTCATCCTACTAACCAAGTCAAGCTATGAGATCTGACTAGGTGACTCAATCTCTCTCTCTCCAATGGGAAGAGGTGACCCAACAACACTGCTAGTCCTGTCCATGCATGCTTGAAGGGGAATGATCTAACTCTCCAACATGCCCTCTGGTTGTACCATTAGGGAATCTAGTCATTCGCTGATGCGGGCCAACTTGGCTGCCGACTCAGCACAAGCCACTCTCATGCCCTCCAGCTCCTTTTCCTGCAACAAAATGGCCTCCCGTAAAGACATGGCCTTCCCTTTCAAAACTAGAAGGTCTGCCCGAAGCCGATGATACTGCTGTCTGCGACCATCATCCAATACCTCTATATCTTCTAGTGCCTCATTGAAGGTGGATACATCTCCTGACACCTCACCCATCTGTCGTGTACTGCTACCACCCGAAGACTCGGACACGACTCCGATCATCCCCTTAATGGATGGCTCTACTGGGGTAGGCTCTACCTTCTCTCCTACGATATCAACTAACACAGTCAAGGAGGTCTCCAATGAGGGTGAGTCATGTGTCACACTAGGTGTATCCTTGAACTCCGTGCAATACTGTGTGCCCTCATCCTCCAAGTGCGAGGTAACCATTTTGATGGTTTCCCCCTCTGATACTCGATCAAGCTAGAAAGAGGTATCCAACTTCTCCACCCAAGCTTTTTCCGAACGCTTAGATGACCCATCAAATGTCGGTAAATGGAATCTACCCATTGTGCGCTGTAAGCCCCCGTCATGTGAGTTCATGTTCCCTCTCTGAAATTTGCGGGGTATGCTATCCCGCTGGAGATGAAAAAAATATCTGAATGGAAGGGCATCCTTGAACTCCTGCCCATATGCCTGATACTCAGCATAATAATCACCCATGTGGCCAGGCTCTGGCTCTTGCTGTGCTCTTTCCCCTGTGTCTGCACCCAGAAAAGTGGGCATAGTGGAACGTGTGGGTGTATGTGATGCCATATGCTAAGTGGCATCATGCTCTAGCAAGGGTGGGATGTGCTTGATCCCTCACCAATCTGGAAACCCCTTGGGGTTTCACACTATCTAGCCTCCACAGCGGTGAATCTCTGCCCCATCACCTCAATCTACCTCAACAGATCCTATACTGATTTGAGGAGCATCTCCCCAAATCTTTTAGCATCATCATCACCTTCCATTAGCTCCTCCCACTCTGTGTCTATCATAGGCTCCTCCTGAAAATGCACTGTTTCTCTAAGACTACATTGTTTCCTGATTTCAGCCTCTAATTTACCCACTGAAAGCTACTCAGAAAATTCTAGGAATTTGAGAAGGTGATCCTTGCCCAAAACTGAGAAAAACCCAGAAAGGGTTTCTTCTAATTCCAACCTTCAAAATCTGACCCTTTGTAGTTTGGCCCTCTTCCAATTTCGTTTTTTGGAACTACAGCTACTACTGTCAAACACTGCTCTCCAAATTATCGGAAAACCTCCTCATATGGCTCTCCTATCAATTTCCCAACACCCCAGCTCTAAAATCCCACCAAGATAGCTCCCACAAATGAGCCTCCTCCAATGACTGTGTAGGCCCTTCTAACCAAAATAGCTACAACTGAAAACTGGAAACCCGCTGGCTGATCCAAGATTAAATCTTTGATACCACTATAATATCCCGTTTCGGGGATATCTCTAAAACACGGCAAACTCCAACCAAAGATGGACTGGGAGGGCATTTACCAGATATTTCGCCTCTGGAAGAGGACGAGATCCGGAGGCTACCTAGCCCTTTCCAAAATCTGACTAAGAGTGAAAGATAAACGCACCAAGTGGTATAGAAATAGAATGCTCAGAAATATAAATAAATAACAGTGCAACAGACATATAATAATAGAGAAAGAAATTACGGCAACTCATCCAGAAAACATAGAGAGGAAATGCTGAGCCATTTTATTAATCTGAGAAATATAATGAAGTACAATAGGTGATCAGAGTGATGGCCCCTAATCTTGCTCAAGTCAAGTGAGGAAACACTCTCAGAAAATACAAGAAATGGCTGCTCTATGAACTGCACCCCAGCTGCTGGAAAACTGCCGTGTAGCTGCTACTGCTGGAATGGAATGAATAGTAAGGGCTGATCCCCTTGCCAGAATGAGCTGAAAATATGCAAACCTCCTCTTCTCACCAACCTGGACAAAACCCAGAAACCATATCAAAAATGGCCAACCCCTGAAAATCACTAAAAAATGCCTCCTCAGGGAATTATGCTGGCCTCCAAGGCTTTGCGCAGAGGCTAAATGGAAATAGCTGAAACACCACCTCAAACTCTGCCAAAATCGTCCTGCAGGAAAAGGTTGACCCTCTACTCAAAATCTCGACTGAATCACCTGCAGAAACCTCAATCCGAAGCACCTCCACAATGGACTGCGTCCTCTCTCCCAGTGACTACGTAGTCTCTATAAGCTCTAGCTCCGCAACAAACCCAAACAACAAAAATACTCACAAAATACTGAAAAAGTAACCTTGCCCAAGTAAGCACTCGAAGTCTCCCTGGGGTAAAGGTGAGATCTCCAACCAGAGACACTCAATGCACTAAACAGTGCTGTAGACAGGCTAAACAGCCAGTGTGCTCAAGAAGACAAATGTCTCGCTCAAAATCATCAACTCCAGAATGAATCAAATGAGAAGGCTCCTCCATATTTTATAACGTCGGTTTCCCTCCAAAACCCCAACGTAGCTTCTCTCTCCTCCACGTGCTCATCTTTATCTGTGCAGTAGCTTCTAGAGCGTACGTGGGCCCCCTTCTCTACATGGTATTTGGCCCCCTTGGCTCCCCCTTAAGTCACAATGTTGTGCTACTAGGAAGGTGTTTTATTCCATCTAAGTGAGTTAGACCCTCTCCACTCACTTTTTATTTATAATTTAATTATATAAGGAAAAATTGATCAAAATTAATATTTCTAATTAGCTGCTGCTAATTGGGAATATTACAAAGATAAGACCACTTTTACTAGCCCTTGGGGAAATTTTACCTATAGAGTTCTTCCATTTGGAGTATGTAATGCACCAACAACTTTTCAAAGGGTTTTTATAGGAATATTTTCTGATATGCTGAATGACTCCATGGAAATATTTATGGATGACTTTACCCCTTATGGTGCGTCTTTTGAAGATGCATTGTAGAATCTTGAGAAGGTACTCAAACGTTGTATACAAGCTCACCTCTCCTTAAGCACTGAAAAATGTCATATGATGATGAGTGAAGTAGTAGTGCTTGGAAATTTTATCTCATCACAAGGAATTCAGGTAGATCCATCCCAAATACAAGTCGTTCAGAATGTTCCTATTCCTAAAACACAAACTGATGTGAGAAGTTTTCTAGGACATGCTGGATATTACAGGAGATTTATTAAAAAAATTTCCAAAATAGCTTCTCCTTTATTTGTGCTACTTATGAAAAATGTTGAATTTAAGTGGGCTAATCTTTGTTAGGAGGCCTTTGTAGAACTCAAGCATCAATTATCTATAGCTCCTATTTTGAGAGGACCTGATTGGTCACTTCCCTTTCATATATCTTCTGATGCTTCAGATACTGCAATTGGAGTTGTCTTGGGACAAGAGGAAAACCATCTTCCTTATGATATCTACTTTATCAATAAGAATATGACCCCTGCTGAGCTTAATTATACAGTTACCGAAAAGGAATTTTTAGCAGTAATTTATGCCATTAATAATTTTTGACATTACATTACTGGTTACTCTACTTTTGTCCATATTGATCACTCGGCTATTAAGTATTTAATGAGTAAGTCTGTCACAAATGCTCGAGTTACTAGATGGTTACTATTACTGCAAGAGTTTGATATTACAATTATAGATCGACCAGGTAAATAAAATGTTGTTGTTGATTTCCTTTCACGGTTAAAAACTAATAATAATATTCCAGTAGATGATTCCTTTCCTGATGAGTATTTATTTGCAATATCTGCTCACTCACCTTGGTATGCAGACATTGCCAATTATTTGGTTGCAGGAAAGTTACCGTCACACCTCTCACATCGAGAGAAGAGAAAAATCATTCAACAAAGTGCTCAGTATAGCTGGATAAGTGGGTGTCTTTTCTACACAGGACTTGATCATGAAATCCGGATATGCATTAGAAAGGATGAGGTGTATGATATACTAAAAGCTTGTGATGATGTCCCTTTTGGAGGGAATTTTTCTAATAAAAGAACGACACATAAAATTCTTAGGATGGGTTATTATTGGCCCTCATTATTTAAGGATGCAAAGAAATATGTTCAGGCTTGTGATAGTTGTCAGAGAATGGGTCAACCTAATCATAGAGATGAAATGCCATTGAATCCCTAGGTAATACTTGAACCATTCGAGAGATGGGCCTTAGATTTTATAGGACCCATTAATCCTCCATCCAACCAAAGAGTTTATATATTAGTCTGTACATATTATATTAATAAATGGGTGGAGGCCAAAGAACTTCTTAGAGCTAATGAAGATGTTGTCCTAGCTTTCCTATTTGAAGAAATCTTTGTTAGATTTGGAATCCCTAGAGAGCTAGTTACAGATGGAGGACCTCCTTTCAATTCTCATGGTTTCAAATCCACCCTTTAAAAATATCATATTCATCATAGAACGACTACACCATACCACCCCCAAGGCAATGGGCAGGTGGAAAGTACAAATAAAGTAGTAGAAGCCATTCTAACTAAAACAATGAGGGATAACGGGAAGGATTGGTCTCAAAATATCCCTGAAGCACTATGGGCTTACAGAACTACCTAGAGAAATACTTAGTATTTTCTCCTTATGAATTGGTTTATGGTAAAAGTGTTGTTTTTCCTGTGGAATTTGAAATTAAAAATTTAAGGACTTCTTTAGCTGTTAACCTTGATTTGACTGATGTGCAGACAGCTAGGTTGCAACAGCTTCTTGAACTGGATGAAAAAATATTAGATGCCATTCATCAGACAACTATGATCCAACAAAAAAGAACAAAGTGGCATGATAAAATCATCAAGCACAAGCAGTTCCAAAAAGGTAATTGGGCTTTATTGTATGATTCTTGGTTTGAAAACTTTCAAGGGAAGCTACATACAAGATGGCTGGGATCCTATGAAGTAGATGCTATTTTTCCCAATGTAACAGTAAGGATTTTAACAATTGATGACTCTAAAACACCACTACTAGCAAATGGTCATCGGCTTCGTTTGTACCAATGCCCTATTTCTAAAGAATATTTTAAGGCCACTTGCATGGCATATGCACATTATATTTTTCTAGGGTAGTCTTCTGCTCCTCACTACATTTAATTGTTTTCTGCACTATATTTTTAGTATTAGATTATATTTCTTAAACTAATAATCCCTGTCAAGGGTTGGCATGTTACAATTGATTATTTTGTAGATTCTTGATTAAGGAAGGACTTACCAAGGAAGGACAATTTCACCATAAGAAGTTCCAAGCTTAATTTTGAGAAGCTTTTCTTCCCTTATCTAAATTCATTTCCCCATTTCCCAGTAACATTTCATCATTCATTCCCTTCATTCCTTTTTCCTTTTTCATATCATTTTTCCTATTTTTCTCATTTTACCCATTGCTGAAACACCATTCTCCAGCAAATATTTTCCCTATTTCTCACTGTTGAAATACCATTTCTCAACAAATATTTCCCCCATTTTCCCACTGCTAAATCATCAGTTCTTAGCAACATTTTCCCTATTTTTCCATTGCTGAAACACCACTTTCAGCAGTATGTGATTCATTTTTCTGTTGTTGAAACACCATTTTTTCTCCAAAAACATGACTATGCAACTCTTTCAGTCCTCTATTTTCACTTTTCATACTCCTTGTGTGAATACTATCCATTCACTGCCTCTTTCTTATGATCAAGCAGAATCTAATATGATCTCCCTTATGTTTCAAGGAATTCTAAAGTTCTTCGATGATTATTGAGCTATTTTAAACAAGCATTATATATTTCGAATTACAAAGTAAAGGTAAATATAAGATATGTGAATTTTATGTAATACAATTAAACAATTGTTTAAAGAGAAGATTTTGTTCATCATGACTAAATCTTTGCACACTCAAAAACATCATTTCACCATAGATGGGGGGAATTTTGAGATTATATGTCATCATTTCACAGCATGCCAATTACTGTCATTCTTCATATCCATTACTTCATCCCTTCATCGATACTCCATGTTCTCATTCGCAAATTTTACTCTGTTCAAAGTCCGGTAACTCTTCTCTTTGCCTCTACATTTTACCTAAGCTAGTAACTATAGGAGGACCAACCATTAGACATGAGCCCGTCTCAATAGTTCTGCTTGAACTGTTTCCAGATGCTTATCAAAATTTCCAACAAGTAGGTTGGGTGGGATATTTTGAGAGACTTCAAGAGTTCAACCCACAACAGGTCCTGTAATTTGCACAAAATCTTTAGGAGGACCATTCTACTGTCCAGGGAGTCCGAATTTCGGTTTCAGAGGGTGATATAGCACAAGTCTCAGGTTTTCCAGTCACTACTACTTGGTGGTTTATTTGGAAGCACATAATCCTAAATGCACAACAGGACTTTCTTCTCCCTGATGAACACGTTGAGATTAAAGGTCGGGGCATGGGACTTCACTCATTGCCTCCTCTAAGGCCAAAGGTTGCTGAATTTTTCAAACATTATTTAACTTTCGAAGGTCACTATCAAGTACTCTATCAACAAGAATTTATCTTAATGAGTCACTTACTACATGGTAGACTAGTAAACGTTCCTTACTATTTGCTTGGATGTATTAGAAATATGTCATATTATTGTAGACGGGTAAAATTTCCACTCCTTTCCCTCACCCACCATCGCCTTTGTCACCTACTGATTCAGTGGGGTTTTTCTCAACAAAACCCTCCTCTAAAAAATTTACCTTTACCCCCTAAGAAAGCTGCCGAAATTCCCCAAGAAGTTGCTGAAAACCCCCAAGAAATCCCTGAAAGTTCCTACGAGTAGCAATCAGAGAATATCCCTGACTCTCCATCGATTCCATCCTTAGAACCAGCTAATCCAATTAACCTATCCTCAAGTCCATCTCACTTAGCAGAGTCATCTCATCCTACCGTCCACATTCCCAGTGATGAATCTCAGGATGAAACACCACCATATTCCCCTATTCGTAAAAGGAAAAGGTGAATTACAACCGCCTCTGTATCAAAAAAGCAAACAATGGCTGTAACTAAAGTAGCCACCTCCTCTGATAGCCCTTCTCCTAGGGAAAAATATTCTCATAAAAATAAAAAGAAAACTATTGCTTTTTCTTCTTTCCTACCGAGGAGATGAATGAAGACATATATTGAATCAGAAACCATTCCTATTACCCCGGATCCCATAGCCATTTTGTTAAAAATTCATTCATCACCACCCTTCCAAACTCTGGAATTATTACCTGTCTCATCCTATTGCACTGAAACAAAAGAACCAGATGCCCAGGGTAATATGACATCATTTTCTATAGAACCAGTAGCTGCTCCACAAGAACCAGCTACTCAGTCAGTAGCCACTCCACAAGAACCAGCTACTCACTCAGAAGCTAAAACACAAGAACCAGCTGCTGATGTGAAAAAATTAGACATCCAAGATGCTACTCATCTAGTAGCTACCGCAAAGGAACCAACTCTAGCTGTCACACAAGAACCAGCTACAGCTAAAACATAGAAATCAACTTCAGAGAAAGCAACTGATACATAAGGCCCAGTCACCATGGCCTCCCTTTTACAGGAAAATGAGTTTTTAATGTCAGAATTAGAAGCTTACAAGAGAGAATTGGTAATGGCAAGGGAAGCCTCTGACAAGAAGCTAAATTTTTATACCCTGGCCCATACAACATCCATGGCAGATAAACATAAAGAGAATGATCCATATAAAGAATATATGTGCCATCAATGTGGAAACATCTATCAGCAAGTAGGATATAAGATAGTTCAAGTTCCAATGCTTGGAGAATCCACATCATCTGTGGTCAAAGACGAATGCACTACTATTACACAAGAACCAGTAGGGCCTTCAAAAAATTTAGAAAAAGAAATCAAGGTACAAGTATCCTACCCTACTGTAACTGATTCTGCTACTCAGACTATGCCTCAGCCCACCACTTACAATGCCGGAACACAAACTGAACCATGGAAAGAGATGGAAATAATCAACAAGTGGAGGAAACAGTATGCTATTGCCCAAGATAAAAATTTACTGTAGCACAAATTGTTTTGGCAGAATCATATCTATTCTAATTGGGAGAACTAGGAGTAGACACTCCAACAATTTAAAGCTTACAAGAAGGAGAATAAAGAACTAAAAGGAAAAATACTCCTAATGTTTCAACTGGTACAAAAATTATTGGCCACCAGGAAACCATCTCTGAACTATTCTTTGTTTCTTTCAGAATGTCTTGTTTATTTTTAGTTGAAAGCAGTCAAAGACGGAAGACCTCATGAGGTGCTTAAAGCTGAACAGTTTGTCAAAACATTTGTAGAAGCTTCCACCAGTGATTGGCACCTACTATGTGAGTTGTACCTTCACAATGAAGCTATGCCTAAAAACAGACAGATCAATCTCAACCCTCTTGTTGGTGATATTCGGATCAGGGCTTTGCTTCCTTCCTTACTAATCAAATTACATGGAAGACCGCTTTTATTGCAACTAGGCACAATGAAGACAACTGCCTTCTCTGGATAAGGCCAGAATCTCAAAACCCTGCCATTTTTGTGGCAGAATATCATGAGTTTTTGCAGAAGCCAAGAATGATTGAGCATATACAACAATTTTAGGCTTCAGTACTCCATGATTGTCACCAATTCATCAAGGCCAAATAAACTGTTGCTCTAAGAGCAAAGAATATGTTGTGGCAACAATCCTCTAATGAGAGACAGGAGCATAACCCTTTTAGCCCTACTAACCTTGAAACCATATTGTCTAGAGTACCTAACTACATCAGATGTGTTCACCAATGTCCTGAAAATTGGATAGGGTACCATTTTCACTTTCCTATTTTATGGATGCCAGCAGAACAATATCATGCTCATTACAGGTTGGCTAACAAGGATGAAGCAGCAGCATGGCAGAGATTGCAAAATGTGCAAGGATTCAAAGATTTTATAGATACCACCTTCCATAGCTATTGCCTAAGTAATTTGCATGCTAAAAGCCAGTATCCGGACTCTAACTCGGACTAAAGTTGCCTGAGGACATGCAACCCTTTCAGTTGGGGGGGATGTTAGGACCTCATAATGTATCATTTTGACTATACATTTTGTTATCATTCCACTCTTTTTCAGTCTATATTTAAAGCTTACATTATCACTTTCATCCATTTTTCCCAAAGGTATATAATATTCTTCTCTTTACTATATGTTTAATTTGTTTTGCATATAATTCTACATTACTTTTATATTTAATCATTAATCGAGGATATATAGTTTCTGAGAGATTTTGAAGATCCCAAATAATCTATTATGACTATTTGAAGATTGTGTTTCTGAAACAGTCAACATGGTACACAAATCTCGTTGTTGAAACAGCCCGTGATTCGCGATTTTGAAGCAACATTTCAAGTATGACGGAAACAAGAAAAGACAAGTAAAGGAAGCTATTACACAGACCACTCTGAAGCTAGCACCAGTGTACCATTGTAACAACATTTTGCTATGTAAGAACAAAAAGGCCATATTTCAGAATAGAAGATCAGACTAGGTTAAGAATAGGATTCCTATAATGAAATTCAATTGTAATAGATTTCTCCTCTTTAAAAGGAGGAGGCATCAACATTAGAGGATAGTTAGAGACTACGGGAGGTTCATTTTTTGAACAGAGAAGGAGCATGACTCTTTTGTAATATGTTGCTTTCAACAAATGAATAAAAGTTTGTTTTGAGCACTTCAATTTAATTCCTTCTTCTGGGGAATCTTGTGAGAGGGAAAGGGATCGCTTTGTTCACAATATTCACCCATTTGTTCATGTAGTTTGTTAACTGTTCATTTTATTCATGCCTTGATTAAACCCTATTTGCTGAAGTTATTTATGCAATATTGGAATTATTTTGTTTATTGCTAAAGCTCTATTTTCATTACTTGCTGCATTGATTTCATACAATTCATTCTTGGGAAGTGAGTTATTTTGTTTAGCAATCTTGTTATGGAATGAGAATGTGAAAGCTTCGTAATCAGAAAACAGGTGCTGAAGATTCCTACTTGGGGAATAGGGTCTTGTTCTCTGTTGTAGTATAATTGATCTTCCTTTCTGGAGATTGATTTCCTTTCATTATTTTTTTAATGTAATCCAGGATTGTTTTAATGAAAGTCAGCAATAGAAAGATTGTCTTTGTTGTAACTCAAGTATACTTTAGTTTTGTTAAAGAAAGGTGTGATTAATGTGATTTTTACTACAACATTTCTTTGCTTTTAAGATTGAGCATATACAGTGTGTGATTTCCTTTGAAATAAAAAGAATTCCCTGGGTTGACAATTTATGTAGCACTTGAATTGTTTAAATTAATAAACAATTAAAGTGACCAACAAGTAGGAATCCTCATAAATTTTTGATATATACAGGGAGTAGTGTAAATTTTGATGTAAAAGAATAGATTCATGTTGTGATGATGCAAGATCAACAATATGTAAATTTGCACGAGAAATTACACTAAACTGAAGTTGCAGGATATACCATAAACCAGAAAGGATTGATTTATTATAAACAGACTGCATATTCCTGATGTAACATATTTAAAATAAGAAATTTTAGATGAATACCATAAGAGACCTTATGAAGGTAATCCTAGTTATCATAAACTAATTTCAGCATTGAGAAAGAACATTTTTTGGCGAGGCATGAAAAAATATGTACCTGATTATTTGGTCATGTGTTTCGAATGTCAGCAGCTAAAAGTAGAACATTAGCATCCTGCAGGACTACTGAATCCTCTCCCTATTCTAGAATGGAAGAGAAAAGTGGTTTCAATAGACTTCATTACCAGATTGCCATGAACTAAGTACTAACATGACTCTATAATGGTGGTAGTAGAAACTTTAAATAAAGCATAACACTTTTTACCAGTGCAATCTAGTTTTGGTACAACTCAAGTGGCCAATGTGTTTATGAAAGAAATTGTTAAATTACATGAAATTCCAAAAATGATTATGTTTGACAGAGATGAAAAATTCACTTCTTCATTTTGGAAAACTCAGTTTGGAGAATGGGTACCAAATTGAACTTTCCCACTGGTTACCATCCTCAAACAGATGTACAAACTAAAAGGACTAACCATATTTTAGAAGACATGTTGTGCATGTATGTGATGGACAAACCCACAAAATGGACATATTTTCTACGTCTTCCTGAATCTTCTTATAATAATAGTTATCAAGATTCTATTAAGATGAGTACTTTTGAAGATTTGTATGGCAGGAAATTTCACACTCCGCTTAGCTAGAGTCAACTAGAGGAAAATTTAATCATTGGACCAGATGCATTATAAGAAATAGAGAAAATTGTGAAGAGGATTGAACAAAATATTAAAATAGCTGGAGATCGTCAAAAGAGTTATGCAGACAATAAAATAATTCACGGAGAATTCAAAGTGGGAGACCATGTTTTTTTAAGGATTAAGCTTCGCAAAATTACATTATATGCTGGTAGTTGTGCTAAGTTAGCAACATGCTGTAGTGGACCATTTGAAGTTTTAGAAAGAGTGGGGCCAGTAGTTTACAGATTGGCTCTACCTAGTCATATTAAGGTTCACAATGTTTTTCATGTTTCCTTATTCAAAAAGTATGTACATGACCCTACTCATGTAATTGACTGGACTATGATACAAGTGGAAACAAAAGGGTAATTTCTTCAAGAGTCACTTCGTATATTGGAGGGGAAGAAATCAAGCTCCAGAATAAAAGAGTAGCTAGGGTGAAAGTGCAGTGGAGGAACTTTATGCTCGAGGAAGCTGCTTGGGGGTGAGAATATGACATGAATGAGAAATATCCATCATTATTTTATAAATAAACAAAAATACTTGCAACACCCAAGACGATGTTTTGTTTTAGAGGGGGAATATGTAATATCCCTATTTTTCTGCTTTTATATAGACAGTTAATAATCCTAAAGGTTAAGTGGACCTAAGGGAAAACTATATATGGACATATTATTTCTGAAATAAATAAATGTGAAAAATTATTATTGTGTAAAGACTAAAGTGAATTGGAGTCCAAGATTTCAAATTCATGAGTATGGAATAAAATCCTAATACTTTCCAAAAATTATCCAAAAATCATTGGAGAAAAATAAAATAAAATAAATATATTAGATGGGAGATAAGAATATAATAAATGACTTAGTAAAGTGGAAATTTATGGGGATGAGGTGAGAATAAAACTAAAAAGAGGAAAAATCTAGTTTTAAAGAAGCTTTTGTGGAAAAACAAAAGTAAAGCCTAGACTAAGGGGAAAAAACATCCCAAATTAACTGGACGCAACTATGGAAACATGTTGAGGGAAAGAAAGCTTAAATAAGCTATTATTAGCTAGACAAGAGGTTGTCTACACTGTGGAAGAATTGGTCTATGCTCGAGGGTAGTTTTGGATTAAGCACAAGCTTGGGTGGAAAACAGTCTTTACCATATTAGTATGCACATTCTATGAAATTTTTCTTATATGAATATTATCTTTTATGGAATTATCATGTAGTTAGATATGGTTATGTTTTATGAACTATAGCTAAAATATTTATACATTTAATTATAAATTATGTGTTGGGTTCAGAAATTATTATTCTTCGTATGTATTTAACATAATTTTAACCATACCTGGTACAGTTAATTTTTCTGTATGGTTACATAGACTGAATGATATATTTTTACCAACACACAGAATCTCTGAACACCAAGGAAGGGTTTAAATTTGTTGTTATTTGCATCTAATAAATTTCATTACAGATACCGAGAAAACACTATAATTCAGCTATAACCATAACAATAAATAAGTGAAAATATATAAAGATATAAACAAAATATAGTTTAGAAATCTAGTAGTCATATAAACATATAATTGAATGATGCATAGACAGTTTAAAGGTAGACTATAAATAGAATAGTGAAACTACAAATCTAAATAAGAAACAGACACTTCAGAGTTCAAATAAATATTTCCTATTCTATGCATATTCAGGCATATATAGAGACATATATGTATTGAAAAGAAATATATTTAAATTTCCTATAACATTTATTCCATATATGACGTTCCTCTTATAGAGGTGAGTATAACAACATCTTATAAATTAGTTAAAAACATTAATTACAATAGTTTAATTACATTTTGACTTAAATTCATCCATTAAATAATTCAGCTACAGAGTATGGAGTTGAAATTGGTAAACAAATTATAGAGATGGTTGAACCCTCTATAATTGGATGATTGACCGGGAAGAAGATGAAACATGTTATCACCTCTTCTGACATTTGATTGAAAATAACTGTAATGAAAGGGAAGGAAATATAAAATACCTTTAAGGAAACATATACAGTTGTGTTTTAATAACACCAATCAGAATAAAAATAGTTCGTAGAAGATAGAGAAGTTATATAAGTAATAATATTAAAAAATAAAATAAGGAGAATAAGGTTGAAACATCTTGTGTACATGACAAGAATAAAATATTAAGTTCAAAAAATTAAAAGAGACCTAATGAATGTGAACATTATAAATAATAATAAAAATAGCTGTGTAATTAATCACCTATGAGGATGGTTGTAGCCTCGTAGAGTGTATGTTGACATAATTGAGGAAAACTACGTAAATTTGGAAAAATGGGTTTTCCATGATCAAAATATAAAAAGGAATTGTATTATGAGATTTAAATGAAATTAAATTCGATTTAGAATAATATCTTTTTAGAAGAATTCCAAATCTAATTATATCAATTTAGTTGTATATATGAAAACACAAATTATACTCTATATATTATATTGAGTTGTATTATACAATGTTTTAAAACTAAGGAATTGTAGAGCCTTACTATAGCCATAGTAAAAGTGGAAACTTTCATGAACTTGAGATATAATTAAGTCATAAAGATAAATTTTCATACATATGTCTTCTTCACGTAATCTTGAAATAATTGAATTCGATATAAACTAGCACAACCACATTAGTAAAAACTAATGTGGTTGATATACGCCGATAGGCGTATATAAAATAGATTTACAACCACATTTACCAATGTGGTTGATATACGCCGATAGGCCTATATCCACTACCCATCACATTAATTTATATATCATTAAATAAATATTATATATAATAATTTTATTATATTAATTTGAAAAATATATATTTTATATTAATAAGAATAATAATATATACATACTATAAATTATGATTAACTATATACATACTATAAATTAACATGAAATATATATAATATATATTAATAAAAAAAAATAGTAATAATATATAATAATTTAATATATCATACATGGCTATACTATTAATAAAGCAAAAGAACTAATAATATATTAATAATATATATTATATCATAGTTGATTATATTATTAATAATATATATTAATAATATTATAATATTACTAATAATCATTATTAATAAATATTAGAATATTTATTTACAATGATTATTAGTAATATTATAATATTATTTATATTACTAAATAAATATTAAAATATTATTAATATATATTATTAATAATTATTATTAATAATATTATAATATTACTAATAATCATTATTAATAAATATTTGAATATTTATTTATAATGATTATTAGTAATATTATAATATTATTAATATTACTAAATTATTAATATATATTATTAATAATATATATTAATAATATTATAATATTACAAATAATCATTCTTAATAAATATTTGTATATTTATTTATAATGAATATTAGTAATATTATAATATTATTAATATATACACAAATATTTTATATATTTTTTTAATATTATAATAAGTATTAATAATATATATTAAAAATATTTATTAATATATTAATAATATTAATTATATACATACTATAAACTAACTTGAAATATATATAATATATATTAATAATATTTATAAATATAAAAATAATAAAAATAATATTTAATATTTTCATATTTATTTATATATTAATATCATAGATGGTTATATTATTAATAAACCAAAAGAACTAATAATATATTAATATTATTATAATAATATTATAATATTACTAATAATCATTATTAATAAATATTTGAATATTTATTTATAATATATATTAATATATTAATAATATTAAACTCAAGAGAGTAATAAAACATATGAAACAATATTTAAAAACAAAAAACCTAAGAGATTAATAAACCCAAAGAATAATTAATAATACAAATCCAATGTCATCATAAACTAAAGGTTTAAATATTATAAACCATAGGAATTGGTGAACCCAAGGGATAAATATTATAAACATAAAGGATCAATATTAAAAACACAAGAGATTAATAAACCGTAAGAATTGATATTTTAAACTAAAAAACCTAATAAATTAATAATCCATAAGAATGAATATTTTAAACATAAGATATTAATAAACAAATGAGATTATTAACATTATAAACCAAAGGAACTAATAAGCCCAAGGGTTTAATATTATAAACCAAAGGCATTGGTGAACCCAAGGTAAAACCATTACCAAACAAGTTATAAACCAAAGGAATTGGTGAACCCAAGGGAATTCATTTAAACATTGAGACAATTGTTGTAATTATTCATATTATAAACCAAAAGAGCTAATAAGCCCAAGGGTTTAATATTATAAACCAAAGAAATTGGTGAACCCAAGGGAAAACCATTACCCAACAAATTATAAACCAAAGGAATTGGTGAACCCAAGGGAACTGATTTAAACATGATGACATTGACTGATTATTTTATATTATAAAATCCGCAAGAACTGACAAACACAAGGGTTTAATATTATAAACCAAAGCGAGTTGGTGAACCGAAGGGAATTGATTGAACTGGTGAACTGGTGAATTGATTTAAATATTGAGACAATTATTAATGCTATCGCTCGATCAACCATGACCATATCGTGTAACCGTGCGGTGATTTTCATATTAATTATGTTTATTAATGACATTTGACTGATGACATTGATCGATTATTTATATTATAAAACCAAAGAACTAGTAAACCCATGGGTTAATATTATAAAACCAAAGGTATGAATTGAACTGCAAGGAAATCATTATCAATAAATTATAAACCAAAGAGTTGTGGAACCTGCATGAATTCATTTAAACATTGACATTAAAACATACGCTATCATATTATAAACCAAAAGAACTAATAAACCCAAGGGTTTAATATTATAAACCAAAATAATTGGTGAACCCAAGGGAAAACCATTACCCAACAAATTATAAACCAAAGGAATTGGTGAACCCAAGGGAATTGATTTAAACATGGATGACATTGATCAATTATTTATATTATAAACCAAAAGAACTAATAAACACAAGGGTTTAATATTATAAACCAAAGGAGTTTGTGAACCCAAGGGAATTGATTTAAACATGGATGACATTGATCGATTATTTATATTATAAACCAAAAGAACTAATAAACACAAGGGTTTACTATTATAAACCAAAGGAGTTGGTGAACCCAAGGGAAAACCATTACCCATCAAATTATAAACCAAAGGAATTGGTGAACCCAAGGGAATTGATTTAAAGATTGAGACAATTGTTGTCACAATGCGACGTTCGACCAACTATGACCATGGTTGGCCATGGGTGATTTCCATATTGACACAATGTTTGTCAGAATGTGAAATTTGGTCATGGATTACATTGATCGATTATTTATATTATAAACCAAAAGAACTCATAAACCCAAGGGTTTAATATTATAAACCAAAGGAATTGGTGAACCCAAGGGCAAACCATTACCGAACAAATTATAAACCAAAGGAATTGGTGAACCCAAGGGAATTCATTTAAACATTGAGACAATTGTTGTCATTATTCATATTATAAATCAAAAGAACTAATAAACCCAAGGGTTTAATATTATAAACCAAAAGAATTGGTGAACCCAAGGGGAAAACCATTACCCAACAAATTATAAACCAAAGCAATTGGTGAACCCAAGGGAATTGATTTAAACATGGATGGCATTGATCGGTTATTTATATTATAAACCAAAAGAACTAATAAACACAAGGGTTTAATATTATAAACCAAAGGAATTGGTGAACCCAAGGGAAAACCATTACCCGACAAATTATAAACCAAAGGAATTGATGAACCCAAGGAAATTGATTTAAACATTGAGACAATTGTTGTCACAATGCGACGTTCGACTAACTATGACCATGGTTGGCCATGGGTGATTTTCATATTGAGACAATATTTGTCAGAATGTGACATTTGATCATGGATGACATTGATCGATTATTCCTATTATAAACCAAAAGAACTAATAAACCCATGGGTTTAATATTATAAACCAAAGGAATTGGTGAACCCAAGGGAATTGATTTAAACATTGAGAAAATTAATACGACTATCATGAACAAGGAGCATATGGTGATTTTACATTGAAACAATATTTGTCAGAATGTGACATGTGATCGTGATGACATTGATTTATTCATATTAAACTAAAGGAACTAATAAACCTGCTTAATATAAATCAGCGAATTGTGAACCTAAGGAAACCATTAATGAATTTAATTGAAAACCAAATGAATTGGTGAACCCAAGGGAAATCGATTTAAATGTTGAGATAATTGTTATTACACGCGATGTTGACGAAGCATACCATGGCTGTCATGGGTTTTTTTCATATTGAGACAAACACGTTTCGATCAACTATGACCATGGTTGCATACAGGTGATTTTCTCTATTGAAATAATATTTCTGAATGTGACATGTGATCGTGGATGACATTGATCGATTATTCATATTATAAACGAAAGGAACTAATAAACCCAAGGGTTTAATATTATAAACCAAAGGAATTGGTGAACCCAAGGGAGATCCATTACCCAACGAATTAAAAACCAAATGAATTGGTGAACCCAAGGGAATTGATTTAAACATTGAGACAATTGTTGTCATAATGCTATCGCTGACTAAATATGACCCGTTGAAGGCGGTGATTTTCATATTGAGACAAAACATGCTCGACTTACCATGCATTCGTTATTATTGGGCGGCAGATTATTGAAACAATATTTGTCGTATCGCGCATAGAAACACGTATTGACATTGACTATTGTCTTTCTATTATAAACTGAAGCGGAAAGGCTAAACCTGGTGGTTTATGATAAACGCGAATTTATAATCCCAAGGAAATCCATTACCAACTTAATTAAATCAAAATGTTGAATGGTGGAACCTGGGCGAAAAATTGATTTAAAAATTGAGACAATTGTTGTCATAATGCGACGTTGGACTAAATATGACCATGGTTGGCCATGGGTGACTTTCATATTGAGACAAAACATGCTCCTTGACCAACTATGACCATGGTTGGCCATGGGTGATTTTCATATTGAAACAATATTTGTCAGAATGTGACATGTGATCGTGGATGACATTGATCGATTATTCATATTATAAACCAAAGGAACTAATAAACCCAAGGGTTTAATATTATAAACCAAAGGAATTGGTGAACCCAAGGGAAATCCATTACCGAACGAATTAAAAACCAAATGAATTTGTGAACCCAAGGGAATTGATTTAAAAATTGAGACAATTGTTGTCATAATGCGACGTTGGACTAAATATGACCATGGCTGGCCATGGGTGATTTTCATATTGAGACAATATTTGTCAGAATGTGACATTTGATCATGGATGACATTGATCGATTATTCATATTATAAACCAAAAGAACTAATAAACCCAAGGGTTTAATATTATAAACCAAATGAATTGGTGAACCCAAGGGAATTGATTTAAATTATTTGTTTTGTTTAGGGAATGAATCATTTTAGAATAATATATATATATATATATTAAAAATGAGAAATATAAGTTTTTTTTCTCTTCTTCCATCAAAATATGTTATTGATGGTTGACGGTGAGAATGAAATATCTTAACCATGAGTCCTTCATAGTGAGTTGTAATTTCAAGAACAAAGTGAATAAGCGCAATAATAATGGATTTTTCATGTTTTATAATGTTTTTAATTAATTTTGACCAAATATGTATAGTTGTTTAATTATAGCTTACATTAGTTTTTAGTTAGATATTATTTTATTTGACATGCCAACTAAGATTGAGAACAAAAGGAATTAGATATCTCTATCATATAGAGTTTTATAATGCATCTATTGGTCCAATAATGTTTTTAATTAAAATTAACCAAATATATGTAATTTTTTTTTATTCTCATTATGGTTGACATTATTTCTTAATTTAATGAACATTTTATTTTTACTTTAGGAAAGATGTGTCAAAGCTAGAGTAAGCATAAAAAAAATTATATATCTCATACACTTTTAGATAATAAAAATTGTATTACTTATACTACCAAATTTATATTTTTAAATCTTTTTAATATTTTATTTTCCTAAATTAATATTTAAAACACATGATATAAAAAATTTAACTTTTTAAAGTAAACTTAAAGTTTTATTTTTATTATTAATTTCATTTTCTTTTATTTTGATTATAAAAAAATTAATAATGATTAGTGTTTATTAAAATTTATCTTGAAATTAAAAAAAATGGAATTTGTTCAAATTTTATATGTAAAAAAAAAAACACTCCAAAATTACTATATAAAAAAATTAATATTTCCTAAATAAAATATAATATAAAAATTTATTTATTAAATTTATTTTTATAATTTATTTGAATGATTCTTAAATGTAAAACTATATTTTATGGTTTTCAAATCATGTGGTATGTTCGGGTTATTGTGTTTTGTTCCAATCTATATTTTTTTAAATACATGTGTTTTGTTCCAATCATGTGGTATGTTGGGGTTATTGTGTTTTGTTCCAATCTATATTTTGTTATTGTGTTTTATAATGTTTTTAATTAATTTTGACCAAATATGTATAGTTGTTTAATTATAGCTCACATTAGTTTTTAGTTAGAGATTATTTTATTTAACATGCCAACTAAAATTGAGAACAAAAGGAATTAGAAATCTCTATCATATAGGGTTTTCTAATGCATCTATTGGTCCAATAATGTTTTTAATTAAAATTAACCAAACATATGTATTTTTTTTGTTCTCATTATAGTTGACATTATTTATTAATTTAATGAACATTTTATTTTTACTTTAGGAAAGATGTGTCATACACTTTTAATAAAAGGATAATAAAAATTGTATTACTTACACTAGGAAATTTATATTTTTAAACCTTTTTAATATTTTATTTTCCTAAATTAATATTTAAAACATATGATATAAAAAATTTAATTTTATAATAAAGTATTTATTTATCAATTATATTAATAATTATGATTATGTTAAATAATCACAAATATGTGTATTAAATTCACCGATCATAATTGACCATGTTAAAAAAATTGAACAAAGTCTATCTTGATTAACTAACATTGAAAAAATTATGAGTCAATATCATAACTTATTTATATTATATGTCCAAAAACCATAACTCATATTTATATGATTTTTATTATTATTAATTAGTCATTTTTTTTTTGTTAATCAATTTAATTGAAAAAATGGAAAAGCATAACTATATTTATGATAGATATCAACATTTCTAACTACTAATAAATTTTTTCTAATATATTTAGTCGAGACTAAATCCTTACTATTTACAAAATAATTACTCATTACCAAACTGAAATGTCAAAAATATTATTTGGAAATAAATTATGAGTGAATATCATAACTTATTTATATTATATGTCCAAAAACCATAACTCATATTTATATGATTTTTATTATTATTAATTAGTCATTTTGTTTTGTTAATCAATTTAATTGAAAAAATGAAAAAGCATAACTATATTTATGATAAATATCAACATTTCTAACTACTAATAATTTTTTTCTAATATATTTAGTCGAGACTAAATCCTTACTATTTACAAAATAATTACTCATTACCAAACTGAAATGTCAAAAATATTATTTGAAAATAAACAAGCCTATAAACATTATTTTGTTATAAAATGTTATTTTTTCTAATTATTATATTTTTTTTGAAATATTTAATAAACATTGTAAAATTTGAAAAAATATATTTTAAACTCAGATTGTGAAAAAGGGATTAAATTACAGCTTTATGTTCTTTACAAAATCCGGGTTTGCTGTTAATTTGAGTTTCTTTATACCTGTATGCTCTGTAAGACTGATAGCAAGTGTATATTTTTACTTACACAACAAGCTTATCTACAGATAATATCTGAAGACCAGCTTTGCGTTTCACAACACATAGAACTATGAATAAGTATACTAATATTTTTATTTTTTTCTCTTCTAGTCATAACACCACCACACCTTTAGATACGGGCTCACCTCTAGCCAACTCAACTAACTAAAGGAATCTAACCCTAATCAGTATGAGTTATAAATGTTATATAATTTATGTGAATTAGAGTGATTTTTCCATTTGTGTTTATGTGAGGAATATATTTAAAACATTACAAAATATTAAATATTTTATATGAATAAGAGTGATTTTGTCATTTGTGTATATTTGGAAAAGATGTTTAAAACATTTACAAAATGTTAAATAATTTATGTCAATAAATGTAAAATGTTAAATAATTTATTATAACAAAAGAATATATTTTCCATTGTGCATATTTAACAACTATAATTGTAATAACTATAAACTAAATAACAACTATAATTGTAATAACTATAAACCAAAGATCATTAAAACCATGTACACAATGAACACAACTCAAAGGAGGGTTACAATTTAACCTTTCTAAGAGTCTTTTGGAGGGGTTGAATTCCCCTCCACAAAAAATAAGTCCTACTCTTTTTATTAATGATATTTTGTGTTTATGTACATTTTTTGATGGGCCCATCTAAACAAAAAAAACTAATGATTGTAATTATAACATTACAAAGTTTAAAAATAGATAATATCTTCTCCACACGAGCAACTTGGTATTGATAATTTTTCTGCAACATTCAACATTAAAAAACTATAATTATTATACAAGCCTTTCATAATAATTTGTAACATAATTAAATGCAAAATTCATAAAGAAAATTCATATATATATATATATATATATATATACTGGTTGTGCTTCCTTTATTAAGCTATATAAGCTATATATAGCAGGTTGAAGGAAAAAGGAAGAAGAAAAACCTCTAATTCACAGTCTCTTCAAGTACAAGTAGTGTATTTAAAAAATTCTCAAGTTCAGAAAATATCTAATAAAATATTAAATGATTTTTACTGTCTCTTCAAGTACAGTATCTAAAGTATTGTATTTAAAAAATTGAAAAGTTCAGAAAATATCAAATAAAATATAAAATAATTTTCAGTCTTCTCTCTAAAATGTAAATATCAAATAAAATATTAAATGATTTCCATGGTCTCTTGAAAAACATATATTCAGAATAGAAATTGTATCTAAAATTCTTTTATAAGGGATTAGATTAAAAGAAACACTTTATTATTAGGATTACATTAAAAGAAACACTTTGTTATTTCAGCTACAGTAGTTCCTTAATTCCACTATTCTATTCAATCCTGAACTGGATAGTGAATTTTTACTGAAAGTGAAAAAAAAAAAATTATAGCAAATAAAGCTTCTGCTATATTCCATCCATTTACAACGTTGTTTTAATGTTGGGCTTCACGGCAGTTACATATCCAAATGAGAATGACTACTATATATATATTTTAAAAACAACTAAAGTCAACTTATCCTTCGGAATATTAGAGGACAGCATGTTTGGAATCTTACACGATAGCTATGGCTATGTAGTCATTCATTTACGATTTTTACCAGAAATATAAAGTTGAACATAACTGCGTTTCCCACAACTAAGAGACTTTAGATGCATGAAAGAATCTTACAGTCCACCTACCTAACCATAGTCATTCATTTAACCCGAAATATAAAGTTTGCACCAACCCATAACTGGTTAGGTAGCCAACCTCTAAAAGCAAAGGCATCAAAAGCCTTTTTAAATTGGAGGAAGCGTAGGGGCATCAAAAGCCTTTTTAACTTAGAGGAAGCGTAGGGTGGGCCCAATGTGTCTTAATTATTGGAATTGCATAACACAAGTACGCTTGAGGTCACGATTCCTAAATATCTAAAAGGTCACAATTCCTAACAAATCCCAAATCCCAGCATCAGTAGGTCCTTGATTCCACTATAGTTTGAACCGGATAGTTTAAATTATATTAAATAAAGCCCCTGCTATATTACATTTACAACGTTGTTTTTACTATGTTCCATTTACAAAGTTGTCAACTGACCTCAGATTACAGTAAAATTTGGTTGAAAAAATCGCATAAAATGGAACTCACCGAGTCGTGAGTTAAATAAGTATCGCAATAGTCGCAATAATACCTTCACAGTAACACAACAACATCGTTATGTTGCAAACAAAACATAAAGAAATCAAAAGAACAGTTAGGAGGAAGCATACCTAAACCTCTGCAAACATCAAATGATTTCTCTGAATTCGCTTAATTGTGAGGTTGGACCTCTCTGTGTATTTCTTTCCATAGCAAATTATGAAGTTGTGACAGTTAATTCAACATATTTTTCTTGGCTTTGCTTTCAACTTATAAGTTTATGTTTGGTGTTTTGTTCTCGCATTGTTACTTTCTGAGTTATAGCTCTATAATGGAAATGGCAGTTTTCTTCTTATCGTTGCAAGAATACAACACTATACATCGGTTATTACAAGATGTATTTATTTGGCTGATATTTGCTGCTACAGTTTCTATGGTGTCGTTACCTGTGAATATCATCAGCTACTAAGTTAATGATATCTAGCGTTATCTCAGCATTAAACTGTATGTTTTTCTAAGTACAAACCATGGATGTAGAAGCATTATTAACATAGTTTCTATGCAACCCGATAGGGATTGGACCGACTCTAGTTTCCTACCGGGGTCCAGTCTAAACCACTCGGTTTTTGTATTCGTATTCGATATATAGGTATATAACCCTAAAAAGGATATAATACTCATTCAATTACTAGCACTGGTAATCAATAAACATCACTGTATTCAATAAATAACACTGTATTAAATAAATAACACTGTAAACAACATGTAGTCATTATAAAGCTACTTATATGTGTTCCAGTCTTAGCCAAAAACCTTACAACGCTGTCTCGCCCTCCCAACCACGAGAAGGGCGATTACGCCCTCTTCTCCCGTCGCCCAAAACCAGTTAAACCAGTTTGATTCAGCATAGACCAATGGAAGATAAGTCTAAAAATTTAAATGAAAGCCTCCGACTGTGCTATTTGTGAATAATAACACATATAGCATTGAGAAAACGGACTGCCAACTAAAAAATTTCACGCAAATAAGTCTAGACGAAGTTTAGTTTTGCACATTTGTTCTGTCAATAACGTCTGCAACATCGACTGAATATATAGCCAGGTTAGCACCAAAGAAAAAACGTAAAATGTACAGACCAAATGTAACAGAAACTGCAAAAAAGCATGAAATCCTGTTTGGAAACCAAATATTTTGGGGTATTCTTCCAGAGGAGCCCAGACTCGGTTGATGTTTACACCATGCACGCAAACTGCTGCAAAGGCCTGAAATTTTCCTTGATGACTGGGCGGCATACAAAAACCTCACTGTCAATTCATCGTCTCCCAATCTGGGAAAATGGAGACCCCCTAATGCATGTCTAGATTATATCCGCCTTCAAAAACAAACCACTCACCTGCCCGCTCTCGCCCACGTTCCATAACACCTACACGTGGCCCATAATACTAAACGTTAATCTTCCATTCCGTCCACGTTACTGGTTCCATGCGTTGCATGATACAACGGTGTAGATGTCAGAGTTTAGATGGCGTGATCTTGGACAGTGGAGGAGTTACAAAGGTAACCACCTCCCTCCCCTCCTACGCCAACTCTTCCCATTCACACATTCAGCTCAATATCCGTTTCCATCGCCACATGTCTACGAAGAGACAAGTTAAACCGATAATGAGCAACGTGTGGCCCATCAACGTGGTGGTTATGGGATGGGAGGATTTCTTAATTTGATAGGTGGCGGTCAGCAAATGACATAGTAAAATTTTAATCCAGATTTGTAAAAAATTAATTTAAGTACGATTTAAACACCTGATTTAGATATGCAAGGAAGTTAGTGGGGTATATTTCATCCATCGATTTAGTGGCGACGACCAGAATATACTGGCATCTTCCAATCCTGACCAGATCAAAAAAATTAATTAGCCTAATCACAAAACATGCTCCTTCCGACAGGGGGTTACGCCTATCGGCGTAAAAATAGAAGTAATACTCTGAAATTTAGTATGTTGTACCAATAAGTATGATAGCAAACATTAGTGAAGAATGAACACAGTTCTATTTGGGTTGTAAAACCCTCTCTATCAACGTAATGCGAATGTAGATAAATATTCATACACAAAATTTGAATAGAAAATTAAATTTGTTATAGTTTGGAAACACTGTTAATATGGAATAATTCATAAAATCCCCAATGTAAATTCCTATATTTATGAGAATGAAGAATACATCAAATGCACAAAAAATGTGATACAATCAATGCAAAACCTTACACGTAGTTAAAAAAATTGATTTTTGGAAAAAATTGAATCATATAAATCGAAATTAGGGTAATGATTTCATAGACCACTAAATGGTAATGCCAAAACAGTTTTGAACATTTGAAAAACTGAAACAGGAATATTGTGTAAACGATACAAATGGGATAACTACACATTCGAATGACATAGGAATCACAGTGATAAAGAATTTATGTAAAACCAAGATTTATCATGATATGAGTTACATAGAATTGGGAAAAATATTTATTCAACCAGTGACTGAGAAATCTATGAAATCACAGAACATATTGATAAATTCTTTCATTGTCGAAAGGCTCACAACAAAATTTAGGTGCATGAATAAAACAAAATGATGCAACCAAACGAGAGATGAAATATCAGAATACGGATATTACATTTAGGATACGCAGTGAAAATATGAGTATAGCATAGCTAATTAAGGGTCCTACCTTCGTTATAGCCAAAATAAAATTCTGGAGAAGCACAAGGGAATTCAATTGTAAGTTTAAAGAATTTCCAAAATCTGCAAAGAGGATGAAATTCAATTGTAAGATCCAGAAAAAGACAGATACATAGTAAAATATAAAATACATAATAAATAAAAAATATTTCAAAACATTATAATGTAACCATGGCTTACAGTGGTTACCAATACATACGAAACCTTAAAACATTAAAAACGAAATGCAAAGGGGAAACAAGACCATTTACCTTCAAAGTTACTAGAGGTAGGTTCGATAGTGGCCCTGGTAATTTTGGCGAGATTAATATGGTTCATAGTTGATACTTTCTCCATTTTTGGTAACAGAGAAATAACAAAACATATAAGAGGCATCTTTGCAAATTTTTGCACAACTGAAAATTGAAGAAAATAACACACAAACCCTAGCCATAGTCAATTCAAATTGGGAGGTAATACGAACCAATATCAACCATTGAAATCATAGTAGATCAACCTTATAGGTGTCTCAGCTCGTAAATGTGCCCATGTGATGTTCAGGTGCGAGAGGTATAAAAATTAAACGTGTTGGAAAATTGAAATGATAAGTTTTCAATACATACAACCATCTCTCAATTTGAAATTAATGCATATAAAGAGCATCTAAAACCAATGCAATGAACTTAAATAATATTAAGGAAATATTTTGATATGGAATGGTTCATACAACCCATAGTTGCTAACTATGCAAATCGAATACATTAGAAATGTTGTAATCCATATACTATTCGATTTTATTAATATGCATGTCGATCTGTGCATAGGGATGAGTTAAAACATATGTTTAAAGGTGTAATAAATGTAGTGAATATAATATATATGTGGGATGAAACCTAGATATATATGTATTTGACTACATTAAAAAGTATGATATATAAGGTATGGGAAATGAGTATAGAACTTATGACAATGCATATATAGGTTATAACAATTCTGTTAGGGGAATGTAAATGTTATCACTATTTATAAATATATATATCATAAGGGTTGACAATTGAATAATGGATGGAGAGTATATATATTTATTTATGCTGGAATTTATGTGTAGAATGGGCTTTTATATATATATATATATATATATATATATATATATATATATATATATATGTGGTTGGGGTAAACTATATATATATAAGGTTAAAGTAGATTCCAATAAAATAAATAACATAATTTCTAATACTATGAGGATATGAAATAAAATTAGTAATGTATACATTAGTTGACATTTAAATTAAATGAAATGTATACCAGACAATTTAAGGTTGGTTCCTTGGTGAATAAATGTAATAAATGTCCTTAAAAACATTCAGAAATAAATGATGAGATAAAGAAAAGGATAGGAATAAAGCCTAGTAGTAACAATCTGTAAGATTGTACTATTGCAACAATATGAAAGGATGAAAGAGTCGGAAAGGAAGTCTGAGTATTACCAGAGATGATATTAAAAAACAAATATGTTGTGTAAGTGGAGTTGTTACAGAAACATTAGGCCCTGATCATGAAACATATCTCGTGCTCCTCCCACAATATTTTTTTTCATCTTTTTTTTAAACCCCATTCTGTTGTGCGTTATGAGGTTCTATCAATTCCCTTTGAATTCCTTTTGAAGGAACGAAGTTCTTCAATTATTTAAAGACATATTGTCAACCATTGTTTCTCCTCAAAGCCTTCACCTTATTCCCTGTATCTTTCTCAACAAGTTTCTTGAAGTCAAAAAACCTTGAGATGTATGATATTTCTCCAGCATGAAGAAAATACAACACTTGCGTGAAAAATAAAGTACAATAATCACATAATACTTGTTTTTTTTTTTTAATTTGTCAAGAAAAGTCCAGACACGTCTGAGTGTACTCTCTCAAGGATCACCTTTTCTTTTTTTTTAATCATGAAACATGGATTTGGTATACTTCGCCAATGTACACTCTTTTCATGTATGTAACTGCTCAAGTGCACCCTTTATAATTTTTGTATAAATCTATGTGATCTTCAAAACACCATGGTGTAGATGGCCCAATCTCTTGTGTCATAAGTCACCAAGTTATTGGCTCTCCACCTTCTCTACTTTAGTGATAAAGGAAACACAATATTATACATGAAATTTTTATAGGTTATTTACATGAACGCCAATATTCTTCACGTGTCATGTGGCTTTGTGATGAAGAAACTTATTTCCTACATTGAATATCAAATCATAGCCATGTTCTTCTAAGATAGCAACAAAATCCAAATACTTCTTTAAACCAAGAACATACATGACATATTTTAATTTCAGAGGAGTACCTTACTCCCTCTGAAAGGTAACTGTTCCTATGCCAGTAGTGCTATAACTCCCATCATCTTCCATCTTGATGTGCATTTGGAGATCCTTCTCCTCCAAGTTATTGAAGAATTCTTTGTTGTTGGTCATATGGAATGAGGCTCCAATATCTATGTACCACACAAAACCCATCACTCATTACACCACGCATGCAATGATGGTGAAATCTAACTTGAACTGTGAAGCAATTACTTCACCTGCCGCTCCTGCTAAGGAATTATTTTTGGTCTTCTTGTGTGGACACTTTTTAGCATAGTGTCAAAGCTCATGAAAGTGAAAACATATTACCTTTGATAATTCTTACTTCATGCCCACCTGATTGGAATCTGATTTGGAATGTGATACCTTCCCCTTCCCTTTCTCCCCCTTTCTATCCAAGGAAAAATTATCCTCATCATCAGTGTTTGATGAGGATCCATCTTTAGTGTTCTGCCGAATCTCTTCTTATACCAAGTAAAACCATAATTGCTCCCACTCTGGTAGCTTCTCCCACCCATTCATTGAGTCTTGGTAGCTTATGCCAACTCTTGGGAAGGCTTCGATGTTCTAGGCTAAAAAAATAATCTTGGGAGTATCACCCCAACACTTCCAAGATAATCTATACATTAAGTGAGCTTCGTCAAGTATTTTGGGATTGTGTCATCGTTGTCCATCTTGGTATTTTTGAGCTTGTCCTTCAGCACCAGCTTCCAGTGGTCACTGTTATTCTAAAATAGATATTTTAATTCCTTCCACATAGCATATGGAGTTTCCTTTCAATAGAGGGTCGATAAAATATAATCTTGAACTACTTATAACAAAATCCTTCTTCCCTTTGCTACATTCTTCTTTCATGCATCAAGAAGTTAAGAATTTACTGCAACGTGAACAAGAGTATCACTGTCTATGAATTCCTTCAGTAAATTTCCCCCCAGCACTGCCTCCATCCTATGCTTCCATGCTATGTAATTCGAATTACCCTTAAGGGAATATTCAAGTCTCAATCTAGAGAAATATATTTTGATCTGTTGTTGGTCCTAAATAATAATTATGCAAATTTGATTCACCTGTTCAAAAAAAAATTGGTTCTTCTCTTCTATAGTGATTATTTATCTCTTACCATTTAGAAAAATATAAATAGATTCAATTGATCTCGTAATGTACTAAAACAAAATATTAAATCAATTCTACAAATTCTGGAAACCAATTATGATCACACAATAACATAAACAAGTAAGAGAAATAATTTCAATTTCACAACACAATGATGTATTTGGGGAAAGCCTCAACTAAAAACCCCACTATTTGTATATTTCATAAATTTAACAACATGAAACAATACAATTTTATTTCCATTCCTCATAAACCTCACTCGACTAACAATCTCATTCTAATCTAAGCAAGTTTGGTCCAATATTTAACCACTTCCTTCACTCTGTGTGATGAGCCTTTCTCACACATTCCCAGGCTAATTGATCAATTATTAAATATGAATTTCCAATCAATATATTTCAAAATACATGCAAGGGATATTGATGACCTCAAGTGTGACCTGCACAATTTTTTAATTATACAAGTGATAGTTCTCTGCCCTACAACTCCAACCTCAAATGGGCCTTCGTTATAACTGACATGCAACAACAATTTATAGAGAATTATCAGTTATGTGATTGATAAATTCATGTGAATTAAATGATATTTCATTCATTGGACCTATCACTAGCTCATCTATGAGTTAGAACTACTTAAACTGATTTTAACTCAAATAATTGAGTTAAATAAACAAAGTTGAAAATAAATTGCAACTCCAACCCCTAAAATTCAGCAAGAAATCTACATGCCTCCATTTTGACCCCCAACTCGAATTGATTGAGATAATTAAGTCTTCCTGACTCAGTTAACACACACAATTTTTTAGGTGATATGGAATTACAATTTACTTCTAATTGAATTAAGGGAAAATTAAATTAGAAGCTCCCTTGGGGTGCCAGTCTTGTTGACAATTTCAAAACCTGTAATGTTGGTGGGCCAACTATGACATGGAAAATGTATGGATGAGGAAATGGACTTCATTCGAAAAGGGTTCTATGTGGTTGACCCATAACCATGATGAATGAGGGTTTGAGGATAGATATACCCTGTAATGAACCTCGAAATCGTTTATTTATATATCTAGTAGAGATATGGTGGCTTACCCTTATAAATTCTCACTATCCAATGAGATGTGGTAAAGGCTTGAGAATTCATCCATGGAAAAATGCTTGATAAAAATACTTCTTTGAAATTGTGTATTACTCTCTTGTTTGAAATTTTCTTTTCTATAGACATTTTGATACCTGATTTTTTTATTGGTACTAATAAGATAGATGTGGATTTTCATAATTCCATCAATCAACCAAACTAAAAATAATGTGTACGATATGGGAACAATTGATGGAGGCGTTTTTAACACATTTTTATAAATAAAGAAAGAATAATAGTTGTATAGTTCAATGGATTTCCCTACCCATTATAAATGATGATTCAAGTGATTCACACCATTATTGTAGGTAGATTAGCGGGAATATCATGGTAAATGATACAAATACACATATCCCAATACGTTTTCTTGAATTTTGAATATATGAAATGTTACAACGTCTCCCAAGATTGAATACACCTGTCAGTATAACTCAATATGTGAATAAAATGTTATAGGTAATATACGATATGGGCACAATTGATGCAAGTGTTTTTAACACATTTTTATAAATGAAGAAAGAGTAATAGTTGTATAGTTCAATGGACTTCCCTACCCATTATAAATGATGATTCAAGTGATTCACACCATTATTGTAGGTAGATTAGCGAGAATATCATGGTAAATGATACAAATAAACATATCCCAATACGTTTTCTTGAATTTCGAATATATGAAATGTTACAAAGTCTCCAAAGATTGAATATACATGTCAGTATAACTCAATATGTGAATAAAATGTTATAGGTAATATCTATTGATAGCCTTTTCTTAACATAAGACTTTGATTGTATGTTAAATAAAAGATCCATGGGAATATCCCCATTTTCATAAGAACTACTCAAGGTTTTGGTCTCTTGTCATGTAACCTCCTTTTTGTATGGATCTTAGAAGCAAGGAATGTATTGACCTAACTGAATATCGTAGGGTCTTCACTGCCACCGATGGCATAATATTCCCACTCTGGATGGTCACTTTTTGTCACATGGAACTGTCGAAACTAACACCTTTGCATTCTTTCGGTGAGACCTTTTCCAAAATGGTAAATGAAACATTTGTGTAGTTATCATTATGACCCAACAACATTACCTGATTGTGATCAGTAAAATTGTTGTTTGAAATGGTCACGTTAGTGGATGCCTCCACTATGTCAACAAGACCATTGACATAATTAAACATGGAGCAATGGTCCACCCAAGTGTTTTTTTTCCTTTGAAGATAGTAATATCATCTCAATCATAGTGACCTCTAAGCTCGTAATGCATTCTAGAATCTCTTACCATGGTGTTTCCTACATGCTTACAACCATGTATATGAATTATATGAATGATGATGTGTTTCACATATTATACTGAAATGAAAGAACGATTGGAATTGTGGTTATTGTCTCCTCTATCATAGATTATCTTGTAACTATTCATTATAAGATCCTATTTGTGATAGATGACCACACCTCTCATAAAACTGATCCACCATGTCTCTCTTTCAATTGTAGTGTGGAGCATAATTCCTCGATGAATATTAACCACATTTTTTTCACTGGGATATGTGACCACATAGAGTCTTCCATTATTTCCTCCAATGGAATTATTTCCGCACCCAATGGCATAATATGAAATCCACTCTTAATTATTTTCCCAATCTGGATTGCAAGGCTAACAATCATAAAAAGGGTTCCCTGTCTTGTAGTTAAAATAAATTATCTCCCTTCTTGAACTATTAATGCCACTTTTAACCATTCCAACTGTTGGGTCTCCAAAGTGTCTTTAAAATGACATATAATTTCACTTCATTCACACCCTCATTTCAGCTTTAACACCTTTTTTCCATCACTTTTTCACTATAAACCCTACATTTCTATCATCATATGGGTTCATAATTGTATTTTCGTAAAGTTATATATTTAAAATGGTTATAGCGAATTAGTTATTAAAAATTTTAAAAATGACATATACTTGCTAATATCTAAAATCTTCTTGAGTTTCATGACAAGTGTAGCTCATTTGGAAGCTTCCCAGACACTCTTATGTGGCCTCCAAGGAGCAATTTCGAATTCTCTTCAAGATTGGAAGAATATTTCGGATAATAATCAACCATATATCGTGGAGAAAAATCATGGATAAAGGGGTATGTGTCTAATTGGTTTATATTTTTAGGGAGCTAGGGAGAGAATAGTGGATCCTAATTAATGAGGTAGATTCATATGTTTTCGTAGAAATAGGAGAGCCTTCTCCTCTCAAAGGCATGTGTAAAGTTTGGATTTATGCTCATGTTTTGAATAAATAATTAGATTTGCACCATACTCATTAGTGTTACTTCACTTTGATTTGGTTTTTCTTGCATATGAAGCTTCTTCACTTGCCATCCTCATGGGTCATTGGATTGGCCACCTAAATGAGTGTGAGATTCTATCATAATTTCATTCATATTTAATTTAGGTTTCATTTCAGGCTTTGTTATTATTTCATTTATGTTCATTTACATGATTTTATAAGTTACGTTTTCATATGCTAATTTTGTTTGTGTGCTCTTGCAGGTTTAGATGGATTCATCAATTTGATTTCATTGTATTTAAGATTGTTTAGATTTCAATTCATGCTTTTCAATTCTTGTAAGAAGTTTAGATTTCAAATTCATGAAGTGTGCCTAGATTAGATTTCAAATTCTATACAAGTGTGTCATAGTTTATATTTATATTTATGCATGTGTGATAGTTTATATTTTCACTTATACATATGTGGTATTAGATTTCAATGTTTTCCTAGATTAAAGTTTCCCACTTTCCTAGATTAGATTTCAATTCATGCTTTTCAATTCTTGTAAGAAGTTTAGATTTCAAATTCTATGCAAGTGTGTCATAGTTTATATTTATATTTATGCAAGTATCATAGTTTAGATTTTCACTTATACATATGTCATATATTAGATTTCAATGTTTTCCTAGATTAAAGTTTCCTACTTTCCTAGATTAGATTTCCTATTTTTCATATATTAAATATTTCTTTCTTCGCTATACTAGATTGTCTTTCATTAGCATAAATTTAATTTCTTGTCATTATATTAATTTCGATTTCAATCATGAAAGTATGTGTATAGATCAGAGTTTTATTTTGTACAAGTGGATTAGATTTATTTTCATTCCTAAATTAAAAAAGACTCATTTTCAAGAGATTGTGTGCACGTTCATATCACACAACCTTTGTGAATAGTATTTTCATTTCCTTTTGTAGATTACGTTTTTCCTTTACGTAGATTGATTTAAGTTTCTTTATGTGTTTGGTTTTTCATCATTTGATCTCATAATTAGATTAATCTAAGTTGGAGGTTAATTTATAGCATATGTAGTGCATGCACGCTTCAGAAGTTTTACAAAACCCCCAGGTTGAAAATTAAATGATATGTAATTAAATTCCCTCAAAAATTTTGGCGTGGTTGCTGGGGAAGTGTGCATAAAAACCAACCTTCAGTCTAGAGTTTATTTTCAGTTTTATTTTTATTTTTATTTTATTCAGTAGATGCACAGTTAAAACATTTAGATGCATAAATCATTTTGTTGCATAAATTTTGAAAAAAATTGTAGAATAAATTATTTCTCAATACTAAACCATTTATGAATGAAAGATCTAGATTGCAAATTAAACATTATTTGGAGTGAAAAGACTATTGAGGAATGGTTTCAACAAATAACTATGTCGCAACATTCATTGCACCTTCAACTAAGCTTTGCATTGGATCAAAAAACGAAAACGATTTCTCATATCCTCACACGCAATCAGGTACATTTTGAAAATTTGGATATGACTATTTCAAAAATTTTAATCTGTAAATGGATCGATTGGAAACATTCATATACTTAAAAAAAAATTCGTTTCAAATTATATAGGATAAAGTAGAAAAATAAAATCATATTTAGTTTCATTTAGGTTCTCAATTTAGTTCTTGGTTAAGTTTTTAAGTTTTTAGAATTTTCATTTCTTTCATTTTTTTTTTCTTGGATTTCTGGTGCTGCAGTAAGAGCCACATATAAATATTTTCAACAAACAAAAGTAATGTTTATAAAGAAGGAAAATGTGAAATTTTGAGATACAAAATCAACTCTTTTCGCTTTGTTCTAATTTCTAGATTTTAATGTGTAAGAGAATTGACAAAAACTTGATAATTATGCTCTCTTCTAGTGTTGCATTTGACCTAGAAGATCAAAAAAATTGAATGAGTTAGTTTAGAATTTCCAAAATAAAAAACAAAAAAATTACAAAATCATAAAATAAAACGATTAAAAAAACACACAAAACACATTTAAAATAAAAGAATTAAAAAATACAGAAACAAAACATTAAAAAATAGAGATAATAAGAATAATAAAGAGATAATACAAAAAAATAAAAATAGAAACCTTCCAAAAAAAAACCATAGCCATAAATATTAAAAGGCCATTCCATAACAAATAAATCACAACACATTAGAAAATATATAACAAAAAAAATTAAATCACATGCATAAAAATGAGGTTGAAATTCTGAGGTCCATTGCAATGGTTAAAATTCTATATAAGTTGGTGGAGAATTCATTAAACAACAAAAACACTAATTTAAATTGAAATGAAACACTCCGGTGATGATTTAGTATGTTGACACGTCTTTTGGAATGACTAAAATCTTGGTGTGATTCACAAAGATCATGGGATCTATTTTTTCCCATGGGTGGTTCTCTATTACCATCTACAACCTTACATTTTGGAGGTAGGGCGTATTGGTGCACGAGAGGAATGTTATGCTTCCCACAATTTATTCCAATGATTGGCTTGATATAGATTTTGGAATCGGAGAAGGTGTTGATTTACGTTGCAAAAAAGGTTTCAACTAAATTGGAAGGGATCAAAGGAGACTGTAATATTTTTAATTTTTCACATGATATTTGGAATATTAGAGTTCCTAATTTTCATAATAAATTAAGTAAATAAGAGGGCAGAGGGACCCACAAACCCCAAAGATAAATAAAATCCACTTTTGATGTGTGTATGTGGGTATTTCAGATCTAGAGCTACATAATGGAGTAGTGGAGTAGCTACTTAATGTGAATGGAGTGGAGATCATGTCTCATTAATGAGATAGATCATGGAGGTTGATACAGTCAACTAATATCGTGGATAGAATGAAATGTAAGATAGTAGAGAATTCATGATGAGATTATGGAGGAGCATTGCATTTAATGCACACATGATGGAGAGGGAGATCATTACATTCACACATAATGGATATCATGGAGAGACAACATAGTCAACATGGAGACCTATGTCCACATGTACAACATAGTTATCAGGTGGGCCAAGTCATGAGAAGGCTCACAAACTATATAATGAAGATGAAGGAAACATAGAAGGCATGTTTGAGATAATTATTGATCTATCATCTGTTTAGATTTGGAATTTTCATTTGACATTCCATGCTTTCTTTATCTGTTTATCTAAAATTGCAAATGTTGTTTAGCTCTAGGTGTTCCTGGTCGAGAATCCCACATCTTTCATTGAGTAGCTCTTAAAAGAGTCTTGTTCTTCATTCATAATCAGGCATTGGTGCCATATTGTTCCTAATTTTTGGAAAAAATCCATATTCAGAAATTGTATATTTCTGAAGATCAGTTTGAGAGGAGGAGGTTGTCCTTCAATATTTCAGTTGAGGAACCAATGAAGGATTCATCCTAACACCTTGAGCTTCAAGATCAGCCTTCCAATGCTTCAGATCTATATCAAACATTAGGCCATCTATTACTCATCTAGTAGAAGTAACAATCCCATCAGGAATTGCGTAGTCCATTCTTGTAGATCCAAGGGAGAAGGGAAGTTGCTAGCATTTCAGCTAGTAATCCATTGGAGGACCATTCTTTCAAATGGTATGCATTATTTCCATCAACATTGAGCTTCATAGCCATATTTTGTAATAGGCTAGAGAGCCTCCTTCCTTTATAGTGCAAGTTTTATGAGAAGTTGTGTAGCAGCAATTGCAACCTTCTTTGGAGGATCGAGGAGCTAGATCATGAGCTTCTAGCTTGAGGATCTAGTGAAGCGATAAGCCATTCAAGCTTAGATATGATCTTCTGACATAGTTCAACCATCTATTTGTCAGATCTAGCTTCAAATATGCATAACCCAGCAGTCAAAGGATCAAACCCTAGGAGGGTCATTTTCCAAAGTTGCAGATCTGGAGAATCATTTTTGGGTTATCTTGGGTTACCATCATAGAGCCCAGACATAGAATATTTCCATCATCAGAGCTCCATATTTCCGTAGATCTGCATTTTCCTTTTCAACCTATAGTCATATATTCATTATTTGCTGAAGGGACAATGAAATATTTTATTTCAGCAGCTCTCCAGTTATGTAGTGCCTACCTTGGCATCTTTTCAAGGTCATTCGAGGCCATCTCTTTAGCTAGATTACCTCATATCTTATACACTATTGTAACTAAATCCACTTCATATAATAAAAAGGTTTATCTTCTCTGTATATTCTGATGTTGTCTTTAGATTTATTGTTTAGTTAGTTGCAGTTATTATGTTGTGTTTAAGTATTACTTTATTCTCCATTTTGGGATATTACAGTAGTATCAGAGCATGATCTTTGACTCAGCATGTCGAAATTTTGACAACGTATGAAAGTCAGATAATAGATATCTACTATGGAGGGTTTAATTTTTACCTCATCTTCCTTTAGATCTATGAAGTATCTCTCTAAGGAGATCAATGAAACGAGAAGAAAAAGGAAACGAGAAACCTCAATAAGGTTTGAAGATGAAGAAGGCCCCAAGACTTCTTTTTTAGCATTAGAGAAGACCAGAGAAGCAAAGAGCTTCACATTATTCCACTAGATACACTTTCTTTGATGACAAAGAGGACTGGTTTGAATATGTAGAAGGCTTGGGGCATGAGATCCTAAGTGAATATCTGTCTAAATAAAAGTCAAAACCTAGAGCATTGAAGGAGAGCCTCTCTTTTGAATATTTTCTACAACTCAAAGAAGAGAGGAGATCGAGAAGCAGTAATAGAAGAAAAAGGCATAGGTTCTTCTTGCCTACATTTGATGGATCTTTCAAAAGCACATAGTGGTCTTGGAGGGAAGAATTATTTACCTTCTTTCTAAAATATCCTATGTCAAAAAGAGAGGCTGTGGAGTTTGCAGTGTTGCACCTAGATGGTGAAGCAAGGATTTGGTGGTTAAGTCATGTATCACACATGGAAGTGTCGACTTATGTAGATTTTATGCAAAGACTAGAGAATAAATATGGTAGGAGGAAACCAAAGACATCTCACATAGTGACATCTCCCATCATCAAGGAGATATTACATGAATGTATAAAATAAGATCTCATCACTATCACTCAAGAGGAGGAGCCTCTACCAACACCAGCAACAAATGTGCTTACATCAAGAGGAGGATCACTTGCATCTTTGCAAGATGGTCTTGAGTTCTTGACATTTGGAGCCACATGCATGTTTCATGAGATACATGATGAGGAGGAGAGAGATACCAGCGCCAATACACTTGTACAAGTGAAGCCATCATCACTATCAGTAGTTGGAGACACTATTTTTATGGTTGGAGGAACTCTTGTGGTCTTGCAAGAGGTTACCACACATCAATTGATCCAAGGTATGCACACACTTTCATCTCATATTGTCTAAGTACCTCTTATTGAAACTTATGGGGACACTCCATGAGGTCTATTGCATGACCAAGGGTTAGAAAACAATTTTGATTTGGAGAAGCATCATATCACTGTGCAGAGGACCCTTGATCTAATCAAGGAGGAGATGAGAAGCCATCCTAGTTTTTCATTGATGAACTACATTCCACCCTTTGAGTTGAAATGTATAATTTTAGAATATGGGATGAGTATGATCCTATGTACAATGGCTTTCTATGAGTTTAGCATTGTGCCTTGCTTTGATATAACACATGCATCACCTTGCAGATCTACAACGCTGTTAATGAGCAACGGTGAGAAGAAGAGGACCCATTCCTTATGGGAGAAATCAAATGGGAGGTTCATTCAGGAAGAAATGGAGGGAAAGATGATATATGGTAGACATCTTGAGATGAGGAATATTTTCTCCTTTCTAGATGAAACTTTCTCAATAAGCATCTCACAACTCAAGGAGAAACTTCTCCCTACAGCAGATCTAGAACCTCACTAGTTTTTTAGGGACATTGATGAAAAGAAGGTCTCATGGAGATATCTCATTTGAGGTGCACTTCAACATATCATGCAGGGAAAATTACTTTAAAATTTTGAGGAGTTTGGTGTCCTACAATGGCAGGATACCAAGTATTTGTGGAATAAGATCCATCGTCCACATTGGGATGAATGGTTGATGATATGGAGTAAGGGGTTGCCAAACCACTTGCAGATCTATGATACAAGGCAACAAGAAGCATGGTTGCGCTGGTTTCTCTTGGGTGAGAATGGTTACCACTTAAGGAGTCATATTTCTCTAACTCATGCCTTAAACCTCACTAGTAGAATGCAGAAGAAAAAGGCATGGTTACTTTGGTTGTTGATGAGAGAGTTTGGACATGACATGATATATCTTATGTCCTTGCATTTAATCTTGTTTTGGATATGTATCATGTATTTACATGTATTTATATTTGGGATGTATCTCATGTTGATGTATGTACTTGGGTTTGGGAGAAATCATAACACTCACATGATGTGGCATAAGGGAGCTTGTTTATATTATGACAGATCTCACATTTCCATTACTATATTGTTACTCTGTGACTTGCATCATGATGATGTAAGGAGGAAACAAGAATCCTTGTTGCTATGGTTACTATTGGGAGAGTATGAACTGAATTCTTCCCATACATTACATGACATTATTGGAGGATGGCAAAAAAAGGCCTTACAACATTGGCTTATGTTGGGGGATTATGGTCATTGTACATGGTATGATGATGATGTGGTGGGGCAACAACATGCCTTATTAAGGTGGCTTCTCTTGAGAGAATATTGCCACTAATTTTGGTACAATGATGATGTGCCATGGGAGAAAGAGGCATTTCTACAGTGTCTTCTGTTAAGAGAGTATGGCTCTCACATTTATATTGATGAATATTTAGCAATAGCTGCAACCTTCTTTGGAGGATTGAGGAGCTTGATATTGAGCTTCTAGCTTGAGGATCTAGTGAAGGGATCAACCCTTCAAGCTTAGATTTGATCTTCTGACATATTTCATCCATCTATTTGTCAGATCTAGCTTCACATCTGCATAACCTAGCAGTCAAAGGATCAAACTCTAGGAGGGTGTTTTTCCAAATATTTACATCTCGAAAATCCTTTTTGGGTTATCTTGGGTTATCATCATAGAGCAGGGATCTAGAATCTTGGCATCATCAGAACTCTAGATTTCTGTAGCTATTGTTCTATAACTAGCTCCAAAAATAGAAGAAAAGAGATATCAATGCCTTAGAAATAAGCCACTTCGAGGGGGCAACCTCTAATACATTACATAAATGAGCAATTCTTGGATGATATAATTAAAAAAACCTCCTTTCTATATATAGGATTCCATGGGGCCATAATGTAATCCTAGTGGGCAACAATGTAATCCTATCCGACCTAAAAATAATAATTTAAGGCCACAATAATAACAAAATGGGGGTTACAAGGGTACAATAATAACAATAAGGGTGTTACACTAACAACAATAAGGGACTATACTAGTATTATAGGGACCTAACATGCCCCTCTCCTTCAAAAAAGTGTTGTCCTCAATGCTTGAGTAACTTTGGGTGCTTCTGTATAAAATTCTCACCCTCCCATGTAGAATCTTTAGTGGGTAAGTTCTTCCACTTGATGAGATACTCTGAAATTGATCGATTCCATACATGTCGAGTTCTTGTTTTCGTGACCACTTCAGGTTCCAATATGATTTTTCCTTCCTCATCAATTTCTGGAAATATTTTTTGAACTGGAGTATTTCCACCTATAACCTTCTTTAAGCATGAAACATGGAGTACTGGACGCACTCGCGAAGAAGCAGGAAGCTCCAACTTGTATGCCATAGTACCAATCTTTTGCAACACCTTGTAAGGAACATAGTACCTTGGCGATAATTTATTATCATTCTTAGCTTTCTTGAGGGACATTTTTTTGTCTGGTTGTAGCCGTAAAAATACCGAATCTCCTACATCATAACTTCTTTCACTGCGATGTTGATCTGCCTGTTGTTTCATTCAATTTTGTGCCAAATTTAGGTTATCCTATAAGAGTTGGAGAACTTATTACTGATGCTCGATGTGATCTTACACTGTTTGAATTTTCCCTTAAAGATGATGTGATGGATGGTGGATGATATCCATAAAGTGCCATAAATGGGGTGATTTTTGCTGCAGTATGGAAGGAAGTGTTATACCACCATTCAGCGAGAGGTAACCACTTGACCCATTGTGTTTGTTTATCAGATACAAAACAACGAAGATATCCTTCAAAACATTTATTTACTATCTTAGTTTGACCATCAGATTGAGGATGATAAGATGAGTTATGAGCTAATTGAGTACCCAAATAAGAAAATAACTCTGTCCAAAAATTTCCAGTAAAAATGGGATCTCTCTCACTCATAATAACCCTTGGGCTTCCATGTAGCTTTTGAATTTTGTCCATAAATGTAGTAGCAACTGTACTTGCTTTAAATGGATGAGATAATGCACAAAAGTGTGCATACTTGGTAAGTCTATCAGCCACCACCATGATGACACTCTTTCCTTTGGACTTAGGTAAACCTATGATAAAATCCATTGAAATCTCCTCCCAACGTTGACTTGGAATGGATAAAAGTTTTAGAAGTCCCGGGGTCTTAATTGTCTCAACTTTATTCTGCTGGCAAACCAAACATTCCGCTACAAAATTTTGAATATCAGATTTAAGGCCATCCCAAAAAAATTCTTTCTTCACCCTATGGTAAGTTTTTGAAAATCCTAAGTGTCCTCCTAAAGGAGAAGTGTGCAATTCCAGAAGAATCTTTTTTTTTAGTTGGGAATTCTTACAAAGATATAATCGATCTTTGTACCATAAGGAATCATTTTTCCAACGAAATGTATCAGATGTACTAGGATCTTGCTACAAATTTTGAATGAGTGTCCATACATCTTTGTCCTTCTTTCATTCATCTCTTGATTCGGTTATCAAATCTGGTTGGATAATAGAAATGGCACAAAGCGATGCTTCCACCTCTTCAGTATTTCTTGAGAGTGCATCTACAACAACATTAAGCTATCCTTTTTTGTAGTTATTTCAAAGTCATAACCCAACATCTTTGTGACCCATTTTTGTTGCTCTATTGAATATAGTATTTTTTCCAAAAAGTGTTTAAGACTATCATGATCAGTTTTTACCTTGAAGTGTCTTCCCATTAGGTAAGTTCACCATTTATTTAGTGCATGCAATATTGCTAACATTTCCTTCTCATAAATAGGTTTCTGTAAATACTTTCATTTGATTGGATGACTTTCAAAAGTAATGGGTCTTCCTTCCTACATCAAAACAACACCAATTCCATTTCCTGAGGCATCACATTCCATAGTAAATGTTTTTGTGAATTCTGGCATAGCTAAGACTGATGCTAGGCACATTGCCTCTTTAAGATGTTCAAAGGCCTTAGTTGCTTCAGGAGTCCATGAAAATGCATCTTTCTTCAATAATGTTGTTAGAGGTGCTGCTATTCTCCCATAATTCTTAACAAACTTGTGATAATACCCTGTTAACCAAAAAAATACTCGAAACTGCTTTATGGTTGTGGGGACTTTCCATTCCTTAATGGCTTTAATTTTGTTCGGGTCTACTTTAACACCCTTGTGAGATACAATATGACCTAGATATTCCACCTCTTCTACTCCAAAGAAACATTTGGATGTTTTTGCATATAATTTTTTGTCCTACAATAGTTTGAGCACACTATCAACATGTTCAACATCATCCTTCCAAGACCTATTGTAGATTAGTATATCATCAAAAAATACTAGCACAAATTTTCTAAGTAAGGGTTTGAAAATGGAATTCATCAACCCTTGAAATGTAGAAGGTGCATTGGTAAGGCCAAAAGGCATGACCAAAAATTCATAATGACCCTCATGAGTTCGAAATATTGTTTTTGGAATATCTTCAGTCTTCATTCTAATTTGATGATATCCTGAATGAAGATCCAACTTGGTAAAATAAATTGCTCCATGTAATTCATCCAATAATTCATCAATCACAGGAATGGGAAATTTATCTTTAACGGTGAGCTTATTGAGCTCCCTATAATCCAGACACATGCGCCATGATCCATCCTTCTTGTGTACCAATACTACAGGAGCAGAGAAAGAACTTTGACTAGGTTGAATTATACCCGCCTCTAACATTTCTGCAATCATACGTTCAATTTCGCTCTTTTGGAAGTAAGGATATCTATAAGGCCTGATGTTTGGGGGAACACTTCCTGGAATCAAATGAATAGCATGATCATGATCACGAATAGGTGGGAGTCCTTTGGGAGTTTCAAACACCTTGGAATGATTGTCCAAGACTTGTTGGAGATCTGCAGAAATAGGTGATTTTGATGTTGGAACTTCTAGTGAGCATAATTGTGCAATTACGCCTCGTTGTTCTTTCTTTAGAAGCTTTGTCATGCCATTAGAGCTTATTATCCTTCCTGGCTTCCCTTCAATACCCCGTAGTTAGAATTCCTTTCCTTCTGAAAATAATTTCAAGAAAAGTTCTTGAAAATTAAAAGCTACCGTCCCCAAAGATTGTAACCATTGTACTCCTAGTACAACATCAGCACCTCCCATAGGAATGGAAAGCATTGGACTAGTCAATACATATTTCCCCATGGTTAGCTTGATATTATGGCATTTTCCAGAGAAATTTATAGTTCCTCCATTTGCAACCATCACTTGACATTCTGGTGCTGGGTGTAGGAAACAATTTAATTCCTTGGCTACCTTACAATGAATAAAATTATGGGTGCTACCTGAATCAATCAACACTATTACCCTTTTCTTCTTGATATGTCCTTCTATCTTTAGAGTTTGAGGAGTGGTAATTCCTGCCAGTGCATTACACGATATGGTCGGATTCATTTCTTCCTCTTCTAGGGGTGGTTCCTGGTGTATATCCTCTTCTTGTTCATTTTCTTCTTCTTCTTCACAATCTATGTAAAATAATTTCTTCTCAGCACCCTTATGACCTTTAGTGTATTTGCTATCACAACTGTAGCAAAGCCCTTTTGCTCTTTTTTCTTCCAATTGTTGTGGTGTCAACCTTGTAGGTTGTGGAAATCTAGGCGTAGCAACACTTCCTTCTTTATAGAATTGAGTGGTAGGCTTCCTTGTCGCCATAATTTTACATTCAACTTTTCTTGCCAACCTGAATGCCTTCTCAAATGAATCAGGTTCCAAAACACGAACTTCATGTTGGATGTTATCCTTTAGAGTACCTAAGAAGAGATCAATCCTGTGTTCCTCTGGAATATTAGTTACCCTTATATTCAATTTTGGAAGTCCTCAATGTGCTGCCCCACTAAACCCTTTTGTTTGAGATTTATCAATTGGCTAAAGAAGGTGTTGCTCTTTGTATCCTCATAATGTGCTATCATTTCCTCCATAAAAATTGACCAAGTGACAATTTTTTTACGGGAGCAAAGCCATCGATACCATACAAATGTATTTTTTTCTAAATTTAAAGTTGCAATGCGTACCTTTTGTGTGTTTTGCACGTTATGGAGATCAAAATATTGCTCCATCTGTAGTATCCATGTTACAGGATCCTTTCCATCAAACTTTCTCATATCCATTTTTGGAATATGGTGGTTCTTCCCGCCAACATTAGAGTTTATGAAATAACGATTAACATTTATTTTGTTCTCATCATGAGGTTCTTCTACTATCTTTTCACCATTAGGAAACATTTCTTGTATCAACTTTGTCAAACCTTCGATGTCTATTTTTAGATCATTCTTCATGTTTTCCATGTTGTATTTCATGTCATCCATCTTAGCTTCCATGCCAGCTTCCATGCCATCCATCTTAGCTTCCACGCCTTTCTTCAAACCGTCCATCTTCGCTTCCATGCCTTTCTTCAAAACTTCATTTCATTTTTTGTTGCTCTTTGCGAGAGCGAAATTTGGTGCACTTGCTCTTGTAATTTTGATAGATCATGTTGCAATTCTTCATCTTCATGAGTCATCGTAGAGCCTTCTGAAGGCTTAATGGGTGTTGAATTATTTTTACGGGGCATATTTTAGAACCCAATACTGATATCTATTCTACAATATGCCCTTGGAATCAATTCAAGTTGATTCTTCAAACAAGACTTATGCAATTCGGAAAAAAATACACACCTTTTTATTGCTTTTGAGGAGCTCTATATTAAAATTGGATTATATCTGCGATTGCAACACTTCAATATTTGAAATTTATCACCAACATAGCCCTTCAAATTCTCTTTCAAATTCCACAGGTCTAACCTGATTTGGATTCTCTAAGGAAAAGTTGTGTCCAGTCTCCCACAATGACCTAATTATGGACTGGTTCAGTAGAGCAAACTTTTACGACTTGCCATGTGTCAATTTTTGTCTTTTGGCTCTGAAATTTATAGCCAAGAAACTGTAGTCTGTGTACTTGCGACCACTTTTTATGGCACTCCATTCCAATGCTCAGAAAGAGAGTTATGAATATTTTCCCACGATCACCTCTTTGAGATGAAATTCGACAGCCTGAAAAATTACTACCTTCCATAGATCATATCTCTAGAAATATTGTGAACCAAGCTCTGAAATTATTTGACGTGTTTCCTTCGGATTTTAGCTTCACACCCTAAACATTTCAGATTCTGAACCTTTGTAGAAAAAAAGTTATAGTGAAAATTCCACGATGACCTATTTAGAGCAGTGAAACCCTAGAATCCAAACCTCTGATACCAAATGTTGTGTAACCAGCTCCAAAAATAGAAGAAAAGATATATCAACGCCTCATAAATAAGAAAATTCGAGGGGGAAACCTCCAATACATTACATAAATGAGAAATTCTTGGATGATACAATTTACAAAAGCTCCTTTCTATATATAGGAGTCCATGGGGCCTTATTGTAATCCTAGTGGGCCACAATGTAATCCTAGCTAGCCTAACAATAATAATTTAAGGGCACAATAATAAAAAAATGGGGGTTACAAGGGTACAATAATAACAATAAGGGGGTTACACTAACAAAAATAAGGGACTATACTAGTAATATAGGGACCTAACAGATATGAATTTTACTTTTCAATCTGCAGTCATCTATTCATTATTTGCTGAAGGTATAGTGCAACATTTTCTTTCAGCACTTATCCAGTTATGCAATTCCTACTTTAGCATCATTTCAAGGTCATTATAGGCCATCTCTTTGGATAGATTACATCATATTTTGTACACTATTATAAATGAATCATATTCATATAATAAAAAGGCTTAGCTTCTCTATATATTCTAATGTTGTCTTTAGATTTAGTGTTTACTTAGTTGCAGTTCTTATATTGTGTTTAAGTATTACTGCATTCTCCCTTTTGGGATATTATAGAGAATGATATAGTTTCACATGAGAATCAGACTCTGAGTGATTTTTTGTCACTAGTATTATTCACTTCAATAAATGATCCTCTTCATGGAAAATCCAAGGAACACTCTGCAACTTGTGATGGATAACACTCTTCTACTTCTCATGGATGTGACTGTAATATCCCTATTTTTCTGATTTTATTTTAAGCAGCTAAAAGTTGTAAAGATCAAATCGACCTATATGAAATTTATATGTCAACATAAATTAAAGTTGAATTTGATAACTATGAAAATTAATCATTCTGAAAAGACTGGAGTAAATAAAGATCACTAATTCAAGTCCATGAGGAAGGATAAGATTCCAAAGAAACCCAAATCCTCAGAAAATACTTGGAGAAAATAATTTAAATTCAAAAATTAGATTGGAGATAAAAAAAAATAAAGGTATATCTTAGTAAAGTGGAAAGTTACTGGGCAGAGGTGGAATAAAACTAGAAAGAGGAAAAAGCTTGTTTTAAAGTAATTTCGTGGAAAAAAAAAAAGAAAAGTCTAGGCAAAAATGAAAACAGCATCCTGATTAATTGAACGCAGTTATGGGAACAAATTGATGGGAAAGCATGCTTAAATAAGCCATTTTTAGGTAGAAAGACGGTTTCTACACCTTGAAGGAGTCGATCTCTGCTCGGGGACAACTGTGGAGATAAAGCTCAAGCTTGGGTGGAAAATAGTCTTACCTTAAGTGGTATGCACAATTAATTTCATTCTGGATTATTATTTTGTTTTATTATTAGAATGATAATTTAGAGAAATATTGTTTATGTATAAATATCAGTGAAAGGTTATAATTTTGAATACTTATATTGGTTTTACAATTTATAATCTGATGTATTTAACAGAACATAACCATAGTAAAAATAGTTTAGTTCTCTATAGTTACATGAACAGATTGAGTTAGTGAGCCAATAGAAAAAAATGATAAACCCAATTATGAGGGTTTAAATTTGTTGTTAGTGTGTGAGATATTATATATTTAATTTAGAAAGTAAATCATATGAATTTGAACACATGTGAACAGAATTATTTAATATAATTATTCTAGGAATCAATTTGAAACTAAAATATACGTACACTGAGATATAATTGACAATCTAGAAGAAACATGATGGTATCAATAAAAATTAAATATCTCTAATGTACTTACATTTTAAAGATAACTTCTATATATTCATTCTTATGAATAAATAAGAAATCAACTATCAGATATATATTTCAGTACTTGAACATTTGTTAAAAAAGGTATACAAAATTCATATAGAGAGGAATCCTTATTATCCAAAGTAAAGACTGAATGTTGTAGAAAGTAATAATAAAATGTTCTATTATAAAATGTCCATAAGTACATTAACCGAATACAATTAATCTGTATATTAAGTACAAATTTTACACAGGAATAATTATCCTGGAATTTAGTGGATGGAATTCTAATAGGTTATTGACCAACCTATGCATAGAAGGAATAAAATCGATTGTCAATGCATGTGATAGGAATGTGTAGATTGACAAGAACTAAATGGTGTTAGAAACAATACCTGTACAATAAACGAGAATAGAATTGGTTAGATTTTAATTATGATGATAAAGAAAGAAATCATACAAAATTAAATAGTAATTTAGCTTACTAGTCAAGGAGAAACATCATTATAATTCCTGTATTCAAATCAGGAATGTAATCAAAATCTAAAGACAGAAAAAACAAATAAATACACTGTAAATAAATAACTATGTGGAAAAATCATGGAAGTGAAATTAATTTTATTAGGACAGAGTAGAAGCATGAAACTCCATGGCTGGGGTTAGAAGATAAAAAGGAGAGTCTGCAAAATAAAACATTTTATTAGTGAAATAACTAATTAAAATTCTCAGTAGTTCCTTAAGGAAGAACTTGGAACATTTGATAAATCTAATTCCACAAATCTCATGAAAGATAAAGGAATATTATAGAATTTGAAAGTTACAAAATAAGTGTAAATTATACCTATTATTAAATACAGAATAATCAAACGTTCCCTCTCTATATTACCTAGTGGAAATTAATCTTCAAACCATTAATTTAGAGTACGTGGAAACTGAAGAATTCAAATTTCGCATAATTGTGAATGAACTCTTAATATTTCAATAAATATAATTTAATAATTACATGAGAAAAAAGAAATCAGAGGAATGATACATCACTAAGTAAATTCTTGAGTTCAATATAATGTTTTAGTATATCAGAGCATGAATAAAATATAGTGTTGTATTCACGGCCCTGATATTGTATACCTCAAAACCAAGTTTTAATAATTAACCAGGTAGCTAATCTATGTTCCAATGTAAACCCTATCAACGTACTTGAAATTATGAAATAAATTCATTGGAAACTATGAAATTATAAAAATAGATGAAGAAATAGATTGAAACTAAAAAGGTCGTAAGTCACATACTCTGTCATAGGAATTGATTGTGAATATGTAATTGAATCATGAGGAGTAGAAATATAAAACATGAACGAGTATCATATATCAACAAATACGTCACTTAACACAAAATGAAAAGAGGGATCAAAAGAGGAATTTTGGAAAACGCAAAGGCGTAATTAAACTAATAAAATATAATGACTAATGTAAAACAATTATTTACAGGAAAGAGTGGGATCAACTATCCTTTTACAAGATAGGATTTAATAAAGACACCAACGTAATACATGATATGATTATGCACATTTAGAATGACAAAATAGTTGGACTGCGTAGACCCCAACAATGAGGAAACACATACAGTAAAACGATTTAGGAATAATAATTTTCTTACCTGGGGAACATGGTCAGTCAATATCTAAGTAAACCACTTCCATGTGCATTAGAATACAATAAGAAACCCAAATACATAAGAATGGGAATACAAAATATCAATTTCGCAAAGGAAATGGTGATGGTAGTTGTTTCATAAGCCAAAGGTTTGTACCTGTAAAATGTGGTAAACAAGTGGACATAGAATAATGTCAATTCCCATTAAACGTGCAAGTTGTATCAATAAGAAATACATTAAAATCAGAGAAATAATTCATAGAACCAAAATTGAAAAATGTAAATTGTAAAGGACTTACAACCCAAATCAATTACGAAATTTTGTTGGCCAACATAGAAACAAAGAAGCGTTGACCTTATTTCAGATAGAACTTCTTGGCCGGAAGGATAACATCTTGGGCATCATGATCAAGACATGGATTCATGATCATGGAGTCTAAATCTCCTCGGTATATATTCTCTACAACGAAAATGTAAAACGAGACTGCGTAGGGGTAAGCCAAGTGCAGAGTCGAACCAAAAATGGTAACAATGAAAACCACAAAACCAAATTAGGGTTACATAGGTGCAAATCCCTCCAAATAATACAAACTATTTTCCACCCTCCACATGGAGAGCATCAGATAGAGGAAGACCGAGAAGCCATGTGGTCGCCTCAACATAAACGTACCAGTAAAGTGGTAAAATCCTAAGGTTGGATTTTAGGTACTAGTACAAATCCAAAAATTTAATGTACAACCATAATCCATATATGTGATCCTTCCAGCCTTAATTTATGACAAATATATCAATATATTGTGAATTGAAATGCGATGTGCCATCAGTTCAAAATGTAATGCTATAATAGAACTAGAATCTAACCAAATTAATTCACGGTGAATAACATTAAGGTGGCCCAATGAAATTTGAATTTTAATACATAAAACATTGTTGAAACATGCATAACCCAACATTATAAATCATTATAGAGGAATTAAGACAAGTATTAATGGTGGAATATAATATATGGTTATATTATAGTGTAGCGCCCTAATATTGAATGGAAAACTCAAAATTTTGTGGTAGGAATTCTAATGGATTCTTATAAATAGTTTAATTTTTTATAATTCATAAAGTTATAAATTTCTAAGGGCGTATTCTATTAACATAGCGTTGATAGTGTTAATGTTGCACTGTGTAACCCAAAAGGAAATGCACAATTTTTGAGATAGTAGGCTTAACATCGGATTACAATATTCAATTTATTTCATATGAAATGAAAAGCATATAATATTCTAATTGCCACAAATGAAGAAATTTAACATTTATTGTAAGTTCAACTATAGTAGGATGAATTCGAACGAATTCCTTTCGCATAAAATATTGGGAGAAATTCCTCAAATTCCTAAAATTCTAAGATATAGTGTTATAGTAAGGAAGGGAATTCCTTTACATGGACTAAAAATTATTTTAGAATTATGAGCCTAAGTGTATTAATCAATACATAGATGAGGGGAAACTGATAAAATATGTAAGATAGATAATTGTAATGTAATAGTGAGGAATTCCTATTACAATATTTACTCACAATTAAGGTTATAGAGAGGATAAGATGAACCTAAATTATATGAGGATAAGGAGGATATAATGTAATCAAGAAGAAGTGGTGATTTTTTAAATTATCAAGTACAACGCATATAACCATAGAATTCATCTAAGCATGACGATAGTATAAAAAGAAGTTCGTTGAAAATTGACGAAATAGGGACAAAAGGACAAGAACAAAATTTGTCAAATAAGTGACGAAGATGGAATATAGAGTTCAGAAAGAAAGTAATTATACTATAGTTAAAAAAAAAATTGTGTTAAGTGGAGTTGTTACAGATGGTATGAGAGCCCATGTTGGAACACTGGGCCTATATGTGTCCTCACACTAGAAATTAAAAATCCAAGAATTATGATGTTGTAATTTTTTATCTTTTTTTTGAAAAATTTTGTACTAATTTCATTTCTTTGTAGAGTGAATTAGTACAGAAAAGTATAGTTGAAAATATGAATGAAGGGGACGAGCTGTATGTAGATATGGGTAGTAAGGGAAATCCACAAGATCAAAATGTACAGTTGTTGAATATGTTCCGGGAAATGCAACAAGAATTGGTTAATGAGAGAATCAGGAATAAGCGATTGTTGTAAGCCAAAAAAGAACAAGGGAGGTTGATTAAGGAATTAATCTCAAGGTCTAGTCACAAAAGTGAAGACCTGAAGAAAGAGAAAATAAGTTGAAACCACTCAAAAGGGTCTGAGGATGGTGAATTAGCTAGACCTAATAAAAATAAAAAAATAAAAAAAAAATAAAAAAAAAATTGAAATCTACCAATTGCAGGGTAAAGCTAACTGTGGTAGGAAGAAACTAGAGTGATACAAGTGTGGAATGGAAACAAAAATAATTGAGAAGACTCCCAATCAAATTTCAAGTTTATATACTTGATTAATAGAGGTAATAATGATAAGACACATAAACAAAAGAACTAGTAAAAGTGTTGAGGTGTTGGGTAATATCACAAAACGGTTCACACAAGAAATTCATAACAATTAAGCAGTTCGAGTAATAGTAAATGACTCGGATCGAAATAGGTGAGGAACCAGCGCTGCCTTAGAGAATCAATCGACTGAAACATCAATCAAACATAATAAAAAAGATGAAGGTATGAATTCTAAGCAAATTTTTGTTGATTGATAAATATAGGAAAAGAAGTTGGTTAAGTGAGTTTACAAAAAACTTGTAGGTTGTAAACAAAAATGAAGCAGATGGTTAGTAAATTAGACATAGGAAAAGAGACATTCAAAAAAATCTTCCAACTGCAGAAAAATTTAGAGGAATAAAAAATAGAATTCAAAGTATAACATTCTATCAATAGAATGATAAATCTGTTAGTAGGAAAGAAGAAGCAGGAAAAAAATTGAAAATATAAGGTATGATTGCTAAAAAACCTGTTTCTGTTTAATAAATCCAATGGCAAAATTAAACTATATAATTACATGGATGGTGGAAAAGTGCAAATTAAGATTAGAAAATTTTCAGCAAGCATGGTTATTTCAGTTAACTACTAGAACCAAAAGCAAAGTGGCCAATAAGTTACCAAGGATTGTTGTAAATATAAATGGGTATGAAACTGAGTTAAGTTTAAATATTTTACATTTAGGTTCCTATGATGTATTAGTAGGAATGTACTGGTTATAAAAACATAAAGAAATAGTTAATTGCTTAGATAAAATAATTCATTGCATAGATGGTGAGGGAAAACCAGTAATAGTGAAAAGAAAACCCAAACCAATATCAATTAGAAAAAAATTAGCACTGTAGTTAAAAGGGACATCAATGGAAGGCTGTCAAGTACATGTTATACAAGTGAATGAATTCAGACAACAAACCGAAAAATAAACTGTAGAAAGGTTATGATAGTAAAATAATTCAAATATGTGTTTCTAGATGAAATATATCAATTAATCCCTAAGGGAGATATTTATTTTTGAAATTGAATTAATAACTGGAGTTACATCTATCTCTAGAGCACCATACAGAATGAGTACCCTAGAGTTGATAAAATAAAAATTTCAACTACAAGAGTTGTTGGACAAAGGTTATATCTAGCAAGGTGTGTCTCCATGGGGAACACATGTGCTATTTGTTAAAAATAAAGATGGCACATTCAGAATGTGTATAAACTATAGAAAATTGAATAATCTTACTATAAAGAATAGACATCCTCTACCCATAATAGATAATTTAATTGATCAAGTGAGAAGAGCCACTATTTTTTTAAAGATTGATTTAAGGATAGACTATCATCAAATGATAATTAAGGATTAATACATAAATAAGACTACATTCAGAACTAGATAAAAACCCTATAAGTTGTAGTTTTACCTTTTGGGTTGACTAATGCCCTGCTACCTTTATGTGTCTAATGAACAGTGTGTTAAGTAAGTACCTAGACAAATTTGTTCTGGTGTTTATTGACAACATTATAGTACATTCTACAAATCAAGAAGAATATAAATAACATCTCAAAATTGTCGTACAAACACTTAGAAAACATAAGTTATATGCCAAACTTAGCAAATGAGAGTTTTATAAAGATAAATTTCAGTTTTCAGGTCATGAAATGTCAAAAAAAAATGGTCTGTAGTGGACCTAGAAAATATACAACCTCTTATGGATTAGCCTGTGCCTAATTATGTTTCATCCATAATATCATTCATGGGAATTATGGGATACTACAAGAGATTTGTAGAAGGATTTTCAGCCTTAGCATATCCTATTACCTCGCTACAGAAAAGGGGAGTGAAAATTGAATGGACAACCAAATGTCAACATAGTTTTCAACAGTTAAAACATAAACTAACAACTATTCCTATTTTGAAGATTGTTGATCCAAACCAAGAAACTATAGTTTGTACATATGCTTGTGCAGAAGGATTAGGAGGTGTATTATTGCAAGAAGACTCAGTCATAGCATGAGTCAATAAAATTAAAGAACCATGAACAAAATTACACTGTGCATGACTTAGAGTTAGTTGTTGTAATACATTCTTTGAATATGTGGAGATATTATTTGTTAGGAAAGAAGTTGTTTTGGTGATAGAGCACATATGTTTGAAATATTTTTTCACACAACCTGATGTACATGCTAGAAAAGCTAGGTGGTTGTCTTTCCTTAGTGAGTTTGACATAAAAATCAAACATATTAAAGGAAAATAAAATAAGATTGCAGATGATTTGAGAGTGAATTATCATCAAGATTTGAATAGTGTTTGGAGTAGTGAAAAATTTTACATAGAAGGGTTGATATAAGAATTAGTAAGTCAAGACCAAAACTATGCAAAACTCCATAGTATAAGATCAAAATATTGGGATACACTATGAAAAACTACAAGAAAATTTGCAGGATCCTAGAATATTGGGATATAAACACAATTAAGAGGGACTGATTATTATAAAAAAAAATTCCTATTACCAAAGTGATCTCAATAAAAACAAAAATTTTAGTTCAGTATCATAAATGTCCTTCTCCAGGACATACTTGTGATCAAACCTGAATTTAGGATTTAAACAAAACATGTTTTGGCCTAAGACAGGAAAATAATTAGTAGAATTTTTCATCAAAAAGGTTATTAAGTAAGAATGAAGCATAAGAATCCAATAGAATTATTGTATTCTATCCCTAATCTAGAATGAAAGTAGGAAGTTGTTTCAATAAAGTTTATAACCGGTTTGCCTAGAATAAGACACTAATAAAAATCAATACATTTTTAATTGCTCAAGATACTTTGATCATAGCTCAGTAGTCATGGTGTCCAAGAAAGAAATTGTGAGCTAATATGAAGTTCCAAGATTGATTATATGTGACAAATATGATAAGGTTAATTTTAATTAGGTTTTCGAAAATAGTGTTGTAGGAAAAAGGGTACGAAATTGAACTTTAGTACTGCTTGTCAACAACTGGACAGATTGAAATAATCAATCCAAATTTTAAATATGTCCTATGTGTATATGTAATGAACAAAGGGAGAGAATCTCATTTGGGAAAACTACATATGGCAGAGTTGCTTTTAATACAATTTAGTAAGCTTCTAATTAAGATATAAATTTCTTTTTCGTGAAGCTTGTGTAATAGGAAATGCTACACTTCGATTAAATGGAGTCCCATTTGAGAAGGTGTGCAGAGGGAAAGAGAATTAACATATAATTACAAGTGGGTGACCATGTTTACTTGAGGAGTAAGCCTCACAAAAGTACAATATATGCTGGTAGTTGTGCTAAATCAGCACTATACTACTATGAACCATTAGGAGTCTTGCTACAAAGTGACTCTACTGAGACTTATTAAGGTTCATAGTATTATCTTGATTCATCATTATAAATGTATGTAGGTGACTCTACTCAAGTGAATTGATATGATGTGTGAACAAGTCGAAATAGGAATGAAAGTTTCTTCCCGATATGCTTCCTATACCGAAGCAGGAAGAAATCAAGCTCCATACTATAATGGTAAGTGGACTAAAGGTGTCATGGATGCAATTTACCTTTGAGGTAACTACTGCGAGCAATAGGATGAGATGAACGAGGAACATCCATCCCTGGTTGAGAAATCAACAAAGTATTTTTCAACACCGAGGATGGTGTTTTGTTTTAGAGGGGGAATATGTAATATGCATATTTTTCTTCTTTTATCTTAGGTAGCTAAAATTTATAAAGGTAAATTAGACCTATAGTAAAGTTATATGTTGACATAAATTAAATTTGAATTTAATAGATATCAAAATTAATCATTGTGCAAATAATAAAGTAAATAAACATTAGGAATTCAAGTCCATGAGGATGGATAAGATTCCAAAGACTTTCTCAGATCGTCCAAAAATACTTGGAGAAAACAAATTAAATTCAAAAATTAGATTAGAGATAAAAATATAAGATATACTTAATTAAAGTGGAAATTTACTGGGAAGAGGTGGAATAAAACTAGAAAGAGGAAGAAAACTAGTTTTAAAGTAATTTTGTGGAAAAAAGAAGAAGGAAAGGCTAGGTAGAAATGAAAAAAACTTCCTCATTAGTTCGACGCAGTTATGGAAACAACTTGATCAGAAAGAATGCTTAAATAAGCCATTCCTTGGCAGGCAAGAGGTTGTCTACACCTTGGAGGAATTGATTTCTGCTCGGGGGGAGATGTGGAGATAAAACTCAAGGTTGGGTGGAAAATAGTCTTACCTTAAGTGGTGTGCACAGTTAATTTGATTCTAGCTTATTATTCTGTTTTATGATTAGAATGATAAATTATAGAAATGATGTTTATGTAGAAAGATAAGTGAAAGTTAATAATTATGAATACTTATATTGGTTTTTCACTTTATAGTCTGATGTATTTAACACAACATAACCATTTTAAAAATAGTTTTGTTATGTATAGTTACATCGATAGATTGAGTTAGTGAACCAACAAAAATAAATTATAAACCCAATTATGAGGGTTTAAATCTATTTTTAGGGTGTGAGATATTATATATTTAATTCCGAAAGTACATCCTATGAATTTGAACAGATGTGTACATAATTATTTAACATAATTATTCTACGAATCAGTTTGAAACAAAAATCTAAGTACACTGAGATATAATTGAAAATCTAGAAGAAACATGATGGTATAAATAAAACTTAAATATCTATAATGTGTTTCCATTTCAAAGATAGCTTCTATATATTCATTCTTATGAATAAACAATAAACCAATTATCAGATATATATTTCAATACTTGAAGATTTGGAAAAACGTCTATACAAAATTCATACAGAGAGGAATCCTTATTATCCAAATTAAGGACTAAATGTTGTTGAAATTGCTGATAAAATTTTTTATTATAAATTTTCCATAAGTAAATTAACTGAATAAAATTATTATGTATATTAAGTAGAAGTTTTACACGGGAATAATTATCCTACAATTCGGTGGATGGAATTTTAGAAGGTTATTGACCAACCTGAACATAGAAGGAATAAAATCAATTTTCAATGCATGTGGTAGGAATGCGTAGATTGACAAGAACTAAATGGTGCAAGGAAAAATAACTGTACAATAAACCAGAATACAATTGGTTAGAATTTAATTATGAGGGTAATTAAATAATTTATTTGAAATCTCAGAAAGAAATCATAAGAAATTAAATAGTAATTTACCTTACTACTGAAGGAGAAAAGTCATGATAATTATTGTATTCAAATTTGGAACTAAATAAAAATCTAAAGATAGAAAAATATGAGTAAATACACTCTAAATAAATAACTGTGTGAAAAATTCATAGAAGTGAAATTACACGTTGTTGGCAATTTGATGCAATATGTTTTCCTTGATGGAAACCTACTTAATGAAGGTGTCCTTGCTGGAAACCTACTTGATGAGTTTACTTTTCATGAAAACCTATTTGTTAAATATGTAGAAATGATGTCTCTATAGGTCATTTCAGATCTGACAGAGAAATAAATTCCAAAAGGTACCAGAGAAATGAAACAGGAAATATTTCACAATATATACGCAATTTTTATGAAGAGAAGTTGTGTATATATGGTGGTACAAAGAAGCACAATCATGTCTTCCATTTGCGCCCTAAAAATTATATCAGGGGGAATTACCATGGTATTAGCCCATAGTATTGAGCGTTGTGTCTTCGATTTGATTCCGTCCAAGAATACCATCGACAATTATGTGGTTTTGGCTCATGGTATTAGTAAAGGCTACAATTATATAAGGAGATGAAGATCATAGTACAAAGTGGGCTCTAAAAATTGCGTATTCCATTTGCGCTGTAAAAATTATATCAGGGGGCATTACCATGGTATTATCCCATAGTATTGATCGTTGTGTCTTCTATTTGATTCCGTCCAAGAATACCATCGATAATTATGTGGTTTTGGCTCATGGTATTAGTAAAGGCTACAATTATATAAGGAGATGAAGATCATAGTACAAAGTGTTGTATGTGTAAGGGCTATTATTGAATATTTCTCTCTGAATTATATCTCCATGGGATGAACTGTGTTTTATTTGTAGATATGAATCTATGATGCACCCTTGGATACAATGATGGATCAGGATCTCTAGACCTGAAATGAATTTGTACTTGATCTATTGAAGAAATGATTAGATTTGTGACCTGGAGCATGTTTGCTAAAGTGAAGTGAAGAAATTTGGGTATGTCTATAGATATGGAATATTCTGCAAAATAATATTTATAGATCTATACGCTAGTTGGTCTCGGTAAAAGTGTGTATATATGGGTATTTATCTCACAGAAAGTGCGTAGGGAAGTTAGGGTTTTCTAAAGATTACTGCAAAGGTTATCTATTTATTGTTGTTGTATTTATATTTCCTTTCAATGAAGCCTTCATGTAGATATATGTTGCTAGAATACTGTATATGTTGCTAATGTTGAATGTGTCAAAAACTAATTGATGAAGGAGTAAATATGTTTAATAATGACTGATTGGTTAAGGGTTCTGCAATATTGAAAATATATCTGATTGAAAGACTCAGATCTGGTACTGAGACTAATCATATTCTGGAATATCAGTATTATCGGATCTATAAGCAGTTTGGTGTGAAGGAAAGTGCATATACACTCGAGCTCATTGAAGCGAAATAGCATATAAATTTTAAGATAATTAATGATTAGGGTTGAGATTGTTTCTAAATGTTGATTCTGAAATTTGGGTTTATTACTATGTACTGGTTATAGTGATCTCACTATTCTGATTGAAGTTTGGGTTAAGTATATTCGTGTTGATATTTATAAAGTGTTGTATTGAAGTTGTGGGATCTAGTGTGAAAATTAATGAAACAAGTTCAGGAGTGGTTTTGAGGGTTGAGTCCTTAGTGACAAAGTAGAAGGTTCCTTCCCGTAGAATTTGGTGTTCTGATCAAGGGGGTTAAAGCTCCCTTCAAGTACTAGCTGGTAAACGAGATCAGGGGGTTGGATCTCCCTTCCAGTAGCAGCTTGAAAATGAGAGAAGGTTGCAGCCTTCTGCATGCAGATTCCTGCGTACTGATATGAGTCTGCATTAGTACAAAATTGTAAGCAATTTTCCATATAGAAAATATTGAACACGGAGATGACAGGAGCAGTGGTTTTCTCCTGAATTTGTTTTCTGCCTTAAATCTTGATGTTCATGTGTTATGCTCTTGTGTGATGATTTATTATGTTATTAATTTATATATTTATTTCTTAACTATCTAATGTATAACTGATAAGCTGGATTAAAGAATGTTTCTGAAAGTTCATCTTACATGAAAGTTATCTCAATATACACAAGTTTCTGTTAGTGTAGTTTTGTATATATGCCAGTTGGATTAATCAAAATTGCATATAGAAATAATTATGAGAAAAGGAAAATATTATGACTATTTAAAATACTGATCCCCCCCCCCCCCCTCTCTTAGTATTTTTCCCAAAAATTGGTTTCAGAGTATGTCCTTTTGAAGAAACTTTATTGCTAGAAGAAATATCAGCCAAGATGAGAAATCAATATGTGACAACATCTATCAGACCTCCTATCTTTAATGGAAACAATTTAATTTTTTGGAAGACAAGGAAAACATCTTATCTTCAGTCTCTTGGAACAGATGTATGGGTTATAGTTGAAGGAGGTTATCAATACACAGCTTCAGTTCCAATAGATCCAACAGTAAGAAAGAACTATGAAACCAATGGAAAGGCAGTCAATGCATTTTTGGGAAGTTTAACTGAATAAAAATCTATCAAAGTCATGTACTTGAATACAAAAAAGGAGATATGGTGCAAAAGCATTATGATATATGAAGGTGATGCCAATTTAAAACTTGCTAAACTCCAAACTCTCAGAATAAAATATGAAAAACTCAAAATGCATTATGAGGAAATAATTTCTAGTTTATTTTTATGTCTAGATGATATTTTAAATCGTCTAAGAAATCTGGGAGAAACCATAACTGATAGTACTCTAGTACAAAAGGTTTTAATATCTCTAGCTCCCAAATTTGAGTCAAAGTGTCTACTATTGAATAGAAGAAAGATCTACAAACTCTTACTATTGTTCAACTTCATGGGATTCTCACTCCATGTGAAATGAGGAAAGGAGGTCCATTTGAAGCCAAAGAAGTTGTCTTTATAGTTGCTGCAAAAGGAAAGGAAGTAGAAGAACAAGAAGGATCATGGTATGTTTCATAAGAATATGAGATACATTTTGTAAAGAAGCTACAACTTGGCACTGGGAGGTTGAGAGGTAAGCTTCCTTTTAAATTTCTTTCTTGTGGAAGAGTTGGTCATTATGCTGCTAGATGTCCCCATAAAGGTAATCATGAAAATGGAAAGGAAGTGGCAAAAGGAAATAAGAAATGGTTTATCAATAGAAAAATCTATTATACTCATGAATATAGTGATGGTCTATCAAATAGTGAAGAAGGAGAATCTGATCAAGATGTTAGACTGCTCATGGCTTTTGAAAAAAACTGTAGTGAGGATAAATATACTTTTAAAAAATGATTTTCTTGAAGAAATAAATCAACTCAAAATATGTTTGGAAGAAAACAAAATTGACATAGATACTCTAAAGAATTAGCTTATAGAAAAGGATAAGCACAATGAGAAATTAGAATGTGAAATAGTAAGTCTAAGAAAGGAAATTGAGAAAGTGAAAAATTTAAATCTTAGATTTGCTAAAGGATCTAAAACCTTAGATGAAATTATCAAGGTACAGTGATATCCTCTTGTAAATACAGGTCTTGGATATATCGAAGAATCCTCTCAGTCTTCAGTGCCAAGCTATCGAAACACAACTAAAGCCACCCAACAACATTTGGTTACTCAACAAAATAATAAAGAGACTACATAGGTAAAGGATGACCACCTTAATTCAAACAAGAACAATAATAGAAATATCAATCAGTAGGTAAACATAAATAGAAGGTTTTATGATTGTAGAAATTTCTTCTTTAATGGACAATGCTTCTCATGTCATAATTTTGCTCATAAAGTTGTACAATGTTTTGCATACAAAATCATCATGACCAAGGAAGATAGAAATCAAAGAAATCAGACTGGAGTAAAGAAGAATACTAACAACAACTCTTCTCCTCTTCAAGGTGAAATTGAATGTTCTTATTGCAATAACTTCGGGCATGAAAAATTTGAATGCAGGAGTAAAATTTAGCCAAAATAACATATACCCAAAAATTTCGAGGTATGGAAAAAGAAGGACTCACAGGTTTAAAGTTGTTGCATAGCGTTATTTGCATAAGGAGAATAAAATCAATGGTACATTGATAGCGGATACTCAAAAAACATGACAGGTAAGAAAAATAAACTTCTTTCATATAATGCATTAGAGAAATAAAAGAATGTTATTTTTGGCAATGACTCTCCTGCTATCATTAAGGGTAAAGGTTCTGTTTTTCTAAAATAAAAGGTTAAAGCTAACAATGTTATGTTTGTGGATGGGTTAAATCATAACTTGTTTAGTGTATGCCAAATGTGTGATTAAGGAAATGAAGTTGTCGCTAGTTCAAAATAATGTGTAGTACGTGAACATGACATAGGAAAAATAGTAATAAAAGGGTCTAGAACACCAGGAAATCTGTATATATTGAAAGGTGGCAAAGACAAATGCTACTTAGGTAAATAGACATAAAATTGGTTATGGCACAAAATATTGGGACATTTGAGCTTCTCTCAAAGAAGCAAATCTAGCAGACTCAAAGTTGTTCATGATCTTCACAACATCACTCTGCCAGAAAGTACCATATGAAAATCATGCCAATTTGGTAAGAAAACAAGGATGCAATTCAATGCCAAAGAAGTATCAGCAATTAAGCATATTGAACTTATACATGCGCATCTATGTGGTCCTGTAAGGAAAAAATCACCTCGTGGAGAACAATACTATATTTTATTTATTGATGACTTCTCTAGATTGTGTTGGATCGGTTTACTAAAAAATAAATATGAAGCATTTGATTAATTTAAGATCTTCAAATATTTTCTTCAAAATGAATTATATCTAAAAATATAATTTCGTAGATTTGACCAAGGAGAATATATATCAGATGAATTCTTTGATATATGCAAACATCATGGAACAAAAATACAGTTTTCTCTAGCTGGAACCCCACAAAAAAATGGCGTGGAAGAAAGAATTAAAGAACAGTTCAATAGATGGCTCGTGCTATGCTTAATGAATCTAGAACTCCCGACCTTTTGGGGAGAAGTAACACATACTGCAGAAAAAAATATTAAAAAGGATCATGTTTGTCTAAAGAGTGATAAAATTCCTTATGAGCTCTAGTATGGTAATCTTCACACTATAAATCATTTTAGAGTTTTTTGAAGAAAATGTTTTATCAAGAACAATGATGAAAAACTTAGTAAGTTTGAACCTAGAGCAGATGAAGGAATACTTCTTGGTTACTCTTCTCGATGTAATACTACAAGGAAAATACCCTCTAGTGGAGGTTATAAAGGAGTTTTATAGTGTTATAAAATTGGCCAAAATTGTCAAAAAAACATATGCTACCACATTCGTTTCTGGTAACAAAGGTTTTGGTGGAGCTTTAAACGGAAATTCAACACAACTAAAGAAAAATGGGTGGGCCAAGGTCATTACGGATGTTTTTTCATCGGTGCTCTTATTAGGTTTTAATGCACCGATGCGTATCACTAGACAGTGCACCGGGGTGGTCTAAGGAGAATGCACCAGGCCGTTAAGGAAAAAAACAACACCAGACCTGGTGTTGGTGATACAACGCATGGGGTCGTTCTAATTGGTCTTAGGATTTGAGCGGTGCCCATAGGTCATATAAGCGCACTGGTGCGTATATCTTTATGAGGCATTGGTGCTCCGTATCACAAAAAGACGCCAAAATTTATAATTGGTATCGGTATTCGTGCGATGCATGTGGCATCTAAAAATGCACCGGTGCTTATAGATACATAAACGCCCCGGTGTGCATTATCACACAAACGCACCAATATTTATAACTGGAATCGGTATTAATGTGGTGCCCATAAAATCATAAATGCACCGGTGTGTATAGACACATAAACGCATTGGTTTTCATTTTTTTCTTTTAGAAACATCCACCTCTGACAATCCAGTTATTGTGATTGTTTTAAATTCATTATTCATCAAAACTCAACACATCTTATAACAATATTCATATTAATTACATTTTTATCAATGCATTTGAATGTGTTGTTTGGATTAAATTGTCATATCATATGAAAATTATTGTGGTTTTTTAAAATTCATTATTCATCAAAAGTCGACACATATATATAATATTATAACAATATTCATATGAATTAAATTTTTATTAGTGCATTTGAGAACGACAATGGAGAATGCAATAGAATAAATTAAAACATATTATATATATATATATATATATATATATATATATATGAATAAGACAGTATTTATCATACAAAATGGGACAATTATTCGTATCCCTTTGTCTTTCAATTGGGACACTATGTCTATTACATTAAACAAAATGTTTGATTTCATAGACATATTTCAAAAAATAAAACGCCTTGCTTTGATATACAAATTACATAGCAATCATCATTCTTCTCCTGAACTGTTTTCACTGCTAGAGCTACTTCCATGACTTGGATTATTTTAAGGAATGTTGTGTTCATGACGTTGATTGTTTTCTTCTTCTTCACTTTCCATATACAAACATAAAAATAAACTGAAATGAGTGTATATACATTGGTGACAATAATGAAAATTCGAATATTAAATAATATACATCAATGTAAATCGAACGGAAAAATGATGTACCTTAGCAACAATTGACTCATAAACTATACACATTCTTTCAAAACCATGTGCAATGCCATCTTTTAAAATTTCATCTGTCGGCGCAGTTCCATACTTTGTTTCCTGCAATTTTTATACCCCATAACAAATCATATGTTTAATATATAGGCTGTTTTTGTTCTATTAATTATAGAAGGATCTAATTAAAACAAGATTGATAGATGCTTAGAAATTCCACAACTAAATTCTGAAATGCCAACATATACTCACAACCCATATTTAATCCAATTTAAATCAATTCATCTGATGGTTCTTCTTTGTATGTTAGCACCTGTTTGAAGACATTCAATGATGATTTTTATAAAACAACTTAAAAAATAAAAAATGAAATCTAGTTAAGTTGTTATGAGGAAGTAACAGTTGCTCACAAACTTAGAGATCAACCATTTTCTTCCTTGTCGTCCTGTTTTATGTGCTGAATGGGTTCCATTTTCTTTTCTTTTCTACAAGAAAATTATTGAAAATTAATATTTAATGCTAAATTGTTTATTTATTGTACCTAATGATCGAAAAATTCAATGATTACATTTATATTTGAAGCATGTTGTTGTATTCATTCCACTAGATCCCTCAAAATTTTGTAAATGTTTTCCCCCTTTCATTAACTTCCAACACCACTCCAGATCAGCCAAGGAGCAATTCATTTTCATTTGTAGGTTTTATTTTTTTTCTTTTCTTAGAACAACATTCCTTTTCTGAGTTGTTGGTCCCTATAGAACATTAAACAAATGTGAATTACTAGACTGTTTGACATATGTTATCTAATAATTTTAAGTATATTATTAATGAGAATTAGAAAAACAAACTCATATTGGATCGAAAGTATTGTTTCATTCACCTGATTCATCTTTTTGCAATTTTTCCATTAAAATTTTACGCTCTTCTAGTCATAGATCAAAAATAATCATATCGAGCTTCGTCATTTGGTGGTTCTGCATGATACACAGTAAACAATACATATTAGTTAAAGTTACATATAGTTCAAAAATAATATTTTTTATAAAGAATTTAAAAAGAACTTGCCTTTTTTTCTTTTCTTGATGTGTTAATAGTATTTTTGTTACTTGATAAATTGTCAGTCATTTCTTTATCAATATCAAACCTATAGCATATCATTCACTAATATATTTATAAATAAATTCTCAACTTTTCAGGTAGAAAATAAACATCGGTGCATCTTTCATGAAATCCACACCGCCGCCTGTGCGTGGATATATTAACAATGCACCACAAAATACTATAATACACTATACAGTGCGTTCAATATTATAAACGCTCTAAGAAAGCAGTGTAATAGACCTAACGGTGCATGGGGTATTATAAACACACCGCCAAAATGGTGTAATACACAGTACAGTGCTTTCCTAGTTAAACAGAGCATCGGTGCCCTATTTCAGATTTGGCGCACGGATTTAAAAAAAATGTTTTCACTTTTTTATGATACAGAACTTGTTGGTACGATGTAATAATATAGAGCCCCAGTGCGATTGCATATGCAGGGTGCACCGATAAGAAAAATCCATTTTTTCAAAAATTCACGCAATGGCTGAATGGATTGGGATCCGAATATGCAAGTCGTATCGTGGGTTGGAAGTCAATATAAAATGAAAAAACCTAATTCTAAAATCATAGAAAGAGGGAGAAGAAAGGGAAAAAACAAAAAAAATAAGGGTTTAGGGTAAAAATGGATAAAACTGGAGGAAAAAATAAAAAACTGTAGAAAAAAAGTTAAAAAGACAATTAAGTTTAATCACGAAATGGTTTGAAATTCTATGATAAAGGGTTTGAATCACCAAATTTTTTGTTTCTGATTGTCTGAATACTTATGTTCGAACGTATTTCACCATCCACAGTGCCCTCGTGCTCTTCTACAAAAATCTCACTAAAATTGTTTAGCAAAAATATTGAAATAATGAAAAGTGTTTAGTATTTAATGAATTATTTTATCAAATTAGATTTTCGAAAATATTTTGCTTCCCATTTTTCAAATTGTTGCTTTTTTTTTAACTTAAACAAAATAGAGTTGTGTTTTTTTAATCTACGTTTATTCATTTTTGGTGTACAGAAATGTGACACACCGGTGCATTGTATTAATACAATGCACCGGACCCTGTTAGGATGATAAGCACACCGAACTTTTTGAAGTTTTTTTTTTTTTGTTGTATGTATGATTATAACAAAATAATGATAATTATAAATTACATGAATTTATTTTCATTATTTTCTAAACTTTATATATGTAAGATCATAATAAAATAATGATAATTATAAAGTACACGAATTTATTTTCATTACTTTTCTAAACTTTACGTTACAAAAATTCGTATTATTCTAGATTTGTTATTTTACAATTATTTTCAAATTTACAAATTTTAATATTTTAATAAAATCATTTCACGTTAATACAATTAAAATTTTCACATTAATAGAATTAAACTTTTACAAATTAATATTTTACATACAATTAAATTAATTAAAATTACAATTACAATTATTATTAAAATTACAATTTCAATTTTAAATTAATTTCACATACATGAATTATGATTAGAATTACAATTACAATTTTAATTTTACATACAATTACATTTACAATTTTACATATAATTACATTTACAATTACAATTACAATTTTACTAATATTTTATAGACAATTCAATTAAAATTACAGTTACAAATACAATTATATTTACAATTTTGCCTAGAATTACATTTACATTTACAATTACAATTTTACAAATATTTTACATATAATTCAATTAAAATTACAATTACAAATACAATTACAATTTTTGAAATTTACATACAATTAGAATTACAATTACAATTTTACAATTTTTCATATATACAATTACAATCATTTCAGAATAAATTAAATATTACAATTGCAATTAAAATTTTACATTAATAAATATTATACATACAAGTACACTTAAAATTACAATTAGTAGAAATACAAATACAATTCTACAATTTTACATAGAATTAAAATTTAAATTACAATTACATTCACGACATAATATTTAATAAATATCATGGTCATTTAATAAAATTAAATTAATTAATAAACATCATCACGATCATGATAACCATCGTACAAACATCATATTTGACTAATAAACACATTCAATTAACATCATATTAACGTTATATATTAACATCATCACAACACAAACATCAAATATACATCTCAATGTAATGTCAAATAACTCATGTGCCTATCACATATACACATCTATCTACAAGCTAAACATTAAATGAACATATCTAACATGACTAACTATATGCGCCACATCATGATGATCATCAACATGAAAATTAAGTACAACTGCAACATGAACATAAAATACATGGACCATATATCTATATATATATATATATATATATATATATATATATATATATATATATATATATATATATATAATGTTAAAAATATACAATTGTAATATAAATCATGTCATGGATCAGACGCTGGTGGTAGTATAACAACATGATCAATAACACTAGTAGAAGTCGATGCAGCCTGCTCAGTAAAGCTGGGTGCAGCCTCGACAGTCGATGGTCGACTAGCCTGCTCATGATCATGATGATCACTAGTACTGATGGATGCATCTGCTAGTGGTAGTACAACATGATCAATATGAGGCGTAGTAGTAGTGGAGGTGGCCTGCTCAGTCAATAGTACTATAGCCTCGACAGTCGATGGTCTAGCTTGCTCATGATGATCGTGACTAGTACTCATGGTGGATGTTGCAGGCTACTGACTGGATGTAGCCGATGGTCCAACCTCATCTCCATGATGACTAGCATCAGATGTTGGCAGTCGAGCCTCATGCTAATCATTAGGTGCACCGCGAGGTGAACGATCACGAGATGCATCTAAATGGCTGCTAGCAGACTGTCCATCATCACGTGCCGTAGCTCGAATACGCCTATAGATACGGATAATCCTCCTAAATTGCGTAACAGCTGTCGTAGCTGATATGACATGATGCATCAGGTCGTACATGTCGCACGGCATGCCTCTCCACATCCATATCAATCTATCATCGCCCTGTATCTCTCTATAATGAGCGGGCCTGATGCCCGCATCTGAAATCAATCCACAGAGTTGGCTGCCCAACTCCATTCGGTATCTGGTCTCTGGTCAACCACGCCTAGCAAAAGGCAGTATCGGTGCACCATGAGGCGCATGAGGATCAACACGTCTCACTGCTTCACCACCGGCCTCATCCTCTGGTGCATCAGCCATCTCCTGATCGTAATCATCAGGATCCACACCTGGATCATGTGGTGGATCCTGCATCTCATCGCCATCAAAAGAGCCAATGTCTGCAAAATATATACAAGTACACAACAATCATTAGACAATTTCATTACATAATTTAATAAAAACAAGTTAAAGAACATGTTAGAATAAATATAAATAAAATATTAATATTACCTTTATCATCTGGCATCTCATCAGGAGTGAATAGGATGTTGGGACACCCTCGCCAATCTAGTCCGGCATAAGGACATGGGACCATAATGAAGGGATGCAGCCCGCCAACGCTGGCTAGTAAGTCCAGCGAATCATGTGATATCCTCGTTGGAAACATAGTGTCTCCCCTCTTCGCCATCATCTGCCCCCACATTCGCATCCAGGCCTCCAACATTGGCCTACGAGGCTCTCGAACAAAATTGGGTCTCATCTCTAGAAACCTCTCAAAAAATAAACAAAACAACTCTGAAGCAAAAGGGAAGTTGATCCTCCCTTGTGCATGAGCACGACATCTATCTAAGGTCGTACAAAAATGTCACAAAAAAATGGCAAACCACCTAACAAGTCATGGCTGCTATACTAAAGAATCAACGTAATATAAAAGCGAGCAACTAATGCGTTGCCCGTCACTGGTGTTGTGCGAAATGATTGAAGCGATAATAGAGAGGCACTGCACGTCCTATCTACCAAAAGCACCTATATGTAACTGACCTCCAGGTACCTGAAACTCTGAAGGAGACAGTACATGTGCTCCAATGTATCTCTGGGAGTAAAATAGCTGACTCCCTGCTACACAACCAGGTGACACGTTTGGGAATGAGGGAAAATCCACCCCTCTCCTCGATAGTCCTGTAATAAAATAAATGTCCTCCTCAGTGGGTCTGTACCATTGGTCAGGACCAACTTGAAAATCATGTTGGTGGGAATTCCACTTGCCGATAAGATGTCTCAAAAGCACACTATGGGCCTTTAGGCCGGAAATAGCCTCCTCATAGAACTTGAGGAGGCCTACCTGCTTAAGGATCTCCTGGGTATCTGCAGTAATAGGGCGAGGGCATCCATCTCTCTCCCTCTCTCTCACCTCCCATTGGCGAATCATGTCATATTGTTCTGCTTGTTGTTGTTGCTATTGCTCCTGTTCTCTCTGAATCATTGCCATATTAAATAATTTTTTTTTATTAAAACAGAAATGTATTTATAAATATAGATATATAATTCAAACATACAAGTCGGTGCTCCATAAAAATAGTCACACACCAGTTCTGATGCGTTTTAATATTTTAGCGCACTGTCCCCGGGGCCCCTAATGAAACAGACCGCACTAGAGTCGGTGTCGATGTCTATTTTTCAAGCATCGTGGATTGCACATAATTCAGAATAGCGGTGCGCTGACTGAAATATACGCCCCAATGCGTATAGTCGTGTCAGCGCACCGACTTCATGACAATGACATAGTTGACGGTGCGGTCTTTTACCCGGCCACATCGTTGACCCTCTTGGAATGCAAAATGTGGTGCGCTGACATAAACCGGGGTAGAAAATGCAGTCAACGCACCGGAGTATGATTGCCAGGGTCAACGGTGCACCTGGATAAATGAGCGCACCACCTTTTTTATTTTTTATTTTTAGTTTAAAATTTTTCGGGATGCCTTCCGGCACCGCCCTGGAAATGGTGCAGTTACCGTTAGCACCGGTAGCGGTGCTGCCTGTAAATTTTACAGGTAGCACCACTATTCGATGCGAGCCGAATAGCTCGAGCACACCGTGAGATTTTTTTTTTTTTTTTTAATGGTTATTTTTAAGTTTATTTCAATTTCTAATCCGCTAAAAGGCTTAATTATAGAAAAACTAGAAAAATACCTGTACATTTCGCTGTCGAGGAGGCATATTGGCTGTAAAATTTGGAAAATAAAATTTTCCCACTGTTTTTCAAAATGCAAGTTGGAGATTGGTGGCCAATGCAGAGCAGCAGTGCGTGTAATGGGTGCGATGAGAGCACCGATATCAGGGCGACTCAGAAATAAGGAAATAGCACTGGGGCTTGAGAGCTCTGGAGCACTGAAGAAAGTGAATAATGAATTTTTTTGGCCGTAATTTTTTTTTTTTTAACTAACCCTGTTTCTGTGCGCGGGGTTTTCGAAGCGCACCGGTGCTGTTATACAAAACCGCACCGGGATGTTTTAGTTTCGACACGCAAATTTGATGATGCACCGGGGCGACGTAATTGTAAAGCACCAGTGCATAATAGTCGCAAAGCACCAGTTTTTTCGCCTTATTTTTTTTTATATAACGCTATTTCAGTGCGTGCGGTTTCGGGCGCATCGGTGCTATTAGAGAAGAACGCACCGGCTCGTTCTTGTTTTGGTGCGGTGTGTTATGATCCACCGGCACGGAAGAGTATTGACGCCCCGGTGCGTTACAGTAATTGGACGCCCCGACGATGTGTGTACTTCGTGCACGCTGTCCGGTGTGCCAATGTTCGGTGCGCACCGGTGCATTCTGTGGAATCATGCGCACCGATAATTGATAGCTCAGGAGCACTGAAAACTGAAAAATCTGAGTTTTTTGTCGTAAATATTTTTTTAGTTTAACCCTTTACCGGTGCACATTGTTTATAGGCGCACCGATACTGTTTTTTGCAAACACACCAGTCGATTTGTGTTTTGGCACGTTTTTTTATGATGCACCAGTGCGGTTGCTTTCTACCACACCAGATGGTTTCGGTGCTGACGTTGTGTTTTATAATGCACTGGCGCGGACGCGTTGTGACGCACCGATGCTCTATTGTATTATGACGCAATATGTGTGTGTGTACGGAGTGCATGATGTCCAGTGTGCCAATGATTTTTTCCATCTCGGTGCATTCGTTTTTTGAGAGCACCAGGGCTAGTTGTAACGATAAGAGCACCGATAAGAAAACATCCACAAAACCCCCCGCCCGCCAACCTCATCTAGTAACCTCTGCTAGAATGGATGTATGGGGTATTTTTCTCTCTGGTTCCATAAGAACATCTAATAGAGGGTCTTTTCCTTGTAGTGTAAAGCATATAAATGTTACAATAAAAGAATTCAAAATATTGTTGAATGTATTGATGTTGTAATTGATGAGTCTCTCACAACTCCTAAAAGAGAAATAACAACAACAAATGAGGATGATGATGATGTATATTTTCCCTCACAAAATGACAACAATATAGAAGGAGAACCCAATGAAGCACCAGAAGAAGATATATATGAAAAGGCTCCATCCACGTATGTTCAAAATGATCATCCACAATCTCAAATTCTGGGGGAAAAGGGATCAGGTGTCCAAATAAGACGAAATCTTGTAGGATTCCCTAGCTATCTCGCATTCTTATCTACTATTGAAGCACAAAATGTAAATCAAGCTAGTAAAGATGAATGTTGGATTCAAGCCATGAATGAAAAAATTGATCAAATTGAAAAGAATCCTACTAGGGAATTGGTTCCAAGACCTCATGATAAAAGTGTTACTGGAATGAAATGGATATTCAAAAACAAGTTAAATGAAAATGGAGATGTTATTTGAAAAAAGCTAGACTTGTTTGTAAATGGTATGCTCAACAAGAAGGTAGAGAATTTGAAGAAACATTTTCTCCTATAGCCAAACTTGAAGCCATATGAATGTTTATTTCTTTTTCAAGTTTTCAACAATTAAAAGTTTATTAAATGGATGTAAAATATGATTTCCTCAATGGTAATCTAGAAGAATAAGTTTATATCGAACAACAAGAAGGATTTATTATGGGAAATGATAAAAAACTTGTTTGAAAAATTAAAAAAGCTTTATATGGTCTCAAATAGGTTCCTTGGGCATGGTGCTATCATCTTGAAAAATATCTTCAACAACAAGATTTCACAATGGGATCTGCTGATAGTAACTTATACATAAAAATAGAGAATTATAAACTATTGATTATTGTTGTGTATGTTGATGACATCATTTTTGGAAGTAATGAAGAGTCCATGAGTCAGAAATTTTCTTCTGTTATGCAGGAAGAATTGGAAATGTCTTTACTTGGGGAACTAACATATTTTCTTGGATTACACGTACAAAAAGCAACATATGGCATATTTCTATCACAAGAAAAATATCTTAAGAAAATTCTGAAGAAGTATGGGATGGAAGACTGCAAACCTGTGAGTACTCCAATGGTAAATGGATGTAACCTAAGTTCTCATGATGATTCTCTCATTGTGAATCAACTACAGTATAGGTCCATGATTGGAAGTCTGCTTTATCTAACTAGGACAAGACAAAACATTATGCATGCAGTTGGGATTGTTGGAAAATTCAAAGCTAATTCAAGAGAGTCTCACCTTCAGGGTGTAAAAATAATATTAAAAAATCTACAAAGGACTCAAGACTTTGGTCTATGGTATCCAAAAAATTCTCATCTCACTCTTCATGCTTACACAAATGCAGATTGGGAAAAAATGTTGATGATAAAAAAAACACTAGTGGTGTTGTATTCTATATGGGGCCCCAATTAGTCTCTTCATTAAGAAAGAAACATATTTCTATTGCTGATCTACAACAGACGGAAATATATGTCTACTGCATCATGTTGCACACAACATATTTGGATGATGCATATATTACAAGATATTGAAATCAAATGTTCACCTCTCATCTCCATTCTATGTGATAATACGAGTGCCATTAGTATCTTGAAAAATCATGTTATGCATTCCAAGACTAAGCACATTCATATAAAGTATCACTTCATACGTGAACAAGTGCCTGAACAAAAGGTTAAATTGGAGCATGTTCCTTCCAAAGAACAAGTTGCAGATATATTTACTAAATCTCTTCCCAGGGAATCATTGGAATATCTCAGACATAATATGGAAGTTGTCTTTGCATCTCTTATCAAATATGCTTAATTTCAGAAGATTAAATTTGGAACGCTAGTTTCATAAAGGTGAATCATGCATATACGCGAGTTTCTGTGCATAAAATTGTGTATGGTTTTTATTGATAAAATTTATCTCGATCAATTTTCAGAACAATCTATGTCGCTATTGGGTAACCTCATTATTCATATTACTGTACCTTTCTTTGATATGTATCTCCTTGATGAAGATGCTTTGATGATTTGGATATTGAAGGTGTTTAGGATGCACAATTTTAGGGGGAGCAGCTGCCTTGATTGAAACGGATGCATTGTTGGCATTCTTATTGATTGCTATGTTATGATCTAATTCTAGAATCCGGATTATCTGCAGTATCATAAAACAATGGTCGATGTTTCGAATCCCAACGGGGATCCACCTTCAGGACGACAAATGAATGAAGAATGAAATAAGGTCACAAGAGGTCAAGGTATAAATCGTGAAGGCTAATGATGATGAGAGGAGCCGACAACAAATTATGTTAATTTATTTAAAATAAATTTTATTATATATTTGTAATATTTTTTAAGTTTTTTATTTTAATTTAATGTAAATAATAAATATTTAATTTTTTTTATAAATATTTAAATTTTTTAATTAAATTATCTATATTACTTGAATTTTTTAATTCCTCAAGTGCCACTAAATTAATTAATTCTAATAAAATAATCCTAATTTAAATTTCTTATTTATTATATTAATTTCATAATTGGTTAGTTTTTATTTTTTATTTTTTAAACTAATGTCTAAATTTTTATAAATAAACCTCGAGAGTAACTAAAATTGTTATATTATTACCTAAAATAGTGTAATCAAATTATTAATCTAAGGGATACCTATGTTTATTTAATTCTAAAAATAATAATAATAATAATAACACAATTTTTTAAATATATGCTAATAAATGAATGCTAATAATTAATAATTAATAATTCTACTAATTAATTTTATTAAATATATTATCTCAATTAAATCCTAATAAATTATTAATTTTAAAACTTTCTTATTTTATAAATAAATTTGATTTGAAATTTTATTAAAATTTGTTTCCATTTACTGATAATAATTAATAACCATTTAATTTTTATTAATAGCATAAAAATTAATTAATAAAAATAATTATTACAAGTGAGTGGAATAATGAGACTTTTGTACTAACACGGCACTAAACTTATTTACTAATAATCCGAAGAAGAAAACCTACAAAATTATACCTGGGATGAGGACGAACCTAAGGAGAAATTTTGTCTAATTAGAGGTCGCCAACTGTCACTAATCTTGTATCATCCTTCCTTATTGATGTTATGTGGGTGTTTTATAATCTCCAGTGCTTCTCTAATATTTCGTCTCTGATAGTGTTCCTCCCTTGCAATGATTTTAGCATCCTCATGACATAAGTGATGTTTTGTTTTTGAGGAGTGATCAGCAAGAGCTGAGGTTCGAGATCACTCATGTTTAATATCAGCACCATGTTCTTTAAGATGTTTTTATGTCACTACTTGATGGCTACTCAGGCTACAACCAAATCTTGGTGCATGAGAAAGACCAAGACAAAATTGCCTTCACAACACCCTGGGGAACTTTCCAATATGCCAAAATTCCATTTGGACTAAAGAACGCTGTAGTGACTTTCCAGCGAGCAATGGAAATTTCTTTTGCCAATGAAAAATATGTTTTTCTTGTTGTTTATTTGGATGATCTGACAGTGTTTTCTGGTTCTGAAGATGAGCATTTGCACCATTTGAGGGTTGTTTTTCAGCGATGCAAAAAATTTGGGATTTCTCCCAATCCCAAGAAGAGTCTTTTTTCCATGGATGAAGGCAAGTTGCTAGGGCATATCATCTCTAAAGGTGGTATCCACATTGATCCATCTAGAGTGGAGGAAATTCAGCACATAGAACTTCCATAGAACAAAAAGGAGATTGAAGAATTCAATTGTAAGATGAACTTCTTGTGCAGATTTATACCCAATTTGGCTAAACATATAACAGAAACGAATAATATGTTGAAGAAGGATAGCACTGTCAAATGGATTCAAGAAGCTATCAAGTATTTTAATCTGGTAAAGTTAGCTTTGTCCAATGACCCAGTCTTGATTAGTCTTAATTATACTCAAGATTTTATCATTTTTTCATTTGCATCGGAGCATGCTATGGCTGCTGTTTTGATGCAAAAGAGAGATCAGATTCAAAAGCCAATTGCCTTTTTTAGTAGGACTATTAGAGATGCGTCTTTAAGGTATAAAATTATTGAAAAACACGCATTGGCTCTTATAAAGGCATTGAAGGATTTTAGGGTCTATATTCTGCATTCACATACTATAGCATATGTCTCTAATGCAACAGTAAAGGATGTGTTCATGAAAACTAATCGAGAAGGTCGAAGAGGCAAGTGGATAGAAACAATGCTGGAGTACGATTTGGAGATCAGACCCATGAAATTGATTAAATGCCAAGGCTTGGCAAAATTAATGGCCCAATCAAATCTACGTGCCCTAGATATAAACCTCATAACAAAAATATTAGAGGATGAAGATGAAGGTTTGCTTGTTCCAATTTCAGACATTTTTCTACAATCCCCATGGTATTCAGATATTTTCTATGTCCTTCAGCATCTTTCAGCTCCTCCAGGAATGTCCAAGAGTAAAGGTAGATCGCTGAAACTTAAATCTACCAAATATTGTATTTTAAACAGTGCTCTTTATTGGAAAGATCCAGGAGGAATTCTGCTGAATTGTTTGGTTGAAGAAGAGGCTCAGAAGGTAATGCATGATTTTCACAAAGGTGATTGTGGTTGTCATTTGTTTTGGAAGACTACAGCTAACAAAGTGTTGAGAGTAGGATACTATTGGCCCACATTATTTTTAGATTTATATAAAATGGTGATGAATTGTCATGAATGCCAAATTTTCCAAGGGAAGAAGAAATTTCTTCCTCTTCCTTTGAAACCAATTGCAGTAAATGCTTCCTTTCAGCAGTGGGGACTCGATTTCATAGGAGAAATCCATCCCGCTTCATCAGAGCAGCACCGATGGATCCTGATAGGTACGGATTACTTTACTAAATGGATCGAGGCCATCCTAGCAAGGTAGGCTACAGACACAGTAATTATTCAATTACTTGAATCGAATATCTTATCTCGTTTTGGCTGCCCATTCAAAATTATAACAGATAACGTAGTAGCGTTCAATTCGAAGAAAATGTTGGAATTTTGCGATAAATACAATATCTTTCTAGGCCATTCGATAGCGTACTATCCACAAGGTAATGACCTGGCAGAATCATCCAACAAATCGGTGATAAATATAATCAAGAAATTTCTGGAAGCAAACAAAATAAATTGGCATCGGAAGCTCATCAATGCATTGTGGGCAGACATAGTTAGCAGCAAGAAATCCATAGGTATGTTGCCTTTTGAATTGGTCTATGGTATTGATGATGTCTTTCCTACTTCTCTTATAGTTCCAGTCATGAGATTATTACAAGAAGTTGGTAGTGAAGACGATGATAATCAGTGAAGGATCAATCAGATGATCCACCTTTAGCAAACAAGAGAGGAAGTGTCACAGAACGCTTTTCAATTGCAGGAGAAGATTAAAAAGATCTATGACCGAAAGACCAAAGCAGAAAATTTTCATCTTGGTGATGTAGTGTTGAGATGGGATGCAAGAAACGAGGACAAAGGGAAGCATGGTAAGTTCGACAACCTGTGGAAGGGACCATACAGGATTTCAGCATACAGGGGAAAAAATGCTTTCTTACTTTCAAAAATGGATGGCCAAGATTTCCCTGGACGAGAAATGAATGGTAGGCTCTTGAAGCACTACCATTGTTGAAGATAATGGATCAGAAGCTATGTCACCATAATTTTATATACCATGTTATTTTTTATTAGAGTTCAAGTACACAGTCATTGAAGTATGGGGCCCGAGGTGAAGGCTATAAAAATTGAATGTCACGTGTAAGGTTTGGTTTTTAGTCTTAGTCTTGAGTCAGAGTCAGTTTGCATTGTGTTATTTTTTAGTATTTTTGACTCCATGCCCAATGGATAAGGCTACTTGGTCTACGGTGTTCTTGGCACCTCCAAGGAGCTACCATCCCCATTGGAGCCAATGTTAGTGTTATTCTAGTAACACTTCCATCAGTGATCAAAATTTCCCTGTTGCATTTACGTATTAGGAGTCCCATACCAATAAATTTCACCATTCCGCTAGGTCATGGATCCATTGATGGTAGTGATTTTTCATCAGCTTTCCCTCATGTGGAACTTGTTGATTCTTCTCTCTATGGTCTTTAGTCATGAGCTACTTTCACTTTGTGAGTCATGTGAATAGGTCATAGGATGGGTCTCATTAGGTTCTAGGGTCTCACCATGGTCAAATTAATGAGTCAAGTGTTAATAAATATCAGCAAGGTCATGAGGAAGTTAATAAAATCAAAGTCACAACACCTAGAAGATAAAAGAAATGTTTTATTCAGTTTGATGTAATTTTCACCTCAAAACCATGCTTTGAGGTCAAAACATTATACTTTGCCTTTATTATCATTTATTATATAATTTTATGTCAGCATATGTAATATGTCACACTTCATAAGCTGCCATCTCCACAAAGTCATCACCCTGCCTTCAGAGAAGTTTTCCATACCAGGCTCAGTTTAGAATCATGTTTTAAGTATTTTCAGCAAAAAGAACTCAGAAAGAGCTTTCCAACAGTATATTACACTCTCAAAATTGACTCCTGGATTGAAATTTATGCCTAAGTGAAGTAAAAAGTCCTCTATGTCCTAACCTTCTCCTTTTTCATGTCTTTCCCTTAAAGCTTATTTTATTAAAGCTTAATATTTTCTTTACAAAACCCCTTTTTCCCCTTCCCATTGCAAAATCACATTATTAAGGCTTTTAAAACATATGCGATTAAACCAATTCCCCTCCATACCCCTTTGAAACCTTGTAATAAACATTTCAAAGTTTTATTATAAAGTCCTATTCCGATTACATAATCACATTATGGAACCTTTATTATAAATCCCATTTGAAAAGACATAACCAATTCCCCCTCATGCCTTTTAACTTTATAATAAATTTAAAGGTTTTATGTTATAAAACCCCGCTGATCCTTTCCCTTTCCCATTGCATCGCAAAATCTTATAGGTGCACTCCGATTGGCCCATGCCAGAAGCTTCGATGTGATTATGTTAAGTCACCCTCGATTGGCCACACCTGATGATATTCTGGCCGTCGATCTGCCCATCTGATTGAATGGCCCATACCCAATTGGCACTTTTTGATCGCTCCCTCTGATTGAGTCCCTCCCAATGGCAACTCCCGATTACACCTGCGCCATCGATTTACCCCCTCTGATCGGACGACCCACAGTTCATCTCCCCATCGGCATCGATGATTTCACGTATAACGTTCCTTATTCCCTCCTCTGACCTCCGATGCTAATGGACCTTTGGGTCCCACCTTATAATTCACCGCCCTTTCATAATAAATGGCCCTTCCACTTTGTAAAACATAAATTTTGTTTTTGTTTACTTTTACAAAGCCACGCCCCCCATCGTTGATCCCCATCGCATCAGAAGAGTTGTATTCTGGTATACTCCGCTCCGATATCCTGATTCCGATTGTGATTCATACCCTCGGTCCCACCTTGCTTGCCCTCTTCTCTTTCAATCTAAATCATTTTACTCCTTTGTAAAAGTGCCCAAACGTTTTTAAATGTGTATTGAAAGAAAATCCCTTTGGCTTATCTTTATTCGTATTCCCATTTTGCCAATCACATTGGAGCTTTTGGTTTGGTTCCACATATATCTTCCCACTCCTTCGATCGCTGATTGCGATCGCACTGTCGCCTAACATATTACGATGTTTTATTATATGTTGCATCCCCTCCCCTTTCCTCCGATCGCCAATTGCAATTTTAACACTTTATTATATATTTCCCCCCCTTCGATCCTGATTGCAATTATAATATGGACCCCACTTCCCTCCGCTCCTTCCATCCAAAAATCGCTTTTCCCTTCAGAAAGGCATAAATTCCTTTTATTTTATTTCAACAACATTTTATTAAAGTTAGTTTTCTTCAACGAAATAATGGAAAGCAACAGTCACCTGGCCGCAAGCTAATATAAAATAGAGATTTCTATAGCAACATGAAAAATAGGGATTTTCTCCTCAAATTGCCTATTTTTCATTCAACAGTGTAACTATGAATCTGCCAAAGTAGTCAAATGTAATGTTGTTCCTTCTTTTAGGCAGATTGTTGGTTCTCTTTTCTATCTTCAGATTTCAGTTCTTGAGCTGTTAAAAAAGCTCCCTCTTTTTTTGGATCTATGTTCCCACATTTCAGCCTATTTAATGTAATTGTAAATCATTTGTAAGGCAATATGTAACTCAGATGTAGGGGAATAGTGTGGAAGAAATGCTCTGCGCTCCATTGTAAAGTTTGACAGGGAATTAATAAGAGATGCTGCTCTTATTTGTGGGATCCATGTGGTATGAGTTTTAGCATTTTTTTTCTCCTTCTTTTCATATGTAAATTTGTTATGTTTCACTTTTCATCCATAAACATTTCCTGTTGAATGCTTTCAAGATAGAAAGGTAGGATCCATTTTTATGCCCTGCCTTAGGAAATCATTCATACTCTGTGTTTTTCTTCTGTTTGAAAAGGATCCATTTCCCATTCCATTTTCAGCTCCTCACCAGTATTTCGATTCCATCATTATTTAAATTTACTTGCTAAATTTCCTTCCTATCTTGCCCCTTGAAATACCCTGTATCCTGATTTAATTCCCTAGTTTCATACTGTCCAATTTTATCCCATAAATTCTTGAAAAATTCATTCTTTTCATTTAAACTTTTTCCATCATTTTACCTAGCCTAGAATCAGCCCATTATTGTACTTTATTGAATATCCTTTCACGGAGAGAGCCCTCTCCTGTCCTTGTAGGGCTAGCTAAAAGGCCGAGTGTGGTTTAGATGTTACCCTGCTTTGCCCTTTTTCAGCCTGGGGTCTAGATCAGGAGATAACAGGACGACTAGAAACAAGGGGGGTATGAAGTCAATACCAGGAGGTGCACTGTCATTCACGTAGTCAACTAGATCTGGGTGGAGGTAAGAGGTTACCTTACTCTTACTAGTGTGGAAATTTTTAACACTTTTATCAGTAAATTAGATGATATTATCGTTGAGGAGAACATAATTAGCTTAATAGGCATGGTGTTGCAATAAACCTCTACGAGGTGGTGGGGAAACCATTACAACCACCTCAGGATATGGGAAGATGTGGTGAAGGCTTTAAGGACACGGTTCCAAGCATTGGGAGGACTACAACTGGATTTAAGGTATGGGGGAAATTCAAACCCTCGACCCCATATAAAAGACTCTGAAGAATGGTGGTAACTTGAATACTATCCCAAAAACTTATGGATGCATAAATTTGTGCACTCTTTAGACACTATCCTGCAAGAATGACACCTCATTGGCAAAAAAAAGAGATAGATAAGTAATTGGGAATTACTATCCAACAAGTTTCTAAAAATAATTTATTTTAAAGAGGATGCCCAAAAACTAACATATGCTTTGTAAGACATGAAAAGGAGAATTTTCACAATAAGTCCCACATTGATGATGTATAAGGTCACTTTAAACGAGATGCTTGAATCAAGTGATCGGGAAGCAGTGGCCTCTAGAAAAATAGATTAGGAAATGGATGATGATGTTTTAGGAAACTTGTGGCACTTATCGTTTGAAGAAAAGGAAGGGGAGCTGAAAATAAAAGCTAGGCCTAGTACAAAGGGACTTCGGTTATTTCCATTAAAAGTTAAAAAGCATAATATTGAAAGTACTATGAAGCCCAAATTAGCTTCCATCACAGACTATTGTGATAAATAAATAACAAAAGAAATTTTTATTTATTTGAGGAGTATGAATATTTGTCTCCCCCTTTTATTGTAGAACTGAAGGGAATCAAAGGAGACTTGGGGGAAATGTGCATAATTCTAAAGCCATATGCTAGATTGGTAAAACACAGGCCATACTGATTTAATCCCAGGGTAAAAGAAAAGGCAAAGAATAATATTGACAAAATATTAGAGGCGGGGCTGATATTTCCAGTTGAACAAGCAGTGTTGGCCAGTCCCATTGTTATTCAGAATAAAAATGTAACAACTCCACTTACCACAGAATTTTTTTTCTATTTACAACAATTCTAGTTACTCTCAGAACTGTTGTCTGATGCTTTTATCAATTCATAAATGTCAAAATAGTAAAATCTCACATATTGTCACTATTTAATTTTATTTTATCACTTTTTGTCTCATTCTTTATTCCGTGAGAGGATACATTCATCCCCACAGATGTTTTAAGGCATTGTTTTTATTTACAATCAAATTGTTTTGTTGATTGGTATAAAAATCTTATAACTTACATTTGACCCTTATAGTTATATATTTGTTTTCTTTGTATCTTCATGGAATCTGAACGATATATAGATTACCCCCTCTTTCTATAGATATAAAGATATTTACATGCTGATCTATTTTTTCTCTACATATAAATTGTAACAATTATATGAATCTTACTACAGTAATATCTAATTTACGAGAGTAATATACCTTCATAGGGCATTTCACTACGTACAATATGGATTACCATTACTTTTTTATTTCCCACTTAACCTTCCTTGGTTTATTTTTTCAATGTAAGTAATACATATCTCTTATATTTCATTTAATATAAATTATCCACTATGATATTAAATTCATCATTTAAGACATGGTGTTATTTCACCGTTCAATTTTAACCCATTCTATGTAAAATCTCATCGAATATTACTAATTGAATGCCTAACATTTTCATTAAACTGATATCTATATTTAATTTCATATCCCTTTGCTCGTATTCTATTTCATTAATCTATATTTGAGTTTTTCAGCCACTACAAATTAATTATGAGAGAATTACAATTCCAATAATGCCCCCAAAATTTTTCCTTAACTAATCTTTCTTATATTAGTTCCAAGATTAATATAGGTTAAAATTTCCAATTTATAATAGTCATGTTTCCCTTATAGCTTAGTTTGATATATATATATATTCACTTTTTCCAATGCTTATAATATACATAAGGATCACATATTACTCCTCCAGAATGGATACCTATACCTTGTATTTCTTTTCAAATATATTTATATCTATAAATAAATGTATGTCCACTAAAATACATTAATCTATCTATAAATCAGTTAATAATATTGAGTAATTTGAGTTATGGCATCATATCTTATTCACCATTTTAATGTATGTTCTTTCCCAATCACCTAACTTTAATTTTTTATATTTTATATGACCCACCAGTTAATTTAACCATTCATATATAGCGTGAATAAGGTGATTTGAGTTGTGCCCTTCCTTTTTGCCTTTTATTTAGTTAATTTAACTTGATATGTATTATTAAATTATTATCCCTCTTAGGATTTGAAATATATACGTAGCTTAATGCACTCTTGGTTTCATTGATTGGTGGTTGAATACATTTATTCATACCATCCTATCAACTAATTCGACTGCAACTGTATCTTTTTTATTTTATTCATATTATAATTACTTTCGTAAAACTATGATGGTCTTCACATTGGCGTCATACGAATTTCCAGCTATAGGGTAGATTGAGCATGGGATCAACGCTCAACCGTAGGCGTCCTTCCTCCCAACTCAACTTTGGAATTTAGGGTTTGTCTCATGAAACTTGGTCAGAGTTGTTGAAATGTTACTTTCAACTATCCCTATGCAAAGCCACTTTCGATTTTTAATCACCAGGTTTTTGTCCTCCAGCCGCTTACCAAAATAGCACAGTCAATTTTGTTTCAGCGCCAGTCTTGTATAATCTGCATTTGAAAAACAGTCTCTGTAAATTTAAGAAAATAGAGCGTTGTATAAATGGAAATAGAGCTTTTTATTTATACACAGTAAACAGAGCTTCCATCCTCTTATTGAAGAAAAAATCATTTTGATTTTCATGTGAATGCAGACATTTGTATTTGAAACCCGGTGGTCCCCACAGGTATCAAGTGTCTTGTTGATGTGGTGAGTTCCGATGCATTCATCGTAATTGGAAGTCACATATTGAAACCACCACCTTTTATTTTGTTCCATTGATATTTTCCGATGCGATTGGTGCATCGGCGAAATCGTAAATGGCAGATTTGTTTTCACCCGATTGCACAGTGTAAAGAACTAGACCCGACACCATTTTATATGGTGGAGTTAAATCTCATCTGGTGTCCATCACAGTCAGAATTGGAATTTCTTTGTATGGCCTGATTGAAATATGGTGTTCCAGACCTGATGTTGTTATAGGGTGGATTTGATTCCGTTTCACGTCACAATTCGAGCTCGTACCCAGGACCCTCTGGGAGACATGATGTGGATTTAGAGGGCCAATTCTATAATCCATCGTGCGCACATAACCTGACATCAGAAATCCAAGTTTTGTTACGCAAAATTTTCATTGTAATTTGGTTTACGCCTTTTGAATTCCCACTGAGTTTTTTTTGCAAAGGTTAAGTTTTGTTTTATTTCATCGTGCGATAAAAGGGTTGGTTGAAGATTTATTAAAGTTTTTCTTTTGATGTTATAAAACATATGCGATATATGTTTTATGATTATCACATGACGGGTCTTATATTATAGTTTTTATATACTATGGTTTTGTATGTTGTATCGCGCAATGTAAAGGTTTGTTAACCGTTTGGAGTAAAGTAATAGTTTATAACATATGCGGGATATATATAGTGGGGCCCGAAAGTCTTAAAGTTTAGATTTAGTTTTTTTATTATATAGTTTTCTTTTATAACATGTGTTGTGACACATATAAAGTCAAAAGGCCAAAATGCTAATTTTAATGTTATGTTTTTATTTTTAAAGCACAACACAGTGCAAAAAAGAATAGTTTTTTACACAACAGTGTTATTTTGTATAGAGAGACAGAGAGTGAAGTCTTTTTTGTGCATTGGGTCTTACAGAAGTCACTATTTTGTAAATACCTCTATGAGAGGAAGATATTGTAATAGTTTTTTTTTTTTTGTTAATGAATAGAAGTATTTTTGTGTGCTGAAACTCTGTCTCCAGCAAGCAAAAGTTTTTAATTTTTCTATGTTAAAGAGGAGAGTTTTATTCTCTCTAGTTTGTTCTGAAATTTTCATAAATTCCAACATGGTATCAGAGCTAGTCCAGGCTCTTTGAATGTGTCAAAGAAGATGAAGGAAGGAGTTCTTGTTGTAGCAGCTTCTGCAGTAGAGTGAAGACTCGGTCAAGAAGAATCCAAGGTATTTCACAAGTCGTTTTTTTTCTGTTACTGTTGAAGACAGTCAGTTTGTTTTAAAAACACAGTCAAGTGTTTGAAGCATAGTTAGAGTGCAAGAATGGCTGGAGCCAGAACTAGCATGGGTATCGGTAATACTCAGCTCCCTCAATTTAATGGGAAAACTATGACTACTGGGAAATAAATATAAGAGCCCTGTTTGCTTCCCAAGTCTTATGGGAACTTGTTGAGGATGGCTTTGAAGAGCCGACAGATGAAAATGAGTTTGATGATTTAACTAAGGTAGAGAAGGAACTGTTGGAGACCAATAAGAAGAAGGATTATAGAGCCCTCTACCTTTTGTATCAAGTAGTGCATGAGAGTCTGTTTCCAAGGATAGAAACAGCTAAGAGATCCAAAGAAGAATGGAAAACTCTCAAGACAGCCTATCAAGGCATGGAGAAAGTGAAGACAACAAAACTACAGTTGTTGAGGAGAGACTTTGAGACTCTCTGCATGAAGGAATCAGATAATATTGACTCATTCTTCACACATGTGATTGGAATGGTCACACAGATAATGTCTCGTGGAGAGATTCTTGAAGAAAGGAGGATTGTGGAGAAACTCTTGAGGAGCCTACCCTCAAGATTTGATGTGATTGTCACCACCATAGAAGAGACGAAGGATCTCACAAACTTTTGAGTTGATGAGCTGCATGCATCACTGATTACACATGAGCTGAAATTGGGTAGAAATGAAAAATCATCTCTAGAGCATACCTTTAAGACCCAGATGTCCTTTGGAAGAGGAAGAGGGCAAGGCACAGGAAACAAGAGAGCAAGAGGAAGAAGCCAAAACAGAGGTGGAAGAAACATTCCAACAAATGATCATGGAAGGGGCAGCAATCCAAATCAGAACCAAGGCCAAGGCAGTAGCCAGCAAAGTGGTCAGCAACATGTTGTAGGACAAAGGTATGATAAATCCAATGTCCAATGTCACTATTGTATAAAATACGGGCATTATGCAAATGACTGTAGTAAGAAGTAGCATGATATGGGTAATAGAACAAATGCAAATTTTACTAGAGAAAATATCAGCCAAGATAAATTGTTTTAGCTTGTAATATGGTTGTGGAAAAGAGTGAAGATTTATGGTTTCTAGACTCTGGTTGTGGTAACCATATGACAGGAAACATAGCCATGTTTTCTATGTTATATGAGAATGTGAAATCACAAGTCATATTAGGAACAGATAGTAAAGTTTCTGTTATGGGAAAAGGAGATGTAAATGTCTTAACAAGAAAAGGAAAAAAGAAATCCATAGCAGATGTTTATTATGTTCCTAGAATGAAATGTAACCTCTTAAGTATTGGACAGCTTATTCAAAAGGGGTACAATGTTTTCTTTGAGGATGATGTTTGCACCATCATGGATAAACCACCCAGCAAACAATGTATTGATGAAGTGAAGATGACAAGGAACAGGATGTTTCGTCTTAGGATGAGAGCAGATTTGAAAAATGAAGAAGAGATAGCAGCATTGACACAAGAGGCTTTCCAAAGTAAACTAAAAGATGACAATTGGTTGTGGCACTTGAGATTTGGACATCTCAACTTTGGAGGTCTTAACTTGTTGAATAGAAAAGGAATGGTAAGAGGTTTACCATTGATTGAGAAACCAGACAGCCTTTGTGAAGGTTGTATCTTGGGGAAACAACACAGAGAAATTTTTCCTTCTGGGAAAAGCATAACGGCAAAAGAACCCTTAGAGATTGTCCACTCAGATTTATGTGGACCGATGCAAACTCCATCGCTTGCTAGAAGCCACTATATGCTAAAATTTATTGATGATTTTACTAGAAAAAATTGGGTTTACTTTTTGAAAAACAAAAGCGAAGTGTTTGAAATATTTTGCAATTTTAAAGCACTTGTTGGGAACCAAAGTGGGCTGCATATCAAAGTCCTCAGGACTGATAGAGGAGGTGAGTATATCTCTAAATATTTTGTACATTTTTGTAGAGAAAATGGGATTCATATGTAGTTTACAACTAGATATACTTCGTAGAAAAATGGAGTTGCCGAAAGGAAGAATACAATAGTCATGGATATGGTAAGGAGTATGTTAAAGGCAAAGCATTTGCCTAATGATTATTGGGCTGAAGTTGTACATTGTACAGTGTACGTTTTCAATAATCTCCCTACAAAAGTAGTTATGAACAATGTGCCAAAAGAAGCATGGAGTGGGACAAAGCAAGGAGTCACCCATATGAAATTTTTTGGTTGTGTGGCTTATGTACACATACCAAATCAAGTAAGGAAGAAGTTGGATAGAAAGGGGGAGAAATGTATTCTCATTGGATACAGTGAGGAATCAAAAGCTTATAGGTTGTACAAACCATCCACCAAGAAGTTTATTGTCAGTAGAGATGTTCAGTTCATTGAGGAGGAAGCTTGGGATGGAAGCATAGAGAAAACAGTGAATGTTAAAAATTGTTTATCTCATGATGAAAATGATGATGATTTGGTTGAAATACATCCCCAAATAGTAGCACCAACATAAGGGCATCAAGAGACACCCTTGAGGAGAAACGAAAGTGCTTCTCCAAGCACACCACAAGGAGGAAATTCAAGTGCTTCTTCAAGCGTTTGTACACCTAATGAAAGAAGTAAGAAGTTCAGAAATTTAAATTACATTTATGAAAAAGAGGTAGAAATGAAGATATGAACTCTTTGTTTGCTTTATATTGTCATGTTGATGACCCTATCCACTTTGAAAAAGTTATTAAAGATAGGAAATGGATAGAAGCCATGGATGAGGAGATTAATTCCATAGAAAGAAATAAGACATGAGATTTGGTTGAAATCCCAAAAGGTAAAGATTTTATTGGATTTAAATGGGTCTGCAAGACCAAGAGTAATGCTAAAGGAAAAATAGAGAGACACAAGGCCAGACTTGTTGTCAAAGGGTATAAGCAGAAGCATGGGATAGACTATGAGGAAACTTTCGCACCAGCTGCTAGAATGGAAAATGTGAGAGAAGTGTTGTCCATAGCAGCACAAAACAAGTGGAAATTTTACTAAATGGATGTGAAGTCAAAATTCCTAAATTGAAAAACCTCTATGCTACGAAAGGAATGGCCAAGAGCACAAAGTGTGAAAATTGAAGAAATCTCTTTATGGGCTGAAGCAAGCACCAAGAGTGTGGTACAGTAGGATAGATTCCTATCTACTGGAAAATGGATTTGAAAAACTTGAGGGAGAACCCACCCTTTACATTAAAGAAAAATATGGCAAAATGCTAATTGTTGTGTTATATGTTGATGATGTTATTTTTACAGGTAATGATGATTGCTTTGCTGAAATTTTTAAAAATATCATGAAAGAAGAATTTGAAATGATTGATATGGGTTTGCTGAAGTACTTCTTAGGAATAGAAGTAAAGAAAAATGAAAATGGGATTTTTATCTCACAAGAAAAGTATGTGAATGAAGTGTTCGAAATATTCAACATGCAAGAGAGCAAAGCAGCAATCACTCCCACAGTGATGGGATTAAAACTCAGCAGAGAGGACAACAGGAAGGATTTTGATCCTAGTTTGTACAAGAGCATAGTTGACAGCCTCATGTATTTGACTGCAACTAGGCCCGATATAATGCATGTTGTTAGTTTTATTTCCAGATTCATGGAGAGGCCAAAGGAAGCACATTGGCAAGCAGAAAAAAAGATTCTGAGGTATGTTAAAGGTACTAAAAGGTTTGGTATTTTATATACTGCTTCAGAATGTTCAGATTTAATTGGATACACTGATAGTGATTGGGTTGGAAGTGTATATGATCAGAAAAGCACTTCCGGTTATGTTTTTCACATGGGTTCAGGAGCCATTTCATGGGCTTCTAAGAAACAGCCTATTGTAGCATTGTCTACAGCAGAGGAAAAATATGTGGCAGCTACAGCAGTAGCGTGTCAAACAATTTGGATGAGGATGATTTTGAGAAGTTTGTGCCCAGAGCAAGCAAAAGGGATAGTGATTTGTTGTGACAATAGCTCAGCTATTGCATTATCTAAGAATTTTCTGTTTCACAAGATAATGAAACACATTGACACAAAGTTTCATTACATCAGGGAATTGGTAAACAATGGAGAAATTCTTTTGGAACACTAAAGAACTCAGGAGTAGTTTGCAGACATTTTAACCAAGCCATTGGGGCAGAAGAGTTTTGAGTTTTTGAGAAAATGCCTGGGTATGACTGATAACCCAACAGTTGAAAATAAATGGGAGTGTTGAAATGTTACTTTCAACTATCCCTATGCAGAGTCGCTTTCCATTTTTAATCACCAGGTTTTTTTCCTCCAGCCACTTACCAAAATAGCTGAACAATCAATTTTGTTTTGGCGCCAATCCTGTACAATCTGCATTTGAAAAACAATCTCTATACATTTAAAATAATAGAGCATTGTATAAATGGAAACAGATCTTTTTCTTTATACACAGTAAATAGAGCTTCCGTCCTTTTATTGAAGAACATAATCATTTTGATTTTCATGTGAACGCGAGCGTTTTTATTTGAAACCTGGTTGTCCCCATAGGGATCAAGTGTCTTCTTGATGTGGCGGGTTCCGATGCATTCATCGCAATCAGAAGTAACATATTGAAACCACCGCCTTTTATTTTGTTCCATTGATATGTTCCAATGCGATTGGCGCATCGGTGAAATAAAAAATTGCAGGTTTTTTTTGGCCTGATTGCATAATGTAAAGAACCGGACCTAATGCCATTTTATATGGCAGAGTTAAATCTCATTGAGCGTCCGTCACAATCGGAATCGAAAGTTATTTGTATGGCCCGATTGCAATATGGTGTTTCGGACCCAATGTTGTTATAGGGCGGATTTGATTCCATTTTGCATCACAATTCGAGCCCATACCCAGGACCCTATGGCGGACGCGATATGGATTTATAAGGCTGATTCTATAATCCATCGCGCGCACATAACCTTGCATCAGCAACCCAACTTTTGTTACGCGAAATTTTCATTGTAATTTGGTTTATCGCCTTTTGTAATCCGGTGGAGTTTTGTTTGCAAAGGTTAAGTTTTGTTTTATTTCATCACATGATAAAAGGTTTGGTTGAAGATTTACTAATTTTTTTCGTTTGATGTTATAAAAAATATGCGATATATGTTTTATGATTATCGCGCAATGGGTATTATATTATAGTTTTTATATACTATGGTTTTGTATGTTGTATTGCACAATGTAAAGGTTTCTTAACCTTTTGGAGTAAAGCAATAGTTTATAACATATGCGCGATTTACATAGTGGGGCCCGAAGGTCTTAAAGTTTAGATTTAGTTTTTTATTATATAGTTTTGTTTTATAACATGTGCTACGACACATATAAATTCAAAAGGCCGAAAGTCTAATTGTAATGTTATGTTTTTATTTGTAAAGAATAGTAGAGTGTGAAAAAGAATATTTTTTTACACAACAGCGTTATTTTCAACAGAGAGACAGAGAAGTTTTTTTGTGCACTGTGTCTTACAGCAGTCACTATTTTGTAAATCCCTCTGTGAGAGGAAGATATTGTAACAGCAGTGTTTTTTTGTTAATGAATAGAAGTATTTTTGTGTGCTGAAACTCTGTCTCCAGCAAGAAAAAGTTTTTAATTTCTTTGTGTTAAAGAGGAGAGTTTTATTATCTCTAGTTTGTTCTGGAATTTTCATAAATTCCAACAAGATTTTGTCATTTGAAATTTTTTATTACTCAAAGCTGAGATCCACCGAGATTTAGCATTTGTCTGTTTCATCTGTCATTAACTCCTCCACAATCAAAGGAATTCATTCCAATCGTTTAAATTTTAAGGGAGGATATTTACCGGTAATGGCTGCGTTTCTTGAGTTTAATTTTATTTTTCTTTTCACCCTTGTCTATTGTTTAATTTTTTTTCTGTTCATCTTTGTTTCCTTCGATTTTTTTTTTAATATGCTCAATGGTTTTATTAAATGTTGCAGGTGTACAACTCATAATCCCTCTTACGAATTTCATCATGGACAACTAAATACTAGCTCTAGAATTATAAGTTCCACCTTTAAGACTAATATCTCACTAAGTTTACCATAATTTTGTATGTATATTTTGTGTTTTTCATAATGACCTTTTTCATCTACGAGAGTTTCTTTTCTTGAGAATAATTATTTCTAACTTTCATTATGCATATACTTTTTTGTGGGAGTTCATAATAGATTTTTCCCCAAATCTGTTTACCCATTTTCTGATTATTCGTGTAGGTTTTTGTGCATGGGGTTCTCCCAATTCCTCATAGGTTATCTTTGAATTTAAAGGGATTCCCCATTGTTTACTATAAATCTGATTTTCGGAAAAACTTGTTTAACCTCTTCTCATTTTGTTATGTAATTTAGTCTCTGCATTTTATGATATCATATGGAATAGTTACATCTCTTTAGTATGTAATAATGAGGAAAGTATTATTATTAGTTGGTATAAAAAGGTATATAACTACCATAGTATTCTGCTTAGATTAAATATGATTTCCTCTTTACTATTGAGATTTTCATAAACCTGTGGAAGGGTTTTTTCTAGTTTTATTTTATAATTTCTCACAATAATTTTATTTCAGATTTACTGAATTAATTCCTCAATTACGTTCCTTCTAAATTGGGATTTTAATTATATAGTTTTTTTTCTTTCGAATTTCTTGTTGTTAATACAAATTCTATATAATTCTCTCGACACGTTATGAAGTACTGTAAAATCAATCTCTCCTCAGAAATTGTATTTTTACACTTCACATTATGCATTTCAACCTTGTACATAAATTCATTGTTATATTTCAGAATTTCGATTTAAATTTCTAGATATGGGTTACTTCCATAATTTCCACTTAAGTTAACTCTTAAATTTTTATATTATTCGTTATTACAATTTGTTACAGAGGTATTGTAAATACTCTTTTTACTTCATCTGCTCTCTTTTTAATTATTTATATAAAACTTTCCGCAATTTTTTCATGTTTAGGACATAGAGATGACTAATTAATCATGAATTTTAATGGGTTTGAAGATAGTTTTTATCTTCATTTACTTTGCATATGGTAATATTCTACATTTATGCAAATTTATTATTTTATAAAGTGTTCACTCATATGAGTATCATTTAAATATAATATTTCCCACTTATCTTCTCTACACTAACTCATATTTTTCATTTGAGGAACTTTAAAGATAGCTTTTATCTTCATTTACTTTGCATATGGTAATATTCTACCTTTATGGAGATTTATTATTTTATCATTTGTTTACCCATCTGAGTATCATTTAAAAATAATATTTCCCACTTATCTTCTCTTCAATAATTCATATTTTTCATTTGAGGAACAACCTCTTGTTCCAGGGTTGCTTCCACCATATAATTATCAACTATTATTCCCTGTTTTAATCCTCAACAAAACCAATATACAAGTTTATGTTTATAATTTCATTATTACCTCCTCTAAGGAAATTTAAATACTTTTAGATTTACATTTTTATTCTGTTTCATGTTTTTCTCTAAAAGGCATTTTGTACTCTTTTCTTGTACAGACATTCCCTTCCATGACTTTATTCAGCTATGGTTTGTATTTAATTAGTTATTCTAGGGAGGTATTTTAAAGATAATTTATTATAATTAATTTCATTCTAACAAAAATTTATATGTTTACTTCCAGGTAATTTTAATTCCCAAAATTCCTCTCTGGTTCTTCACCTTACTATCAAAGGTTGTGACCAGAAGTATTTCTTGCCTATAGGTGTGTCATGCCATACACAAATTTCAGCCATTTGAGTGCAATGATATTCTTTAATGCATATATACATTTTTTAATTAATATTAATAAAAATTGGCTTATAGTCAATATGAGCTTGATGGTGATAACTGATATTTTGATATTAATACATTTTCCTATTCACCTTTACGACGTGAATTTAAATTATTTGAAAATTTGTATACATTGTTCGTAATTTCTTTATAACATACAATTGCATACATAGGTATGAATAATTTAGAGTTGGTTTTTAATAACCATTTTTTATTCTGTACGTATAATTTGTTCTCTTCAACATACATAGTACTTCTCTATGTATAAGGGTTTCCTAGTTATTTTCCAAACACATTTTGTAAGTATATGTGTGTATATTTCCTAAATTAGAAATTGAGTTTAAAGTAATTTTTGTACAGAATAATACTTTCTTGATTTAAAAGAATAAATCAATTCAGTTGTATATATCTCTACTTCTTCTTTGTTACAAAAATAGCTATGTACTTCTACTATTAATATGAATGTTTTTCATAATACCTTTACAATATTAATGCATCTAAATGAAGCATTTTATATCTGCCATAGAGTGATAAAGATTTACCAAACAAGAGACTTAAACCCCTATAATTGGGTTTAAAGACTCTCTTTGTTATTTAATTGAACTATTTTGTATAACTATACAAAAAATCTAACTATACCTGATACAATTTTTTTTTTATTTAATACATATGACACTTTATTCCCAAAGAATAAAATACACTATCATACATATTTATAGGTCAAGATACACAATTCTCAAGCTAAATTCATAACTAAAGCACATTAAATATTACTATATTACTCAATCATCATCGTAATAACTTAATCATAAGAGATAATTTAATACTATGCATACCAACATTCATAAGAGATAATTTAATACTATGCATACCAACATTCGTAAAGACTATTTTCCTCCCAACCTTGAGCTTTCATCCTCAGCTCCCCCGAGCAGAGACAAAATACTCCAAAGTGTAGAAAACCTCTTGTCTAACTAGGATTCCATATTTATGTTTATTTTCCCTCAGCCTCTTTCCATAACTGCGTCAGGATGTTGTCTTCCTTTAGCGTAGGCTTTACTTCTTCTTTTTTTCCACAAAATCTCTTTAAAACTAGATTTTTTCTCTTTCTAGTTTTATTTCACCTCTTCTCATTAACTTTTCACTTTACTGAGGCATCTATTAGATTCTTATCTCAATATAATATATTTATTTTATTTTGGTTTCTCCAAGGATTTTTGGAGATTTTTGGAAAGTCCTTGGATTTAATTCCATCGTCATGGACTTGAAATCCTAGTCTTCAATTTACTCTAGTCTTTGCACATTTATATATTAATTAACATATTTACATATTTTATTTCCGAGGTCTACCTCGTCTTTATGTGCATTCTCTATTTATAGAATGCCAAAAATAGGGATATTACATAGTCCCCCTCTAAAACAAAACACCGTCCTCGGTGTTTTCCAATATTTTCGTTTCTTTCTTTAACCTTTCATGTTAAGTTTCTTCTTCATAACTTCTCGCTCTCAATTACTTTGTTCTAGTGTGAAGTGTTTCCATTGCACTTATAACCGCTACTATTTTATCTAGATGGGAGTTCCTTTCTTATTCCACCTATATCATAATCAATCAAGTGAGCATATTCATGTACAATTTTTTTCAATATTGAATTATGAACTGAAATTTTGATAAAACGAAGTAGAGTAGAGTGATTTTATGATTTTAATCAAATCCTGATGAACCCATAGTTTTTGAGGTGATTCTCAGCAAAATCATTTGCATGCAATATCATCTTTGTAAATTTTGCAGTATTCTTCTAATTAGTTGATTTTACTTGAATACTTTGGGTCTTTCCACAATCTGTTTCCACTTACTGTAGTACTTATGGTGCTAGAACCAATTTGTTCTTCTGTTAATTTCCACTAAGTGGAATGTGGTTATTTCTCTTACTTGTATCATTGGAGATCTGACACCGGTATTTGTATGTGCTTTCTACTAATTGTAGAACACATGCCTCATTCTTGCACACATGTACCCACTATGTTTTACCACATTGGATTTTTGTAAAATGAAAGTGTATTATTTTATTTAGAGTGTCCAATACTGTCATGATTTCTTCATGTTGACACTTACTACTTGATAGTACTGAACTAAGTTCATTGGTACCACTTTATCTTTCTATTGTAGAACACAGAAATAATTTGATAAATAAATAGGATAATGATGTTTTATCTTTTTGTCTTCACATTTCAGCCAATGTGCCAAGGATTTTATTTCCTCCTACTTTCATCCCTGTCACAGTATATTTTTCTATAAAACTGCTATACTCTTATTATAACCCAGATTTTTATACTCTTATTATAACCCAGATGACCTGTCTAAGGTTTATAAGGGTGTTCATCTAACGTTTCATGATTCAAATTTTGTACAGAATTTTATACTCTATATTTTTACACATTTCAGTCTTTGTGGATGTATAATTTGTCATACAATTTCCTCCTCCTGAAATCTTACCTTTTTAAGGTCTTGTAATAATGCTCCTTGCACTTGTTCTCCTCACTTCAAATTTTTATGCTACTATCTGTAGGTATCCAAATTCAAAGAGTATTTCATTTTACAGCTTAATAATTTGGTTTTCATGTTCCTTTTATGTTTTATTTTTATATCAAAGTTTTTGAAAAATTTTAACCAATTTACTTGTCCGATACTTCAATTTATGTGAGTACTCAATTTATGTGACCACAAGAACACTTATGAAATACTCACTTTACCTTTCGAATAGACTCTAATTCCACATTCAATGCTTTTATCTCAACAACCAATTTTAATTCATAGACTATATAGCTCTATTCCTATTTCTTTGAAATTCAATTTTCGAGGTTTATAGATTGTTTCTACAAATTTTGTAAAAATCTTCTACCCCTCTTTAGTTGAATCAACAATTTTTTTTAGTATTAATTTTCTGTTTTAATATTCCAAATAATTTGATATTTTTTATTTCCACCCTGGTTTACAATTTTCTTTTTTTCTGTAATGTAGAATCATTTTTTCAAATTTTTATGAATTGTAGATAAGTCTCCCACGGACTCATTCCCGATAGATGTCTTAGTTCCCCCAACTTGGGCAGCATTTTTGACAGCTTGTTTCTTGTTTTTCGTTCACATTGAAAGATAAAAATATGTTTAATATTCATTATTTTCTTTTATAGTACTGATTTTCCTATTTCCTTCATTCCAATACTTACTTTTCCAGAAATTCTCTATTGCTTTCTGTGTATACGTTTAATCTTGTTCAACTAACAAACATACAATTCTCTACAAAGAACATTATAATTTTATTTATTTAGTTTAACATTGACATTTTTCCACTCTTCTTCAGGATGAAATTTAATTTTTGCTGTTGAATAATGTAAAATAACCACATATTTGTTAAAGTGTGTACGTGCAATTTTTTTAGCTTATCAGTCTGTTTCTTCCACTAGACTCCCTGTTGAGCTATATGACCTTTTTATGGCTGGTAACCAATCATGTTTTTCGATTAGATTTTTAAACTTTCCACTATACTTTTTGTCTTTTTCTTTCGGTGTTTTTCTTTGGTTGATATAGTTCAACCTCACTGTATTTTGGCTTTTCCCCCTTAACATAACGAAACTATTGAAGAAATCCAGTGGAGTTCCCCACACTTTCTTCACCCTCGAGCTATATCGTATTAGCTCATACATTTTCACTTGTACCCCACAAGTCTTCTTTTCATTTTTATTCAATATTCATATGCTTGGAAAATTCTTGTTTAGGTGTCATAATTCCACATTTCTTTCCTTCTCTTATTTAGGAACTAGAATTTTTCTTTTAGAATTCTTCTTGTCACTCCCTTTTATTTTTCTTTCTTAGCAGATTATTCTCCACTCTCATACCTCTCTGAGGGGGGCTATGTTTCATTTGAAACTATACTTGAAAGAAATTGCTTTACCAATTTCTTTTTCTCAGTATTGCAACAAATATTAATAGTGAGTCTTTAAATGAAATAATTCTTGTTGTAGCATTTTAGTATTTAGAGCAGGTAGGGTACCTCTCTTTCCCAGTTTTTACATATTGATTTTCTATGTCGCAACAGCTATACTTTTTCTACTATGCTTCCTACACTAATTTCTCTTCTTAAAAATTAAAAATTATAATTAAAAATTTAAAATAAATATGAGATCAAAAATTTGAAGGCAATATTTTGACAGCATAATTTCTTCCTGTGTTGTGGCCCATAAGCCAGGAGTTTTAAAATGGGATATGATACAATTTGTAACAACTCCACTTAATACATAATATTTTTTTTCTATTTATAACAGTTCTAATTACTCTCAAAACACTTGTACGAGAATTTTATCAATACATAATTTTCGAAATAGTAAAATGTCACATATTGTTACTACTTAATTTGATTTTTATCACTTTTTGTCTCAAGCTTTATTCTGTGACAGGATACATTCATCCCCACTAATGTTTTAAGGTTACTTTTATTTACAATCAAACTCTTCTTTTGACTGGTATAAAAATCCCATAATTTACATTTGACCCTTAAACCAATATATTTGTTTTCTTTCTATCTTCATGGAATTTGAATGATATAAAAATTACCAGCTATCTATATATATGAATATCTTTACATGCTGATCTATTTTGTCTCTACATATAACATTCAACAATAATATGAATTTTACAACAGAAATATCTAATTTTCCATAGTAATATAAGCTCATAGGGAATTTCACTATATATAATATGGATAACCATTACTTTTTTATTTCCCCCTTAACCATCCTTACTTTCTTTTTGAAATGTAAGTAATAAATATCTCTTATATTTCATTTAATATCAATCATCAACTATGCTATTAAATTCCTCATTTAAGACATGGTGTTATTTAACCATTGAATTTTAACCCATTCTATGTAAGATCTGATGGAATATTACTAATTGAATGCCTAACATTTTCATCATACATCTCTATATGTAATTTTATATCTCTTTGCTCATATCCTATTTGATTAGCCTACAATTAATTTTGTTCAACCACTACAAATTAATTCTCAGGGCATTGCAATTCCAATTATGGCTGCAAAAAATTTCCTTAACTAATATTTCTCATATTAATTCCAAAGATAATATAGGTTAAAATGTCTAATTTATAATAGTGACATTTCTCCCACACACACACACATATACATATATACATTTTCCTATTCTTATAATATACTTAAGGATCACATCTTACTCCTCCAGAATGGATACCTATACCTTGTATTTCCTTTTGAATATATTTATATCTATAAATAAATGTATGTCCTCGTCAAATACATTAATTTACCTATCAATCACTTTATAGTATTGAGTAATTCCAGTTATGGGATCATACGTTATTGACCATTTTAACTTATGTTCTTTCCCAATGACCTTACTTTAATTTTTCATATTATATACGACCCACCAATTAATTTAACCATTCGTATATAGTGTGAATAAGATGGTTTGACTTGTTCCCTTAATGTTTGCCTTACCTTTCATTAATTTAACTTCATATGTATTATTGAAATCTTATCCCTCTTAGGATTTGAAATATATAGAGAACTTAATGGAATCTTAGGTTTACTGACTAGTGGTTGAATACATTTATTCATACCATCCTATCAACTAAATTTGACTGCAACCATATATTTTTTTATTTGATTCATATTAGTTAATTTCGTACAATTGTCATGGTATTCACATGGGCCTCATATGAATGGCGAGCTATAGAGTAGATTGAGTATGGGATCAAAAGCTCCGCTGTGGAATAGTTCCTCCCAACTCAACTTTCAAATTTAGGGTTTGTCCCTTGCAACTTGGTCACAGTTTGCCATTTGAAATTTTGTGTTGCTCGGAGCCGAGCTCCACCAACATTTACCATTTCTTTAGTTCATTCATCATTAACTCCTCCACAATCTAAGGGATTCATCCTAGTCAGTCATTTTAAATTTTAAGGCATGATATTTACAGGTAATTCCTACGTTTCCTGAGTTTAATTTTATTTTCTTTTCACCCTTGTCTCTTGTTTAATTTTTCTAATGTTCGTCCTTGTCACCTTTGATATTTTTTGTCGAATATACTCAACAATTTTCTTAAATGTTGCAGGTGTACAACTCGTAACCCCTCTTACGAATATCACCATATTAGCTCTGGAATTATACGTTCCACCTTTAAGACTGGTATGTCCCCAAGTTCACCATAGTTCTGTATGTGTATTTGTTTATTTTCATAATTCCCATGTTCATCTATGAGAGTTTATTTTCTTTAGAATAATTATTTCTAATTTTCGTTATGCATATAATTTGTTGTGGGAGTTCTTAACGGATTCCCCCCAAAATCCGTTTACCTATTTTCTGATTATTTGTGAAGGTTTTAATATATGGGGTTCTCCCAATTCCTCCTACATTTTCTTTGAATTTAAAGGGATTTAAGTTTCAATTGAGATGTAATCCTAATCCTCTTTGTTTACTATAAATTGGACGGTTGGAAAAACTAGTTTAACCTTTTCTCATTTTGTTATGTAATTTAGTCGGTTCATATTAGATATCCTATTGAATAGTTACATATCTTTACTGTGTAATAATGAGGGATGTATTATTATTATTATTTGATATAAAAATGTATATAACTACCATAGTATTATGTTTACATTACATACGATTTCCTGTTTACTATTGATATTTTCATAAACCTGTCAATGGGTTTCTTATAATCTTCTTTTCTAATTTATGATATTATTTTTATTTCAGATTTACGAAAGTAATTCCTCAATTACATTCCTTCTAAATTGAGATTTTAATTATCTAGTTTTTTTTCTCTTCAATTAATTATGGTTAATGGGCATTCTATATAATTCTCTCCGCATGTTAGCAACACTGTAAAATCAATATCTCCTCAGAGATTTTATTTTTACTCTTCACATTATGCGTTTCAACCTTGTTCATAAATTCACATTTTTACTCTTCACATTATCGGTTTCAACCTTGTTCATAAACTCACTTTTATATTCCAGAATTTCGATTTAAATTTCTAGATATGGGTTACTTCCTTAATTTCCAGTTAAGTTAACTCGTAAATTTTATATTATTCGTTATTAAAATTTATTATAGAGGTATTGTAAATACTCTTTTTGCTTCCTGTACTCTCTTTTTGTATATTTATATAAATATTTCCACAAGTTTTTCATGTTTAGGATAGAGAGAGGACTAATTACCCATGAATTTCAAATGGGTTTGAAGAAAATTTTTATGCTCATTTACTTTTGATATGGTATACTTTGTTCACCCATATAAGTATCATTTAAAAGTAACTTTCCACTTATCTTGTCTCCACTAATTCATATTTTTCATTTTAGGAACAACCTCTTGTTCAAGGTTTCCTTTTACCATATAGTTACACACTATTATTCCTTCTTTTAATCCTCAACACAACTATTATACAAGTCTCTATCTATAATTTCATTACTACCTCCTCTAATGAAATTTAAATACTTTCATATTTACACTTTTATTCTATTTCATGTACTTTTCTAAAAGGCATTTTGTACTCTTTTCTCATTAATCAGGTATGGTTTGTATTTAATTATTTATTCTAGAAAAGTACTTTAAATATAATTAATTATAATTAATATCATTCTAACACAAATTTATATGTTTACTTCTAGGTATTTTTTATTCTCAGACTTCCTATGTCGTTCTTCATCTTACTTTCAAAGGCTCTCGAGATCATGTCATACACATATTTCAACCATCTGAATGTAATGATATTCTTCAATGTATATACACATTTTTTTAATAAATATTAATAAAAATTAACGTATATTTAATATGACCTTCATAGCGATAACTGATATTTTGAGATTAATATATTTTCCTATTCACCTTTGCTAGATAAATTTAAATTATTTGAAAAATTCTATACATTGTTTGTAATTTCTTTATAACATGCATATTTCATAAATAGGTATGAATTTTTCAGAGTTGGATTTTAATAACCATTTTGTATTATGTATGTATAATTGGTTCTCTTCAACATACATAGTACCTCTCTATGTATAAGGGTTTCTTTGTTATTTTCCAAATACATGATGTAAGTATATGTATATTTCTTAAATTGGGAATTTGTACAATTGAGTTTAAAGTCAATTTTGTGTAGAATAGTACTTTCTTGATATAGTAGAATAAACAAATTCAGTCGTATATATCTCTACTTATTCTTTGGTTACATAAATAGCTATGTACTTCTATTGTTAATCCCTATGTTTTTCATAATACCTTTAGAATGATAAGGCATCTGTAATGTTCTTATTCTCCCAAAAAAAAAATTTCGATATTTATTCTTCTGTAACTTTCCTCAGTTTATTTAAATGCCTTTTATATATATATATATATATATATATATATATATATATATATATATATATATATCATTTCCATATAAAATGTTGTTTAATATTGTAACTGAAATGATTACTAACTCCCAACTTTAGTTTTTCCAAAAATTATTGTACAATATGCAAGTATAAAATCTGTATAGTGCTATATACTATCACTATAGCATGTTCAACTATATATAAATATACATGCATATTTACATCTATTTATAAAGAAAATTCATTTACCCCACCTTCTCTTTTAAATATATGGATATATATATATATATTTTTGATCCATGGGGATCTTGTTCATACTATAACAAATTCGGATTTTTATTGGTGAGGTTAATGTTATTATTTATCCACGCATCGATTCTAACCATTATATAGTTTGTGGGATTGATATTTAATTTTTAATAAATCGACCCCATATTAATTAATTCTTCATTTATGAGAGAAAGACATACGTTTCATCAGTGATTGGGTCTTCATTTATGAGAGAATGACATGCATTCCCTCGATTATTGTTCTAAATTTTTCGAAATTCTTTTAAATCTCAGTTACTGTAGCTGGCAATGCTATTGTATTTAAGAGTTGGTACTGTAGTTTGATTTTTCGTACTTCTATAACTAGCACAACCACATTAGTAAAAACTAATGTGGTTGATATACGCCGATAGGCGTATATAAAATAGATTTACAACCACATTTACCAATGTGGTTGATATACGCCGATACGCCTATATCCACTACCCATCACATTAATTTATATATCAATAAATAAATATTATATATAATAAATTTATTATATTAACTTGAAAAATATATATTATATATTAATAAGAATAATAATATATTAAATATATAAATTATGATTAAAATCACAAAAAAATATTTTATATATATTAATAATATTATAAAAATATTAATAATATATATTAAAAATATTTATTAATATATTAAAAATATTAACTATATACATATTATAAATTAACTTGAAATATATATAATATATATTAATATAAAAAAATATTAATAATATATAATAAGTTAATATATCATACATGGCTATATTTTTAATAAAGCAAAAGAACTAATAATATATTAATAATATATATTATATCATATATATATTATATCATAGTTGGTTATATTATTAATAATATATATTAATAATATTATAATATTACTAATAATCATTATTAATAAATATTAGAATATTTATTTATAATGATTATTAGTAACATTATAATGTAATATTTCTTAATAATAATTATTAGTAATATTATAATATTATTTATATTACTAAATAAATATTATAATATTATAATATTATGAATATTTATTATTAATAATGCATATTAATAATATTATAATATAACTAATAATCATTATTAATAAATATTTATTTATAATATATAATATTAATAATATTATAATATTACTAATAATCATTATTAATAAATATTTCAATATTTATTTATAATTATAATTAGTAATATTATAATATTATTAATATTACTAAATATTAATAAATATTTCAATATTTATTTATAATTATAATTATCAATATTATAATATTATTAATATTACTAAATAAATATTAAAAAATATTATAATACTATTAATATATATTATTAATAATATATATTAATAATATTATAATATTAGAAATAATCATTATTAATAAATATTTGAATATTTATTTATAATGAATATTAGTAATTTTATAATATTATTAATATATACAAAAATAGATTATATATATTTTTTATATTATAATAAGCATTAATAATATATATTACAAATATTTATTAATATATTATTAATATTAACTATATACATACTATAAATTATCTTGAAATATATATAATATATTATAATAATATTTATTAATATAAAAATAATAAAAATAATATTTAATATTTTAATATTTATTTATATATTAATATCATACATGGTTATATTATTAAAAAACCAGAAAAACTAATAATATATTAATAATATTTATTATATATTAATATTATTACTATAATATTTTAATATTACTAATAATCATTATTAAACTCAAGAGAGTAATTAACCATATGAAACAAAATTTAAAAACAAAAAACCTAAGAGATTAATAAATCCTAACAATTAATATTTTAAAGTGAAGATATTAATAAACCCAAGGGATAATTAATAATACAAGCCCAATGTCATCATAAACCAAAGGTTTAAATATTATAAACCATAGGAATTGGTGAACCGAAGGGATAAATATTATAAACATAAGGGATCAAAAATAAAAACACAGTTAATATAAAACAAAAGAACTAATCTACCCAAGGGTTTAATCTTATAAAGCAAAGAAATCAACGAACCCAAGGGATAAATATCATAAACCTAACGGATGAATATTATAAACAATAAAGATTAATAAACGCTAAGAATTAATATTTTAAACTGAAAAATCTAAGAAATTAACAAACCCTGAGAAATCGTATTTTAAACTCAAGAGACTAATAAACCGAATGTGTGATTAACATTATAAACCCAAGAGTTTAATACTATAAACCAAATCAATTGGTGAACCCAAGGGAAAACCATTACCCAATAAATTATAAACCAAAGGAATTGGTGAACCCAAGGGAATTGATTTAAACATTGAGACATTTGTTGTCACAATGCGACGTTGGACCGACTATGACCAAGGTTGGCCATGGGTGATTTTCATATTGAGACAATCTTTGTCAGAATGCGACATTTGATCATGGATGACATTGATTGATTATGCATATTATAAACCAAAAGAACTAATAAACTCAAGGGTTTAATATTACAAACCAAAGGAATTGGTGAACCCAAGGGACAACCATCACCCAACAAATTATAAACCAAAATAAATTGGCGAACCCAAGGGAATTGATTTAAACATTGAGAGAATTGTTGTCACAATGCGACGTTGGACCAAATATGAGCAGGGTTGGCCATGGGAGATTTTCATTTTGAGACAATATTTGTCAGAATGTCACATTTGATCATGGATGACATTGATCAATTATTCATATTATAAACCAAAAGAATTAATAAACCCAAGGGTTTAATATTATAAACCAAAGGAATTGGTGAACCCAAGGGACAACCATTACCCGACAAATTGTAAACCAAAAGGAATTGGTGAACCCAAGGGAATTGATTTAAACATTGAGACAATTATTGTCAGAATGCGACGTTGGACCAACTATGACCATGGCTGGCCACGGATGATTTTCATAATGAGACAAGATTTGTCAAAATGCGACATTTGATCATGGATGACATTGATCGATTGTTCATATTACAAACCAAAAGAACTAATAAACCCAAGGTTTTAATATTATAAACCAAAGGAATTGATGAACCCAAGGGGATTGATTTAAACATTGAGACGATTGTTCTCCCACCCAATCAGAGCATTTGATCATGGATGACATTGATCGATTATTCATATTATAAACCAAAAAAACATAACCCCGAGTTTAATACTATAAACCAAAGGAATTGGTGAACCAAGAATTGATTTAAATATTGAGACGGTGTTGTCCATGATACGACGTTAAACCAACTATGACCATGAACGACAGCCCATGGGTGACATTCATATTGAGACAATGTTTGTCGAGGAATGTGACATTTTGTCGTGGATGACATAAACCCGAGGGTTTAAATATTATAAACCAAAAGAATTGGTGAACCCAAAGGAAAACCATTACCCCAAAAAATTATAAACCAAAGGAATTGGTGAACCCAATGGAATTGTTTTAAACATTGAGACAATTGTTTTCGCAATGCGACGTTGGCCCAAGTATGACCATGGTTGGCCAAGGGTGATTTTCATATTGATACAATGTTTGTCAGAATGTGACATTTGATCATGGATGACATTGATTGATTATTTATATTATAAACCAAAAAAACTAATAAACCCAAGCGTTTAATATTATAAACCAAAGGAATTGGTGAGCCCAAGGGACAACCATTACCCAACAAATTATAAACGAAAAGGAATCGGTGAACCCAAGGGAATTTATTTAAACATTGAGACAATGGTTGTCGAATACGACGTTCGACCAACTATGACCATGGTTGGCCATGGGTGATTTTCATATTGAGACAATGTTTGTCAATTCCAAGTGTGTGAACCCATAAAGAACTAATAAACACAAGGGTTTAATATTATAAACCAAAGGAATTGGTGAACCCAAGGGAAAACCATTACCCAACAAATTATAAACCAAAGGAATTGGTGAACCCAAGGGAATTGATTTAAACATTGAGACAATTGTTGTCACAATGCGATGCTCGACCAACTATGACCATGGTTGGCCATGGGTGATTTTCATATTGAGACAATGTTTGTCAGAATGTGACATTTGATCATGGATGACATTGATCGATTATTTATATTATAAACCAAAAGAACTAATAAACCCAAGGGTTTGATATTATAAACCAAAGGAGTTGGTGAACCCAAGGGAAAACCATTACCCAACAAATTATAAACCAAAGGAATCGGTGAACCCAAGGGAATTCATTTAAACATTAAGACAATTGTTGTCACAATGCGACGTTGGACAAAGTATGACCATGGTTGGCCATGGCTAATTTCATATTCAGACAATTTGATGATGGATGACATTGATCGATTATTCATATTATAAACCAAAAGAACTAATAAACCCAAGGGTTTAATATTATAAACCAAAGGAATTGGTGAACCCAAGGGGATTGATTTAAACATTGAGACAATTGTTCTCACAATGTGACATTTGATCATGGATGACATTGATCGATTATTCATATTATAAACCAAAAGAACTAATAACCCCAAGGGTTTAATATTATAAAGAAAAGGAATTGGTGAACCGAAGAGAATTGATTTAAATATTGAGACAATTGTTGTCACAATGCGACGTTCGACCAACTATGACCATGGTTGGCCATGGGTGATATTCATATTGAGACAATGTTTGTCAGAATGTGACATTTGATCGTGATGACATAAACCCAAGAGTTTAATACTATAAACCAAATCAATTGGTGAACCCAAGGGAAAACCATTACCCAAAAAATTATAAAGAAAAGGAATTGGTGAACCCAAGGGAATTGATTTAAACATTCAGACAATTGTTGTCACAAAGCAACGTTGGACCAACTATGACCAAGGTTGGCCATGGGTGATTTTCATATTGAGACAAAGGTTTGTCGTAATGTGACATTTGATCATGGATGACATTGATCGATTATTCATATTATAAACCAAAAGAACTAATAAACCCAAGGGATTAATATTATAAACCAAAGGAATTGGTGAAACCAAGGGACAACCATTACCCAACAAATTATAAACCAAAGGAATTGGTGAACCTAAGGGAATTGATTTAAACATTCAAACAATTGTTGTCACAATGCAATGTTGGACCAACTATGACCATGGTTGGCCATGGGTGATTTTCATATTGAGAAAATATTTGTCAGAATATGACATTTGATCATGGATGACATTGATCAATTACTCATATTATAAATCTAAATAACTAATAAACCCAAGGGTTTAATATTATAAACCAAAGGAATTGAACCCAAGGGAAGTTTAATATTATAAACCAAAGGAATTGAACCCAAGGGAATTGATTTAAACATTGAGACAATTGTTGTCACAATGCGACGTTGGACCAACTATGACCATGGTTGGGCATGGGTGATTTTCATATTCGTACAATTTGATGATGGATGACATTGATCGATTATTCATATTATAAACCAAAAGAACTAATAAAACCAAGGGTTTAATATTATAAACCAAAGGAATTTGGTGAACCCAAGGGAATTGATTTAAACATTGAGACAATTGTTGTCACAATGCGACGTTCGACTAACTATGACCATGGTTGGCCATGAGTGATTTTCATATTGAGACAATATTTGCTCAATGTGACTAGTGATCATGGAAGGTATTGACGATTATTCATATTATAAACCAAAAGAACTAATAAACCCAAGGGTTTAATATTATAAACCAAAAGAACTGTCAACTCCAAGGGGATTGATTTAAACATTGAGACAATTGTTCTCACAATGCAACATTTGATCATGGATGACATTGATCGATTATTCATATTATAAACCAAAAGAACTAATAACCCCAAGGGTTTAATATTATAAACCAAAGGAATTGGTGAACCCAAGAGAATTGATTTAAATATTGAGACAATTTTTGTCACAATGCGACGTTCAACCAACGATGACCATGGTTGGCCATGGGTGATATTGATATTGAGACAATGATTTTCAGAATGTGACATTTGATCGTGGATGACATAAACCCAAGGGTTTAATATTATAAACCAAAAGATTTGGTGAACCCAAGGGAAAACCATTACCCAACAAATTATAAACCAAAGGAATTGGTGAACCCAAGGGAATTGATTTAAAGATTGAGACAATTGTTGTCACAATGCGACGTTCGACCAACTATGACCATTGTTGGCCATGGGTGATTTTCATATTGAGACAATGTTTGTCAGAATGTGACATTTGATCATGGATGACATTGATCGATTATTTATATTATAAACCAAAAGAAGTAATAAACCCAAGGGTTTAATATAAACCAAAGGAATTGGTGAACCCAAGGGAAAACCATTACCCAACAAATTATAAACCAAAGGAATTGGTGAACATCAAGGAATCAAGCTGTAACTTTGTAACATTGAGACAATTGTCAGCGACGACGTTTGACCAACTATGACCATGGTTGGCCATGGGTGATTTTCATATTGAGACAATATTTGTCAGAATGTGACATTTTATTATGGATGACATCGATCGATTATTCATATTATAAACCAAAAGAACTAATAAACCGAAGGGTTTAATATTATAAACCAAAGGAATTGGTGAACCCAAGGGAAATCCATTACCCAAAAATTTATAAACCAAAGGAATTAGTGAACCCAAAGGAATTAGTTTAAACATTTGAACAATTGTTGTCACAATAGGACGTTGGATAACTGACCATGGTTGGCCATGGGTGATTTTCATATTGAAGTTGTATTTGTCACAATGTGACATTTGATCATGGATGACATTGATGGTATTCATATTATAAACCAAAAGGAATTGGTGGGCAAGGGGTGGTTAAACATTAAGACAATTGTTGTTTGTCATAATGAGCGATTGGATGGCGCAACTATGTCCGCCCATGTGGGGTGGCCGTAGGTAATTTCATATTGAGACAATATTTGTGAAATGTGACATTTGATTATGGATATGAAGTTGACGATTATTCATATTATAAACCAAAAGAACTATCGGCAAGGGTTTAATATTATAAACCAAAGGAATTGGTGAACCCAGGGAATTGATTTAAACATTGACACAATTGTTGTGAAAATACGAAATGCAGCGTTGGACCAACTACTGACCATGGTTGGCGATGGGTGATTTTCATGTTAAGGGACAATGTTGTAGGAATGTGACATTGATGATGGATGACATCGATCGATTATTCATAATACAACCAAAAGAACTAATGACGAAGGTTTAATATTATAAACCAAGGTGGTGAACGAAATATTTTAACAGAGTATAAGCAAAAGTTGGTGAACCCAAGGGGTGATTTAAACATTGAGACAATTGTTGTCACCGTGGCGTTGAACCCAACTATATGACCATGGTGTTTAATAGCTATACAGGTGATTTTATTAGTTAATGTTGTCAAATGTGACATTTGATCATGGATGACATTTGATGGTTATTCATGGCTATAAACCAAAAGAACTAACGTAAACCAGGGGTTTAATATTGTAAACCAAAGGAATTGATGAACCCAAGGGAATTGATTTAAATTATTTGTTTTGTTTAGGGAATGGAAACCTTTAAGAATAATAATATATATATATATATATATATATATATATATATATATATATATATATATATATATATATATTAAATGAGAAAATATAAGTTTTTCTCTTCTTCCATCAAAATATGTTATTGATTGAGCACAAAAGGAATTGAATATCTCTCTATCCTTATAGGGTTTTCTAGTGTATTGGTCAATAGATTTTTAATTAAATTAATGAAAAAGCATATGTAACATTTTTTTGTTCTCATTATAGTTGACATTATTTCTTAATTTAATGAACATTTATTTTATTTAGGAAAGATGTGTCAAAGCTAGAGTAAGCATAAAAGAAATTACATCTCATACACTTTTAATAAAAAAATAATAAATATTATATTACTTATCCTACAAATTTATATTTTTAAACCTTTTTAATATTTTAGTTTCCTAAATTAATAATATTTAAAACATATGATATAAAAACTTAATTTTTAAAGTAAACTTTAAGTTTTATTTATATTATTAATTTCATTTTTTTTATTTTGATTATAAAAAAATTATAGTGATAATTAATAATGATTATTATTTATTAAAATTTATCCTAAGAATTAAAAGAGTAAGATTAGTTTAATTTTATGTTAAAAATAAAAAACACTCCAAATTATTATATAAAAAAATCAATAATAAAATTAATATTTCTAAATAAAATCTAATACTAAAATTATTTATTGAATTTATATTTATAATTTGTTTGAATGACTTTCGATGTAAAACTATGGCTATGGTTTGGAAATCATATAGTACGTTGGTTAGTGTGATTTGTTCCAATCTATATTTTTAAATCTTATAGTTATTTAAAATGAGTTAATTTTTATAATAATAAAGTATTATTTTAAGAAAACAAAACTAAAACTGATAACCTTGGTTTTTTGTATTCAATTGATGATAAGTATTAAAATACTAATTCATGATAATATATAATAATTTTATTATATTATTAGCAAAATATATATATATTATATATTAATGAGAATATTTATCAATATATTACAAATCACAAAAATATTTTATATATATTAATAATATCAATTGATATATTAATAATATTATAATATTTATTAATAATATATATTAATAATATTTATCAACAATACCATCAGCTTTGTTCTAATTTTTTGTTCCAACATTTTGTTCCAATATTCTAATGCTTATTTGTGCTGCACATATGTACGTATCCATATCCATATGCAACGTTTAACATATCCATATAATATATGCACGTTCACCATATATTTTGTTTATCCATATGATGGAATTTTATCCATATCTGCACGTATAATATGGTTATAATATATTATGTATCCATATGCTGCATTACCATGAATGTTTGGAAGTTCAACCAAAATGAATGCAATGGTTAATAGAAAATAAGATAATTAATGCTGAAATTTATTTGAAACGTTCTACCATATATTGGAAAACCTTCCATATTAGGATAGTAATCTCCATCACATCAAAACATTCCATATTAGATACTACTCTCCATCACACTGCATACTGCTCTCCATTGTATTAACAAGCCCTGTGGAAAAGCTGTTTGGTTTCTTAAATCGAATGTGGCAATGAGTGCCTGGTTACCTGATGCAACAATAAAGCGTAGTTGTATTACAAACAACCACCAAATTTGTTGAAAATACATTGTACGTGCATCTCACTAGGATCTGTTCTATCATCAATAGAGTGTGTGACATTTTCCATGATAGACTCAGATCCTAAGGTAAAGAGGAGGATGTCGTTTTTTTTTATTTGTTGGGAAAACATAATAAAAAACCATCATGGTCCATAGATCATATTTGAATTCAAAAAGACATCTTACTTATTTCTTTTGTTAAACAAATTACTAACCACAAAAGTGATCTCACGTACAATATATAAATATTAAATTCCTAAAGTGTTATTTAACTCTGTTGAGGAGCACCGTTAATACATATGGCAATACTAATACTAATTTAAGCTAACGTCAATATAATACTGGTTCATATAATATCAAGGTGTTTTATTAAATGCCACTATAATCAATAAAAGATATTTGCAAATGTATCAACACCACTCCAATTAGACGCTAATCCAACCGTGCAATATATGCCTCTGCTTATGGCTTATTCCCTTTCAGATTATGCGCTATGAGTCGGCCTCTCTGTGGCGTATCTGTTCCTCTCATAATAACATCCTTCATTTCGCTGACTTAAATGATAAAATTATTTTAATGCTCTCCAAAGCTTGATAATGAGACCTACATTTTTAATGCTCTCCAATGTATCAATGAATGTTGCAGGATGCCATGACACAGAAGAACTGTCTATACATAATACTGCCAGATATTGTGCCAAATAATGATATAATAGTAATGTCATCGTGCCTTGAAAGGAATAGAACACCCGTACCTGATAAACATGCAATGTATTAATATAACCACTGCACAATATATGTGAACGTTGCTCTGATGAGCTTTGATTTATTAACGCCAACACAACAAAAAAACTTAATTTATATGTAACGTTCTAAGATGTAGTAATACATGGCATATGATAACCATATAGACATCCAACGAATAACCTTCTTTTAGCGCAGGGCAGGAAAATTTATGCAATAATGTCTGCATGTCTTTAATATATCCATAATATTCCGCCTCAGAGTATGCTTGTATGAATCTGCATAGATAGTCGGGTTCGTAACTCCTTTGTTCACCCCAACTATACACATTACATTATACAGAAAGTACATTCTTTGAGCTCTTTTAATTGCCCCCTTATCTTCGATCTGTTCAAGTTTGTAAGTTTTTATCAAAAATCAGATTTGATGATAGTTGTCACTTGTCTGTAAGCCTCTATTTTATACTTGTCTACCTCAATTCTTGACAGGTGTGATCCAAGCTCTATGACCTGAGGTACCAAATAACTTGCCATACACAATACATAGTCATTTTCCATAGTCTTTTCCAAGCTCTATGACCTGAGGTACCACACTGTTGCGATTCACAATACATAGTCATTTTCACAATGAGCCGTTTCTGAGTTTCCAACCAAAAATAACCTACAAAAATCGTCCGTTCTTGTAGCTTGACAAAATTTGTTCATACATTATTAAAAATTCTTCTGTAATTGCATGTTTTTGTACAAATCATGAACAAATATTTGTTTTCTTTTCAAAGATTCCCTTCTCAAATCAATAATCCCAAAGTGATAAATGGAGAAGTGGTCTCGAGCCATTAAGGCCACCCGATTAACAACAAAAAGTTATGTCTGTTCATTAATAAAACTTTCGAAGAGTATCAGGGACACGGTGATGGAAGGATAGGAAAATAGTAATTTAAGAATGAAAGAAAATAGTAAGTTTGGAGAAGAACCTTAACATAACAAGGGAAAAGAATCGTACCGGCCATTCTACCCGTAACGTGGCCATAGGCATTTTCCTTGCTGATTCTCTCGTAAGGCGAGACGATGTGCATTACTATCACCGGAAGAAAGTCATAATCATCAGTGTAGAAAGCATGCCACAATCTTAACAATGGACAAACCACCTTAGCCTCCCGTCTTGTGACCCCAAATTCGCCATGAAAAATTTCTTTCGATAAAATCGAGCTAAACAAAGATTTTCTAGGATAAACAAAATGTGCCTAAACACTTGCAGACACTAAAATGCATGAAATTTACAAGCGAATGAAGATTTTCAAATCATGAAATTCTGATGAAATGACGAACACGAAACGTTATGCCGACTCCAATTCCATCCACTTTGCCCACTCTCGCCCGGTTCGATAAAACCTACGCATGGCCCATAATACTAAACGAATGAAAGTTGAACCTGAAACGTTATGCCAGCTCAATTCCATTCGCCTTCATCAACAAACGCTCACCAACTCGCTCTCGCCCACGTTCGATAAAACCTACGCGTGGCCTGTACTAAACCCTAATCTTCCATTCCCACCTACGTTCATCTTCCAGAGTTCATCCTAATTTGATAGGTGAGCGTGCTCACATTTTTGAGAATTCATGTTTATTTGAGAATTTGAACCACATCAAATAGGTGGCATTTAAGTTTGAACCATCACTTGTTAATTTTGATAGGTGGCGGTCAACAAATGGCACAGTAAATTTTTAATCATGTTTTGTAAACTTTTAATTTAAGTATGGTTTAAACACGTGATTTAGATATACAAGGAAGTTACTTTTTGAATTTCATCCATTTGATTTAGTGGCGATGACCGAATATCACCGGCATCTTTCAATCTAGACCATCGGATCAAAAGATTAATTAGCCTAATCACAAGATGCTCCTTCCGATGGGGGATACGCCCTGTCGGCGTAATTAAAAATAAATAAATTAACTATCTACATTTATGGGGATAGAAAATATTATACCAAAAATTATAACTTGAGTTAAATTTTCTATAGAAAATGTTATAGGCAAAATTCTATAAATTGAGTTTAAATTTTGTGAAAAGTATCATCCTATTTTGATCCTATTATAGGTAAATAGCTAATATGATTTTTTATATATAAATAAGTTTAAAATGTTATGTTATGTATTATGGAGTTTATTTATTTTGAAAGTGAGATGAAATAGTTTATGATTTTAAATAAGTTGAAAATAGAAAAAATCAGTTTCACTTCAAATATTTTCTATACCTTCTTATTAAAATGGTTGTGTCTGATACGGAAAAGATTTTTGAAAATTTACCTTAAGATTTTGAAAATATGAATTACGATTAAGTTAAGCACATTATTTTGGGTGCTATAAGGATTTTTATGGTATTGAATTCATTTCCACCATAAAAAATGCAATTCAAACCTCCAACTACCTAATTTTTTTTTAAAAACTATTATATTATGTGAGTAGACAACTCCATTAAGTAACATTTAGTAGATTTCTATACACTCTTATTAAAATCTAATTTCAAATTATTTCTATACACTCTTATTCAAATCTAATTTCAAATTGGTGAAAATAATTTTAATTTTCTTAACTTGTATTACTTTATATTAAAAATAAAAATTTCCCAAAACAACTATTTGAATTTTCAATCTAATTTTATTTTAACAAACATTTATCATAATTAACTATATCACCTGCAATTCTTGACAATTTTTCAAAAAAGAAGGAGACCTATTTGTTTAAAAAGAAACAATGCATTCTCATCGTGATTCCACTTAAACTAAAATAAAATAAGATAAGATATATATTATTAAAATAAATATAATTTAGGAATAAAGAAAAGTCTACCCGATTAAATTTCTAGTCTACTCCCACGTCATTCGGATTGTAACTACAGAATTTTCTGTTCGATTGTAATTACAGTAAATGAATGATATTATTAACTTTTAATTTAATTGTTACTGTTTAAATCGACCCAATCTTTCATAGATATTAATTACACTTCAATTACCTAATTGCGAAACCAGAGTCTGAATCGAACTCGTCATCGTCTGACACCAGCACTTCGGGGTCTGCCATGCATGAATCGAACTCTTCGTCGTCTCAGAGTTACATCATGAGAGTGATGGCAGAAACAACGCTCTAATTGGAAACAATGGATCCAATATCACTTGTACTTGTCTGTTATGGAGGGCATCCAGAAATGGAACTTCAAGCTGTAGAATGCAGTGAGGAGTAGATACTGAAGACCTGCTGGGAAATGAATGAATACATGTAGCTGGGACATAATTTAATTTATCCAATGTCCATGGCTGCCTTGTATTGCAACCAAATCCTGCCATTTCTTTTAATATTTTTAACGACCGCGTTTGTTTTGCAATGCCGTGAGTGGTTCCCCACCGCCACCACTTCCCTTTCTTGTTGTTCTTGAAACCTTACACTTACGTGACCTTTCAACTTCACATACATGCATAGGTGGTTCTGGACACGACCAAGCTCGGTGGTGACAGCTGTGGGTCCCTTTTTTGTTTTGTTTTTGTTATAGACGTTGTGGCCCGCTCTTTTAACGGTCAACAATATCAAGCTTTCTTTTCTTAAGGGGATTCTTCATGCTTTAGGTGTTGTGGGTGTATGTGTCCGTATATATATGGGTGCTTTTCAACGAATAGTTCATCCTCCTCCGTGTATATATATATGAATAAAAGCCTCTACTCAAATAGTTCATCCCTTCTTCTTGTATTTGGCAGCAGGAATTTTGCTGAATGTCTATTGGAAGTGTTTTCTCTCAGAATCGTATAATGTCAATGTTTCTACGGGAAGTGTTTTATCTGGTCGTGTAACTGTGACTGGAAGTGTTTTATCTGGTGGGTCTTTTTGTTTTAAGGGATGATGTATGGACGAATGAAATTAAGACGCGTTGTGTCATCAAGAAGATCAGCGAGCGAGAAAGAAGGGATGCATGGACGATGTCATCAATGGAGAGGAGGAGGGAACCAGAGAGTATGTGTTGCTTGTATTCATTAGGAGGCCAGAGTATCTGCCTGGCCTAATGTTTTTATTTAAATATGTTATTAGTCCCTAATCCCATTAATCTCTTATATACCAGAGAGTATTTGTTGCAGCAGCCAGCCGTCACAGGTATGTTTATTTTTTGTTCTTCAGTTTAGAGTATAATTGAATGTTCAATGTTCTTGTCCTTCCTCCTCGTCAAAAGCCCATGACTCACCATATCAATCTGTCATTGGAGTGATTTCTTCCCCTGTTTTGACGTGATTTCCCCTCTGATTGGATCAGTCTTCTAGAGTTCATCTCTCAACTACGTCTATTAATGTTTTTAAATCTATTATTAGTCCCTAATCGCCGCATTAATCTCTTATATATATATTATGTCCTTTAATTGCTCTTCTCTTTTCTGTTCTGGCTACGGAATCCCATTACCATTAATTCCTCTTAATTTTTACTTTTACTTTTCTTGCCTTTCGATCATCTTGCCCTTGCCCTGATCTC